>PDNC01000091.1:0-106222 GCA_002572885.1 Blastomyces parvus
CCGCACCCCCTCCTTCGCCCCCCCTTCCTTCGACGACCTAACCCCCCCACCACCCCCGCCCCCGCCCCTCCCTACCCCACCCCCCTCCTACACCACCATCGTGCCGCCGCGCGACGATGACCCGCGCGCCGGGCTGCACGATTACTTTGCGCGCCTGCACGTGGCTGAGCGGGAGTATGAGGAGGGGATGCGCGGGCGGCGGTCGCAGGTGGATGTGCCGCTTACGCCGGGGGGGAGGGTGAATCGGAGTATGGATATTCCGAGGGGGGGGTTGGTGGGGTTTGAGGGGGTTGGGTAGGTTCTTTTTTGGTGTTTGTGTTGGTGTTGGTGTTGGTGGTGTTGGGTGTATATATGGGGTAGGGTAGGGTATATATGGGATTAGGATTAGGGGTTATTCGGGACATTTAGTATAATTTGGTTTGTTGTTTTGTTTTGCTTTATTTTGTCATTTTTTTTTGTATCGTACTTATTTCATCCCTTCTAAATACATACGCACGGGATCGCTTCATATATATATGAATACGAATATGATTAACGACATATATACAAAAACCCCCCCCCCCCCCCCCCCAAGAAGAAAGAAGAAGTGAACAAAAAAAATAAAAAAAAATCACTTCAACCACGAATCATCAAACCCCCCAATCTCCACATCACCCAAAAAATCCCCCCCATCCCCCTCCCCATCACCACCCCCATCGCCAACACCCACACCCACAAACAAATCATCAAAACTCGCGCCCTCCGCGTGCGTCGGCGGCGGCAGGTCGTCCATGTTTATATCCATGCCGCCCCCTCCCACCGCTGTACTTGTAGTTGTAGCTGTAGCTGTGGCTGTTGAACCCATATGCTGCTGCTGCTGCGGTGGCATACCCATCCCCATCCCCATATTCATGCCCATGCCCATGCCCATACCCATGAAGAAAGTGTTATTATCGATATTCTGGTTCTGGGTTTGGGACTGGGATAAGGTGCCCGCACCAGCAGTATTAGCGGCAGTATTAGTAGTAGTGGTGGTGGTGGTAGCGGCGCCATCCAGCCCGTCAAAGCCAAACTCATCCACCGAGACGGCGCTGGCGTAGCTTTCTAGGCCGGGGAGGAGGGAGGAGAGGGGGTTATTGTTATTGTTGTTATTATTGTTATTATTATTGGGATTGGGATTGGGATTGGGATTGGTGTTGCTGCGTCCAAGCCCCAGGAATGCCTCAGCTTCGTTATTGTTGTTGCTGTTGCTGATGGCGGTGGTGGTGAGGTCGTCGACGGTGAAGGACATGGGGATGTCGAGGGTGGTTTTGTCATTATTATTGTTATTGTTGTTATCTGTCGGGGTGGGCGGGAATAGCGAGTCGAAGGCCATCGAGTCCATGGCGGGATTGGGATTGGGATGGGTGGTTGTAGTTGTAGTTGTAGTTGTAGTTGCAGCAGCTGTAGCGGGGAGAGATGGTGGCGCCGACGCAGACACCGACGGCCGCTCGCCCAGATGATCCCTCCCGCCCTTCGATCCGTTCGAGGACACCTGCTTCTGATTCTGATTCTGGTTCTGGGTTTGGTGCTGTGATTGTATCTGCATTTGAGCATTTCCGGAAAACAGATCCTCCTGTTTTATGGGGGCAGTAGTAGCAATTGTAGTAGTAGTAGTAGAAGCCGGGGCCTGCGATGTCGTAATATCATCATTATTCGCCATCCTTTCATCCTTTATCGCATGCTCACCACCAGCGGCCGTATTCCCATTCTCATCGCCCACCACACCACTCTTCGGCCTCAGAAGAGCCTTGCGCCGGAGCCCGGCCTCATAGTCGCGCTCGAGGAATGCTTTGGCGATATACTAGCAGGCCACGTAATATTAAATTAGCATACAGTACCAACCAAAGGGGATTATATATATAGAACCCACAATCTGCTCCGACAAGTCATCCAAAGCGCGTTGGAACTGTTCATGGGCGACGGGCAGTGTGCGCTTGAGCTGGGCGCGCGATCGCATGGAGGTGCCGGATGCGCGGAAGAAACGGCCTGTCTCGATGAGCTGGGGATTGTGGAGTTAGCATAGATATAGATATAGATATATATTTGTATGTAGATGCAGTATTTGTATGTACAGTACTATTTGTAGGGAAAGGAAACTGGGGTTTTACGTACTGTCTGGTTCACCATGGCTGTCAGAGTGTCCAGGGACTGATCGCGGGACTGCTGCAGCTGCAACTGGGATCGGGGCAGCGTGGTCGACATGGTTTCGTCGAAGCGGTGGTATATTTTTTCGGGGGAGAGGAGTAGGTAGAGGGTCGTTTATATAGATAGGTCTTGTAGATGGAAGCGGAGGTAATAGGGCTGGCTGTCTGCGCCAAAGCAAACAAAGCCAACGAGCTATGCTACGGGAAGCGGATGTCGCCTTACCGCGTCAAAGCTATGGACGAGGTATGTCCAGTATACCAGCTATGGCGGTTGGTGCATAATCAAATGCATATCCAAGTCTTGATGTCCGCGCAGAAACGGAGCTGGAGCTGGAGCCGGGAGGGCGCTATTACGTCAGCAAAGCTATTTCCGAACTTTGTTTTTCCTTTGCTTTGCTTTGGTAGAGGCGGTTCACGCCCACAATACTAGCTAGGGACACTAGTCTAGCGCCCTTTTTCTGGGTTTTCGCCGTTCGGGGCCTTGGTTCAGTTGGGTTTGGGTTGACTGGGTTTTTTCACCAGTGCTATTTTTGTGGGGGAGGTGGGAGACTGGGAGTGGGTGGGCGTCTGCAGGGAAGAGGGGATTGAGCACACAGCAGAGACAGCAGAGACGAGGAAGAAGGTTTTGGGCGGGTTATAAGGGTTGTAAGCGAGGCCGTGTGAGTTAAAATGAGTGTATCCAAGGTATAGATATATAGATTATTGTAGTGTTAATAGGGGGATAGAAAACCATCCACTTTTGAGTGTGTCAATTTGATATAGTTCTCGCTGTTGTTCTTTTTCTCCATTCCCAGTTCCCGGGGAGCTAGACGCAAGCTCAGCAACAGCTCTCGAGCTCCACTGGGGGGAGTCTATACTGCACCCACCATCATGAGTCAGCAGAGGCAGTGTGACGGGGCTAGCCCGATGCGGCTAGCGGTATCACACTGGCTGGCGGAGGAAACTGCGCAGATGGCGCGTGCAGGCAGCCGTAGGGGCAGGACTGGGTGCAGACAGTACGGTGAGGAGTGACACTGGAGGAAGGAACTGTCTGCTGTTGTCTTTTCCACCTGTACTGAGTAGTCAGTCCTGGGGGCTATCTTCTTCTTCTTCTCTTCCTCTCCTTCTCTTCATCTTCTTTTCTTTCCTCTCTTCCTTCCTCTCTCTTCTCCCTCTATCTCTGTCTGTCTGTCTTGTTCTTGTGTCTTTGTCTTCTTCTTCTTCTTCTTCTTCTTCTCTTTGTTCTGTCTGTGCGGTGTGTCTCTTCTCGTTCCTCCTCTCCTCCTCTCCTCCTCCTCCATCTCTTACTCAGCCATCGCTTCTTCTCCACCTCTCATCCTCAACCTCAACCTCCCCTTCACCTTCACCTTCACCTCACCTCACCACACCTCACCTCATCCTATCCCCACCCCTTTCATCTCTTCCCATCTGTTATTTCCTCTCTCTCTTTCTTTCTCAAAGGCGTCGGGATTTCTGAGTGCTCCCACTCTTTCATCTCCCTTTTCTCATTCTTACCGTTCAGTTACTTCCAGTTCCACTTCCACTTCCAGTTCCATTTCCTCCCGCGCGCCGTCTGCGAGCTTGCTTCTATCTCCAATCTCCAATCTCCAATCTCCTAGCGTTGGGCTATCCCCGGAGCGACCTTAGAAACGAAGACTTCCAGGACGATCGATCGAACGAACGAAGAACGAAAGAACAGAAGAAAAGAAAAGAGGAATATACTGGTCGAAAGCTCTCTTTCTTGCATCGGTCTTGATTTCTCCCTTTGTCTTGTCTTGCTTCATTCACGTTTGCTTTCTGCTTGCTTGGACCAGACCAGACCAGACCAGACCAGCTATACAATCAAGAAACAAACCTACCTTCGACTTACTTCTTCGACTTCTTCTCCTTCTTCTTCTCCCTCTTCAAAGACCTTTTTTTTTTTTTGCTGTCGTCTCATTCCTCTTCATATCCCTCATCTTTGTCCATTTCTCTCTCCCCTACCTTCACACCTCTTTGGAACCTTTCTCAACCTCTTTCTGCTTCCCGTACGTATTTCTCCTCTTCCTCCTATTCTTTTTTGTCCTACCTCTATCCTTCTGTCTCCATCCATCCATCCCATCCCATTGTCGCCCAGGGCTGCTCCATTAGTGACACTTTCTTTGTTATTATCCAGCCGTAGTTCAATCCTACCCGTCACTCACAAGCCGTTTCATCCTACCCCGAAAACACTCGATCGAACCCCTTACTCTCCTCCGGCCTTTATCCAGATATATATCGTCGCAAGTCGTCTCTCGTCGAGCCTGCCTGTATAATTGCCTTTTTTTTTTCTGTCTGAGTTAGCAGCCTTTCCATTCGATATCTTCTCCCTTGCGCGATATATATATATCCACCCATCCATCCATCCATCAGCCCGCAGTTTTTTCTTCTTTTCCCTTCTACGCAATGGCTGAAAACGCCCCGCCCACCACTTCTTCTACCCTTCCTCCCCCTCCCCAACCCTCTGCAGGTGCCCCTGGTCAGCAACAGTTCGATGGGTCCCAGGGCAACGGGCAGGGAAATCCTGCACACATGCCTCCGCCGCCTCTTGCGCCCGTCGTGATCCCTCAGAACACCAATCCGATCCCAACCGCCATCACCTCTCCAATGTCCGGCAACATGATGTCCCCCACCAGCGCTGGCGGCTTTGTCCGTCGAGCTGCTCCCGAACCAAACAAGCGTGCTCTGTATATAGGAGGCCTTGATGCTCGCGTCACCGAGGACATCTTGAGACAGATTTTTGAAACCACCGGGCACGTGCAGAGTGTCAAGATCATTCCCGACAAGAATGTAAGCAGCTACCACGGCTGTCAACGGACTTTCCGCCTCCCGTGCCCTTCACTGGACTCGCTAACATTTTTCTTTTTCTTGTTATTTTTTGATGCCTTTTTTCTTTTCACCTTTTCCTTTTTTTCTTCTTTCAGCGCTATCCAACCGACAATACTTGCACTACACACTAAATTACCACCCACCATTTATCTTTGAAAAAGCATGTCTTGCTAATATTATTTTGATTACTACAGAGCAAGGGTTTGAACTACGGTTTCGTTGAATACGACGACCCCGGCGCCGCTGAACGAGCCATGTCTACCCTTAACGGACGTCGTGTGCACCAGTCTGTAAGTTATTGCCTGAAAAAAAATAAGAATAGTCATACATAAGTTGGATCATCGTGTGTCTAATCATTCCATACAACTATTATAGGAAATCCGCGTGAACTGGGCGTATCAGTCAAACAGCAGCAACAAGGAAGACACCTCAAACCATTTCCATATCTTTGTTGGTGACCTGAGTAATGAGGTCAACGATGAGGTTCTGCTCCAGGCATTCTCTGCCTTTGGCTCTGTTTCAGAAGCCCGTGTCATGTGGGACATGAAGACTGGTCGCTCCCGTGGCTACGGCTTCGTTGCGTTCCGTGAACGCCCAGATGCTGAGAAAGCTCTGAGTTCCATGGATGGAGAGTGGCTGGGTTCCCGTGCTATCCGCTGCAATTGGGCCAACCAAAAGGGTCAACCGTCCATCTCCCAGCAGCAAGCCATGGCAGCCATGGGCATGACCCCAACCACCCCATTCGGCCACCACCACTTCCCCACCCACGGAGTCCAGAGTTACGACATGGTTGCCGCTCAAACCCCCCAATGGCAAACTACCTGCTACGTTGGGAACCTCACCCCATACACAACTCAAAACGATCTCATCCCTCTCTTCCAGAATTTCGGTTACGTCGTCGAGACCCGATTCCAGGCTGATCGTGGATTCGCTTTTGTCAAAATGGACACGCACGAGAATGCGGCCATGGCCATTTGCCAACTTAGTGGCTACAATGTCAACGGTCGTCCATTGAAGTGTAGTGTGAGTGATACATCCCCCCTCCCTCCCCCTTGGGTGCTAATATCATACATGTATAAAAAAAAAAGGACAGTTTTTTTGACTCTTATTGTTTTTATAAAAATCATAGTGGGGAAAGGACCGCCCACCAACCGGGCAATTTGAAGGGTATTCTCCTCAACAGAGTGGCACCCCGACGTTCAACTCCAACACCTCGCCTTATTTCCCGCAATACAGCGGTCCGAGCGGTCCTATGACTCCCCAAGGTAGGTAGTTAGTGCCCCCCAAAATCACTTCCCACCTCTTATTACACCAAACCTAAGTTTTCTGTACTAACTAACTTCTCCCAATTAGGCGGTGCAGGTCCTAGCCCTGGCGGGCGCGGTTGGGATCAGCAAGGAGCAGCAAACTTTGGTGGAGGCCCTGGGATGCCCGCAGCAGCAGGCTATGGTCAGCAGCTTCCAGGCGGTGCGGCCGGATACGGCCGCGGACAGTCCACGCAAGCGTCAGGCTGGGCTCAACCGAATAGTGGAAGCTTTGGGAATGGGTTTGGAGGTTACCAACCTTGAGAAAGAAAAGGCACACTGAACAACAAGCGTCGAAATTCCTCCGTTTTATTTTTATGTTAGTTCTTTTGTGCACGCTATGCAACTGCAAGGATGGGCGTGGCATGGCACCCCCGGTTAATTTTCCTTTCTTTGAAAAAAAAAACCCTAACCCCGCCTCCTTCCCCTGCAAAACCCAAAAAATAATAAAATACCCCCGCCGCGCAAGCTCGACCTATTATTAAGATTGATTGTTTTGATTGTTTTGATTGTTTGTGAGGAAGGTATTCAATTTTGTTGTTGTTTCCCATTTCAAATTTTATCTCTTGTTCTTTTCTTCTCTGGGTTCACCTTGACGTTTTTCAAGCCAACATGAATTCTTTTTCAACGCTCTAATGCTCTTTTATTATCTTTACCTCATTTATTTACCATCTTGCCGCGTTTAGTTTTTTCTTTCTTCTTTTTTCTCCCTATTTCCTCCTCCTCTCTCCCCTCCGCTTCTTCTCCCGTCTTACTATTGTCCTTTCCCCTCCTCTTACTGTTGTTCACTTTATTCTAACGCCATCTGATCGTCCTGTCTTGTGAGTTTGTTTATCTGTTCTTCCCAAAAAAAAAATTGCCAAGTCATTGAGTTATTGAAAGTTATTATGGGTCTCGTTCGTTATTTCATGCTGTTTTCTTCTTCGTTTTCTTTTTCACTTCTTATTTTTCCCTCTTTTATATCTATCTATCTATATCAAAGTTTGCTTTCTTCATCTTCTATTTCTATTTCTTCCATTCTGGCCTAATACGCAAATTTTCTTTCTCTCTCTCTTTTTCTCTTTAGTGGTTGCGTGGGCCCTTCTCTCTCTCTCTCTCTCTCTCTCTGTGAAATGAAAACTTCTTTTCTATTATTATTATTATTAGTCTTTTCTACTCCTTTTCTCCGGTGCAACTCTTGCCGTTTTATGACGTGTTCGTACTCTTTCTATTTTTTTCCCCTCCCTTCCACAAATCAAACAAAACAGAATACCCCCGCCCCCCCTTCCCTAGTTGCCGTTTATCCCTCTTGCCGCCTCAAAAACAGTTTTACATCTTGAATACCTATCTATTTCCGTGTTGGATTTTCCTATTTACTTTATTTTCCACCTCACGATTTCCGGCACCTTATTTTGATTCATTACTATTATTATCATTATTCCGAGCCAGCCTCCATGTTGCAAAATTTATTTCCCCCTCTCTCAAAAAATTTCTGGGCTCTGTCTCTCTCTCTTTTGTCACGTCACGTCACACGCTTAAAACCCCGCTCAGTATGCTTTTTAAACAAACGAACCTGCCAAATCCGACATTGATTGGTAAATTGACCCTTTTTCTATTCTTATTTTTGACTCCTTATCGTCTTTTGATAATGATTATTTATGGTTTATGATGATGATTATGACGATTTTCATTCTTACATATAACTGTACTTCTGTACATCATGTAATGAATGTACTGTTAGTTAGTTAGTACACATGCTTCTGTTCTCTCTCTATTTATCTATTATTCTCTTTTATTTTCTTTTATCTATCATCTGTTATTCTTGATTTCCCTCTCTGCAGCTTTATTTCTTTCCTCCTTGCATGCCATCTCATTCTCGTTTTTTTAAGTGTTTAATGGATCTACAGCCACGCATACACACATACACAGAATGAATACGATATTTTTCTTCTTTCTCCAATGATCATAATAAAGTAATTAATTAATAATATTTTTCTTAAGTTAATTATTCTGTAGAATATGTTGCTCTTGTCAAGCTGGGAGTAAATAAAAGTCTTCGAGTTGCCTGTTGAGTTATTAAAAGCTTGGCTGCAATCCATTAAGTAGTTAAATGAATAAATAACCGCTAGCCTCGCGCTTGCGGCGTGTGGAGCTCCAGCTTCCGCTTCCCTTCCCTTCCCCGTTCCCGCTCGCTGGTCTCGACCTCATCGCGTCAATCAAACTCACGTCTGGCACTGTGGATTTTCCAGATACTTTTTATGTTTTTTGCCTCTCTATCCCTGTCTCTGTATAAATAAATGGCATTCTCTTGTTTTCAATTCTCTATCTATCTGCCGTATCTATTTGACTAATTTAACTCCCAAATTACCCACCGAATAACTACGCGGAAGACATAACTATATACCCCGGGGATAATTTCCAATCCCTCCTCACTCCGCCACATACCTACTCTAACCTACAAAAACGTGCATACATACATACATACATACCAGCAAGCACACATTTAGAAAACATCCGATATCATATCCCCACAGTGTCCTGGGAACCGGTCCCCCAAAAATACAAGATCCAAAAATCTCCCCCCGATGGAAAATGCCACCGCCACGACGACTTCCACGACCACCACCGCTACACCACCACCACCACCCCATCCTCCCCCGGCAATCCCAAAAGAACCCACATCCCCAAGACGCACCCGCGCATCAACCAGCCCGGGCCAACGCGCAGATACCCCCACCGGCGGGAGTCCCAGCGGCCATAAGCGCAACATATCCAGCTCCTTCTTCTCGCGCCTCTCGCTCTCGCGCAGCGTGAATCTAGGCAGCGGCAGTGGCAGTGGCAGTCCCAGCGGCCCTGGGAGCCCCAGCAGCGGGAATGGGAATGGGATCGGTGCGGGTGGGGGTGGGGGTGTGGGTACCGATGCTGCACAGGCGTATGCGCAACGGGGCGGCGGCCAGGATATTGATATGGATATGGATATGGATATGGGAGACGGGGGCGGGGGCCTAGTGAGCGCCGCGAAGGGCGTTGGTGGTGGTATTAGCGGTGGCGGCGGTGCGATGGCCAGCGCGCTGCAGCAGCAGCAGCAGCGCAAGACGCGGAGGCGGAAGGGGTCGTTGAGGAAGACGGCGTTGTTGGGGACGGGGGCGTTGAGGGCGGAGGGGCGGAGGGGGAGGGAGAGGGAGAGGGGGGTTGCTTCTGCGCTGGCTTCTGCGTCGGCGTCGACTTCGGGGTCGGGGTCGGGGTCGGGGTCTGGTTCGTCGTCGCTGGCTTCGTCGCCGGTTTCGTCTCCGTTGGGAATAGGGGCGGTGGTGGTTACGAAGGAGGAGGGGGTGGATGCGTATGGGGAGGGGAGGAGGGGGTGGGAGGGCAGTGGTCATACGGGTGGTAGCGCTATGCCGAATGGTTATGATAATGATACCAAAGGTGGTGCCGGTGAGGGAGGGGGGTTGCTGCGCTTTCCGCCGCTCCCTCCTTCCGTCTTAAACGGGGATGAAGAGGAAGCCCTGACGCCGCAACGGGGAAGTCATGACCAGCCAACCACGCTGCCTCCGTCTCTATCTGCGGCGCCCAACCTTCCTCCAGCTCCTTCTCATTCTCCGCCGCCGATTCCGCCGCCCCCATCTCGGACCTGGGTTGCCCAGGGATCTTCTCCTTCGCACACCCAGCAGAAACAGTACCAAGAGCAGCCATCCCAGGAACAGGAACAGTTGCAATCGAATACCCCTACTCACCCCGTCAACGACAAGGACGACGAACCCGAACTCCTCTCCTTCAGCTCCAATCCCCGTCAAACACAAGCTTCAACCCCGCTCACCCGCCTCGCCAGCAATGCCAGCACCACCACCACAATATCCACAATCTCTACAACACCAACAACTAGTAGCAGCAACAGCAACAGCAACAGCTATAGTAGCAGTCTCGGCCCAGGCACAGACACACGGCACGCCACCACTACAATGTCGCGGCGCGTCCTCCCTTTCAAAATCTCCACCCCCTCCTCAAGCTCCGACTCCTACTTCCCGCCCGTGCCCCAAACAATCACAAACATGTCCTCCACCCGCTTCCGCTCCACCTCCCACCGCGTAAAATCCCCACTATCATTATCAGGCGTAGAGCCACCTGACATCGACACCTCCGCCGCACCCCCATCCGCAACAACCACAGCACCCCCCTCCATATCCGGCGTATCAGGCATATCAGTATCCGACGACTTCCCCAACGCCACCGCCGCAGGCGCCAACGTGACCGCTACCGCCTCCGCTAGCGTCGCGGCCGCAGCCGCAACCGCCGCCAGCAGCTCCGCCCTAGAAGAAGCCTGGGACTACGCCGAGACGGAGTGGTGGGGGTGGATAATCCTGCTCGTGACCTGGCTGGTCTTCGTGGTTGGCATGGGCAGCTGTCTGGGGGTGTGGAGCTGGGCGTGGGATGTAGGGGAGACGCCGTACGCGCCGCCGGAGCTGGAGGACGATGCGACGCTGCCGATTGTGGGGTATTATCCCGCGCTTATTATTTGCACGGCGGTAATGGCGTGGGTGTGGGTTATTGTGGCGTGGGTGGGGATGAAGTATTTTCGGCATGCGAATATATCGGGGGAGGATATTTAGTTTGGGGGTCTCTATTTTACTTTTTACATGACTTTTTTATTATAAAAAGGTTCACCGGTGTTGAGGGGCATCTGGGTTTTGTGGTTCTTGTATGGTATGTTTTGTTTATATTATTGAAAGGGCTTGCTTGGTATATTTTTTCAACTTTTTAAACCCCCTTAACATGTACCTCGAACTTGATATCTACATGCGGGACTTTCGGGGCCGTTTGCCTTTTGGTTTGGAAGAATATATAACTCTAACAAGGGGGGTATATCGAATTTGCTAATCCGGAATGCTATTCTAAAAGATAACAGACTAGACAGTCTGTTGTTTTGGGCCGAATAGGGGATAAAAATGAGGCGGTTGGTTGGATAATAATCAATAATTCCATAAAGAAAAAAACCGTAACGTAACCAAAAAGGTTCAAAAAAGGAAAAAAGGAAACAAGGAGATCCCAGTGAAACTCCTCACCAACATTTATTTACCCGTGTGATCCCATCAATTCCTTTTCACCGGTGCACCCACCCGTCCTCTTGAATGACGCCGATTTTCTTTTGTCCCAAACCAACCCGCAAGAAGAAGCCTCGATTTTTCCAATGACCGTAATCAACATAATCAAATCAAACCATGATCCGAAAAAAAAGGAAGACGTAAAAAAAAAAGTCGTTAAGATGAGTCTCCCCTGGGATGGATGGCTGAAACCAAGCCAACCTACCAAAATGGCCCTTCTCCCCAATGTATCCATCCAACAACGGGGACCATAAAGCATAAGCGAAATCACGCCCGAAGCTGCACGCGGCGTATCTTCCGCTCCAACTCATCTAGCCTTGGGCCCCCGCCATTACTACCCTGCTTCCCCCCGGGGGTTAAACCGGGGGTTAAACCGGGGGTATCAGCAGGCGTGAACGGCTCCGAGATGGGTGGATTGGGATTGTTGGTGGAGTTGGTGGTAGTGTTGTTATTGGTATCCAGGGACACGGTGGTGCCGGGGGCTTTGCTGACGAGGCCCTTGGAGACGGCGAAGCCGGCGGAGCGGTCGTGGTTTGGGTCGTCGTCGTAGAATTCGTCGATGATGGGGTGGATGAGGACGGTTTGTTTGTGGATTGTGAGCATGGAGTTGGTGGGGACGGTTACCCAGTTGTCTGGAGGGGGGATTTTAGTAAGACATGTACGCTTTTTTCTTTCTTTTTTTTTTTTTTTTGGTGAAGTGATTGTAGCGTAAAAAGACGTAAAGAGAGATACAAGAGGGGCGAGGGAGTAAAAAAAACCACTCACGTCTTTCAAACGTCAACGGCTCACTGGCCACCAGCACAATATCCGCCCCCTTGTCATGCCTCTCCATCTTAAAATGCCCCTTCGTCTTGCCCTCTTTCCACTTCGTCCCGGACGAGAAATACAAACTCGCCGCCTCATCCGTCTTGCTACTCACATACCGCGTGCACACAACCGTATGCCCATCCGTGACCGCAAAATTCAGTAAACTCCTCGTCTCCAAGTCCGTAACCCCACAACCAGCCGGGATCGCCGCAATCAGCTCGTTGATCCGCCGGATCGTCTTGCCCATGATCTCTCGCAGCAGCGCATGGCCAAAGCCACCCTCCGGCGCCGAGCTAGGATCAACCCCGCCCTCCCGCTCCATCAGGTCCAGGAACAGCGCAAACGCCCACTCGCTATCCGTCCCGCCCTTGACGCCTAGATACCACTTGTCCGCCAGCGAGTCGGCCAGGTGGCGCTTGATATACTTCCAGCCGCCCAGGTTGCCATTGTGCATCCACATAAGCGTGTTGTGTTGGAAAGGGTGGCAGTTGTTGTCGGCTAGGGCGCCCTCGGTGGTGGCGCGGACGTGGGCGAAAATGAGAGAGGAAGTTGTTTTGGACGCGAGGCGTTCGAGGTTCTCGCAATTCCAGGCGGGGAGGGTTGAGGTGAAAATGCATGGGTCTGGGCCTAGGGATGGTGCGGTGTAGAAGCCCACGCCGAAGCCGTCACCGTTTACGGGGCGGCGGGTGTCCTGCGAGGGGTGGTCAGCTGTCTGGCCTGAGGCATTTTTACATCTTTTCAATCGTTGTTGGGCGCTATAGAGTGAACTCACTAGTCTGAGGCGAGAGTCATAGGATTGAGTTAGGATGGAGTGGCTTGGTTCTGTTATGAGTTTGCTCAGCAGGATGTCATGTCTCCCCTTGTATACCTGCAATAGGAGCGGGTGTCGTTAGTTTAATATATAAACAATGTCGATAGCTTAAGAAGCATATTGTGCAGCTGTACGCAGCTATCCAAGGGCGCAGATAGGTGGATATCGTATTCAGATCAACAGGGGTATATCATCAACATACGAGAAACCGACACATAGCGGGAGATCGCTGCGGGCACAACCACTGGCACTGGTGGCCACCGGTAGTTTTATAGGTAGCGTAAGAATGATTTTGCGTATAGATGTAAAATTGTATAAGAATATAATATGCCCGTGGGGAGTTGGTAGAGGTAGGTATGTTAAGCAAAGGTGTTGGTGTTGGTGTTGGAGCTTCGAGGAATGAAGCTATGACACAACTGTTTTAGCAGATGATAGCTCGTGAAAGCAATGGTGGCAGAGGAAAGAGAAGGGGTATCACAACAAGTAACAATAAAAAGAATTCGGGATTTTAACGCAAAAGAGTATATTCTATTTCTATTTAACCGAGGAGGATTTTCTTTTTACTTATATCTACAAATATATTTTGCGTTCGGCGTTAGATGAGCCAATCCACGTGATTGATGTCGTGATGTCACATGACCATTGATATTCGCTGCATGTCTGTCATTGCTCAGAGTTATAAATTTCTCTTAATACTCATGTTCTAAAACTCATATACTGGGGATTCCGCTATCCTTTATTTAAAAGACTCTCTGGTGGCTCCAAGGCCTATAGGCATGCCGTAAAAGAGGCTCTGGTTGTTGATGGCATCAACAAACCGGTGGCCGTCTCCTGTTCACACCCTACTTCATGAATAAGTCTCAATCTTGCTCCTTGTAGATCTGTTGAAGGCCTGCGGGCAGGAAGAACTAGGCACACAGGCAACAAAGAAGAAAGATCAACTAAGCATGTGCAGCCGCGCTATCTAGCCAACCGCCCAGTCTCAATTTTATTCTACGGCCGAGTTCTGTGGACCCATCCGGGTGTATACCTATCTCCTCCATACCCTGGAGGATATCATCAATATATTCCCCTGCCAGAGAGGTGAAGGATATAAGCAATGGCGCGATGTATGGCAAGGAGCCGGGGGGATGGGGCCCCTATTGATTTGTCGTTTGTGAGATAAAGTGTGCGAGTAACTGGGACAACTTCCACCACACCTGGGGAGGTGAAAGTGTTGATTCGATAGGTATGCTCCTGGTCAGGAACAGCTTCAAAGAAAACACGAAAGTTGCCAAAGTAGGAATGGTGATCATGGGTAAGACTCATAGCGTTAAATCGCCGGTCAATATTGACACCATCAATGAGATGTGAAACATCATAGTCAAACACATTCATGATCCAGAGAGTTGCTTGTTTGGAATCATCCTCAAACATGTCATTTAGCCCATGAAAAGATTCTCTTTGACAAGACGGCTTACCAATTGACCAGCTGCATTTGTTTGTGTCACAGAATGCAGAATGCAGGAGTATATGGGCCACCTCTAAAAGACTAAATAACTGTCCATTGAGTGAGTTTCCTTTGTCATCTTGAGCATTATCACCGTGTTTGCCCTTCGAATCATTCCCTCCTGCGCATCAAATCTACGCGAGATCACACAACGGTGATGGTCGCGGATGAGGCAAGAACCTCGAAGGACTGACAATCGGTCGAGTGTCCCAGTAAAATTCTCGCGTTCCTCCTTGTGCGCTTTGGATAGCTGAAAGGCTCGCAGGGGAGGGCTGTAGGGTTTGCCGGCCAGAAGCTTTGACTGTGAAACGGCTAGTAGATCTGATCCATATATATATAGGGCGCTGGATAAGGAGCAGACGTGGCAGAAAGAAGTTATGTAGCAAGAAGTCTGCAAAGGCGATCAAGTTCTGGCCCAGCTGCTTCTCCAGGTCTTCATCATCAAAGTCAATTTCTTCTTCACCCGCGACATCTAGGTTCATATATTTGAGGAAGGCGCGTAGAAAGGTATCTTGCGATAACTCAGAGCGCGAATATTCATAGGTATAGAGCACGAGCTTAGGGTGCCTATATCCACCGCTTCTGCTGTTATCTGCTGTGTGGAAATGGTTAATAATAGCGTAGAATCTGCGCCGAGCATGGGCCCGCTGATCCGCTGCGAAGGGTTGCTGAGGGCCAGAAACATTGATGATGCCCTCGGGCGATGATTGTGCCGTCATATCTTTGCTGTAGCAAAGCTATAAGAATCGCGGGCGGTGAGCAAATCATTCCCGAAAGATTGCGTTGTAATTGATCCTTCAAACACGAGCGGAAAAGAGATCGCCTTGGAACCGCGTGGGAGATAACTCCACAGCATAGGTATGTTGTATGTTGGAGACTTTGGGCGTCTTTGATTGTTACTGTATGTACAAGTTGATCCTGCTATCTATATATATATTTATCGCAGTTGCGAATGGGAGCGAATGGATTGATAGCGCGGGTCACGTGGGACATGTGTGAGCTGACTAATCTACGATTCAATGTTAACCCAACTAAATGATTATATACCTCACCACATAATACTGACGATGTGTGGGAAATAAACGTATTGTCCAGTTGATTATACTCGAGAGTAACTACTCTATATGCTTCATTCCTACAATATAAATGAGGGCGTTGAGGACTGGGTGTTTTGATTGATAACGGGCTAGCGTGACCCTGACGTCCGATTTCCGTCTTTGCCTCATCCGCGGCCTGGAGGATCCTTGGGAACATCACATCACATTGGAACAAAAAGGAGCAGCCAGAACAAGCCCTGCGGAGTCTCCCATCTCCAACAACCTTCACCTCTTTATCCTCCCTTAAATACGTACACCCGCCGGCTGTCCCTCCTCTAGTTATCCTTTTTCAACAATCAATGTGTCTTCGACATCCGCCGCTCGCCCAAAGTACATGACAAACGCACGATGAGCGGGAGACTCCTCTCCCACGGCACTGCCGTGCTAGCTAGGAGAAGCCTTCTAGCTCGCCAACTGCACAATGTCGGAGCGAGGACGGGCGGTCTACTGCGTTCGTCCCAGGGCGGCGCTGTTGGTATCCGCGGGAGGCCATGGCCACTGCGCGCGAACTGGATTCACAACGTCCCCGCCGTCCGCACGTTCTCCTTTGCCCGCGCCCTCCCCAAGTTGGCTCTGAAGTTCGCTAGAATACCCGCCATGTTTGGCGGTGCTATGGTTGCTGGTCTGGCGTATATCCAATATCAGGCTGCTCGTACGTCGTTCTGAATTCCCATTTCTCTCTTCGTTTTATCCGAATTCTATATTATCCGCTGTTTTCTAGATTGCGGAACTTGTTGCTTACTCTTCTCTTTACCTTTTTGTTTTCTATCTTTAGAGGCCGGGAATTACGCCATGGATGTTATTCGACAAGCCGGCGACACTGCGAGCGGGGTTGGCTTGTCCCTTTTCAACAATATCCAGGATATCGCTGAGCAGACAAATCGTGGGTGGCAAAGAACAAAGGAAGAGATCGAGTTGCCGGAATGGGCGCAGAAGGTTCTCCGGCTCAAAGAACAGTCAGAATCCAGGGGTGGAGGTTCATCGGGCGGTGGCGGACGTGGTTCTCCAAAAGAGGGTAGGGTGGGTGCGGCTGCGGTGGCCGGTACTGCAGCAGGTGCCGGACTCGGCCATGATTCCGACGACGATCTTGCATCCAACAAGAAGAATGCGGTCGACGACCAGATGATGATATTGACGAGAAAGATGATCGAAATCAGAAGTATTTTACAACGTATTGGCCAGTCCAACGCGTTAACCTTGCCATCGATTGTGGTGATAGGGTCTCAATCTTCTGGCAAAAGTTCTGTATTGGAAGCTATCGTGGGCCATGAGTTCCTCCCCAAGGGCTCGAACATGGTAACAAGGCGGCCAATTGAGCTGACTCTTGTTAACACACCAAATTCACAGACAGAGTACGGCGAGTTTCCAGCACTTGGGCTTGGGAAGATGACAGATTTCAGTCAAATTCAACGCACCTTGACCGATCTCAACCTTGCAGTTTCGGAAAAGGACTGCGTGTCGGACGACCCGATCCAACTTTCTATTTATTCTCCTCACATTCCCGACCTCTCGCTCATCGATCTGCCCGGCTATATCCAGGTTGCTGGCCGTGACCAACCTCCGGAGCTTAAACAGAAGATCTCCGATTTATGCGACAAGTACATCCAAGCGCCCAATATCATTCTTGCTATCTCCGCAGCAGACGTAGATTTAGCCAATTCTACCGCCCTTAGAGCCTCGCGACGGGTCGACCCTCGCGGTGAACGAACTATCGGTGTTGTCACAAAGATGGACCTGGTTGATCCGGAGAGAGGAGCCAGTATACTTTCCGATAGCAAATATCCTCTCCGGTTAGGCTATGTAGGAGTGGTTTCTCGCATTCCTCATACAGCGGGACTATTTTCCAGAGGAAGTGGAAATATTACGAATGCCATTGTCAAAAACGAAAATGCCTTTTTTGGCAGCCACCCACAAGAATTTGGTCCAGACTCCGAACTCGCTGTTGGGACTACGACACTACGGAAGAAGTTGATGCATACTCTGGAGCAATCAATGGCTTCAAGCCTGACCGGAACTCGCGATGCTATTTTCCAGGAGCTTGAAGAAGCAACGTACGAGTTCAAGGTCCAGTACAATGATCGTCCATTGAGCGCAGAGTCCTATCTTGCAGAGAGCCTGGACAGCTTCAAACATTCATTCAAAGAATTTAGCGAAAGTTTCGGTCGTCCGCAGGTTCGTGAATTACTGAAAAACGAACTCGACCAGCGGGTCCTCGATATTCTCGCGCAGAGATACTGGAATAAACCCGTTGATGACCTTTCTCCACCCCTACCGGAACCAGATCCTCTCTCTGATCTTCCAAAGGCAGACCCTGAGTCTCTCTATTGGCACCGGAAACTGGACGCTTCTTCGTCCGCCCTTACAAAATTAGGGATCGGCCGCCTAGCGACAACGATAGTGGCTAATGCATTACAAAACCGTGTCGACGACCTTATTGCTGCTTCTACGTTTGCGTCTCACCCCTACGCAAAAAAAGCCATAGCGGATGCGACGGTCACCATTCTCAATGACCGGTTCTTCAGCACGAGCGATCAAGTTGAGAATTGCATCAAGCCATACAAGTTCGAAATCGAAGTGGATGATCTAGAGTGGGCCAAGGGACGGGAAAGCATTAGCAATGTGCTGAAAGAAGAGCTCAAAGCATGTGGCCATGCCCTGAAGCATGTGGAAGATAATATAGGAAAGAGGAAGCTAAAGGATGTCATGACATTTATCGATAAAGTGCGGAAAGGAGATACACCTGTTGAGGGAAATGGTTCTGGTGGCGCTGGCGGGTTTAGTGCTGCGTTGCTGCAGAAAGGTTAGTTCTTCCCCATTTTCCTGTTCCCACTCCTCCCTATGCATATAGATCCGTATCTGACTTCGCTTCAACCTCCACAGGCCGAGAAGCCGTCTTCCTCCGAGACCGCGCAGATCTAATCAAAATGCGCCTTCTCGCCGTCCGCTCCAAGCAATGCGCCTCCAAAAAGAACAAATACCACTGCCCGGAAGTCTTCCTCGACGTGGTCGCCGACAAACTCACCGCCACCGCCGTCCTCTTCCTGAACGTCGAACTCCTCTCCGAATTCTACTACAATTTCCCCCGCGAGCTCGATCTCCGACTCGGGCGCCATCTATCCGACTCTGAAATCGAGCGCTTCGCGCGCGAAGACCCGCGCATCCGCCGACATCTGGATGTCATTAAGAAGAAGGAGATGCTTGAGTTGGTGCTGGAGAAGATTGAGAGTTTAAGGCAGTTGGAAGGACGGAGTATGGCGTCTGGACAACAGGCTGCCGCCGCAAAGGAGCGGTCGAAGGGATGGCGGCTCTTCTGAGAGAGATCCCTTTTCTTCTTTTTTTCTTCTCTTCTTTTTTCCATCTCTTGACTTTTTGTTGGTTTGGCTTGATGTTTACCCCTCTCCCCTGGGACCCCAGCCCTAGCCCACCAAATCACAACGCCGTATTCTTCTCACACTGCGTCCTTATCTTCTCTATTGTTCCCCCTTCCCCCCCTTCTTCTAAAATTTTACATCATATACCAGGATATTCAGAATTGGGTCGGCGTCGAAATTAGGAGGGTTGTTAGTTCACGAGGGTCGCCCCCTTTTGTTCCCTGTGCTTTTTTGTCTAAATTTAATCACATTATTCTTTTGTACAGTACACATGCATGTACTATGACTTGTCTCCTTATGTTGGTTTTGCCTTTTTAATGAATGCTGTGCGTGTGACTTCCCTTTAGTGCGTGTTTCGTTTTCAATGATGCATTCTTGCATTTACACATCTCCGTTCATTCCATGTGATATTGTTACATAGGTTCATCCGAAAAAAAAATCGCTATGTTGTACAGTACATGTTGGACTTCTTCTGAGTTCTGGCAATGTTTTTCTCTCACGGTGTAAATCCCCAATTTACCAATTGATGTGCCAGGCACCTCATATGAGGGCAGGTTCCCTTTCAGAGTGAAAAATGGAAAAACCGTCAATCTATTTGTAAAAATACAGAATTCCCTGCTCTCAAAACATGATCCCAGATAGGAAAAAGAATACGGGCAAGAAGCCGCCGAAATGAGCAGATGGTAGTTGATCAAAATAAAATAAAACAAAAAAGAAAGAACGCCCCCATTCCATATATTAACACACGAACACATAGAAAGAAAACCATCGTATCCCTTCCATCCACCAAATTTCACCTCCGCAAGCTCGAAAATGGAACTCGAACCCCCAGATCATCCCCAATCAACTGCCTCGTCTGATTCCACTCCACACTGCCACTCACATCCTTAATCTCCTCCAACTTCTGCCCCAACTTAACGACGGAGAAGCGGATCATACGGGGATCGAGGCCGAGGGTTCTGCGCACGGACTGCTGCACGGCCGACGACGAGTCGAAGCGCATTATGAAGTGGTGGCCTGTGGAGTATTTTGTCTGATGTTTCGTGATGGGGCCGGGGAGGCGGAAGGGGCCCCAGTTTGTTAGGCCGCGGATTACGCCGCCGGAGTAGAGGATTTGGAGGCCGGTTATGCGTGCGATTCTGTGCGTTGGACGGGGTGGTTGGTTAGTTGAGGGTTTTTTGTATCTCGGAAGGGATATTTCTGGCTCTGGCTCCGGGGGGGGGGGGGTATTGTTTTCAGGAACGGGGTGTTGGATATGTAGAGAGCGGCATTGTGTAGGTCTGGAAAAATTGGGATCGCGGACGGGAATTGCTGAGATAGGATGGGATATATATATACGTACTCTCTAACTTCCTGGACGCTGCCAGGGCGCACCTGTTGAATCTGCGTTAGTCTGATGGTAGAGTACAATGCGGAGAGAGTAACAGCATACCACCGCAATCAGCTCATACAACATCCCCGGCAGCTGTGTTGTGAACAGCCTTCAACCAGGAGGGACTAAATAAACCGACAGAATCTGCGCGGTAGGTGGTGGTTGTGGTGAATTGTTGTATATATCGATTGATATCCAGTGTTCCGTCGTGAAGTCTCGCCGCGGGAAACAAAAAACCTCTTTCGGGAAATTTTGAAGCTGGCGGTTTTGGGCTTAGTCGTAATTAAATTCTCGGTGTTAGACGATACATAACCGCCTTGGGTGGGCGGGAACCACCGCTTTTGCCCGGGTAACAGCTGGAAAATGACCGTACCGTACACGCCCGCTGCTTATCTCAGCCTCCGCGCACAACTTTCCCGGCAATTGTCAAGCAAGAGCAAGATCTCAACTTCGCAGCAATTCTCTTCTCCCTCGACTATCCTGGCCAATTGCTGCTATATTATTCTTAATTCCTGCTTTGTTTACGGTGCTGTCAATCCCCCGCTCACAATGTCTGCTGCTGCTGCTGCTGTCCGGACTCTCCACCCCCTCCGAAGCGGGCTCTGGGCTGCCTGCCCAAGAGTCTCCTCCCCAGCTCTCCGCACCGCATATATCTCCCGCCCCGCCTTTCGGGATTGCAGAAGAGCATTCTCGCAGAGCTCCCTATGTAGGTGACGACATATATGCCACTGGATACAATTGCATTTGTTTTAATTGTTTGTTCCCATGGAATGACATTTCGGATATAGAATGCTGACTGTCGTTTGTTTGTACAGGGCAAGCTAAGAAGTATACTGAGCAGCATGAGTGGATTGAGCTGGCTGGGGATGGGAAGACCGGTTAGACATCTCCTTCTTTTCTTCTTCAATTACACAATTGAATATTTGTCCTTCCAATATCCTCGACGTCATGCGCTGGCTGGATCCGAGAACATCTACATGAATCACTGGCACCACCGACCACCTTTTGATCACAAAACACATCTTTCTAACAACACAAATGCCCCAAACAACAGCCACAATCGGTATCACAGAATACGCCGCCAACGCCCTAGGCGACGTCGTCTTCGCTGAGCTACCCGCCGTCGACACCGAAGTTGCCTCAGGCGAGACCATCGGCGCCGTCGAGTCCGTCAAGTCCGCTTCAGACATCCTCTCCCCAGTGACCGGCAAGATCATCGAGGCCAACACGAAGCTGGAGGACTCACCCAAGATCATCAATCAGAGCCCCGAAGATAAGGGCTGGTTTGCCAAGATTGAGCTGTCGGATCCGACTGAGTTGGACGGGTTGATGGAGAAGAAGGAGTATCAGGCTAAGGTGGAGGAGGAGGAGGACTAGTGTGGTTCGTGATTTGGATTTCCGGGAGGGAGGGGTTCACGTTTTCGTCAGTTTTTTTCAAATCATGTTTTTATGATGTCGGTTTGGGTTGTTTGTGGAATCTGTGGGTGATGAGGATCTTTTATCGTTTGACTCTTTCATTTCTTTTCCGCGCTAAACTTCCTTTTTTGCGATATGTATGTATATCTGCTTATCTACTGATGTTTCAACATGTCAGAGTGTTATGATTTTACTGCGTGAATGTGCTCAAATCACAAACACTATTTGCCTTGCTTCGATTACATCCGATTGAGGAAGAGAAGAGAATAGATAGCGCTGAAATAGGAGATAACCTGCGACTTCTTACGGTGTAATATGTAGATAGCTAAAAGAGAGAGATATATATACCCTATCCAGATTGCACACGAGGAGACGAAGGAAAATAAATGCTTGTTCATCAATGAGATCTCAATGCAATTGATCTAAATTCCAGACCCAAATCAGTACTAAACCAAACCCATGAAATTCTATACCTTTGCATCGAGTACACAAACATTCAAACACCGCAAGATAATCCGATGACAAAACGAGAAGGAAAAAGAAATGTAATAATTTTACTGTACAGAGAGCGCGTTTCCGAAAAACCAACAACGAAAATGGCAGAACATGAAAATATACACGCTCAAATTGGAGGCAGGTTCTCTCGACAAATAGGACACTGTAGCCGTAACCGCATCCAGCTCTCCAAACACGTGCTGTGAAAGATGTGCCGGCATGGCGTGACCATATAAGCACGCCGGCTGAGCAGGTTTGCAGCCCCTTCTGCTACACTGGTTGGTGCAACACCCGTACTACCGCCGGGCATCCTGAGGACGGGTACTTCGATATCCTGCATGCAGATAGCACAGTCGAATCGCCTGCTTCTACGATCCTTGTCATCGTGATTATTAGTGGTATTATGGTCCAAGCTACTTTTGCCATCGTCTTTTGCGCTGGGTGATGCGGCAGAATTGCTTTCTTCGCCTCGGAGGAACCCGATCGGCAAGACACCTGCAGCCTCGATGTCTTCACTGGAGCCTGACGCAGAGGTATCTCTGAGAATCGGGTGGTAATCGTAAGCTGGCGGCGCCCAGCCGTGGGGGACGAAAAATCGTGGGCCGAGGAGATCCTGCGCGGCGAGAACCACTGCTTGCATCCATACCCAGGCTACGATTCCAAGCGTAAATATGGAGCCTGGTTTGATGAATAGGACATTGCCCGGGAGGGCGAAGAAGTAGAGGAAAGGAAATATTCGGATGAGGCTTTGGCCCACAACGAATTCCCATGTTAGGGCTTTGCGGCAGTTTCGCATTACATTGCGATATATTTGCGGGATCCAAAACGAGAGGTAGATGAAGGATACACCGTGGCCATACATCCGGGTGAGGCGGCTTGGCCAGAATAATGTCCACGATGAGAAAAAGAGGAGACAAAAGAGAGTGAAATAAAATCGAGAGTACATGGCCCCCGTGTCATTAGTCCCTGAATCACCGGTTGCTTGAGGTGCCGGAGTGCCAGTGGTCGTGTCTTCGGGTTCATCCTGATCTGGTGGTAGTATGATGATAGGTGTGGCGCCCGTATCCACGGGACGAGGCGCTGTTGCTGGCGCTGGGAGAGATTGTGGTGGCCCAGACGGAACTCGAGCGGACGATGCTCGATCGGCTTCCCTGCGTTCAGGGGCTTGAACAACCCACACTTCTATCTGAAACTTCATTGCCAGGAAACTGACAGAGAAGAACGCTAAAAATGTAGTTGCGGTAAGAAGCAGGAACGGGGCTTCATCATATAGCTGCATCAAGATAAATGAGCCAAACAGGGCGTCACCCATAGACATCATAGCGATGGTGTAGAAGCTGACTCTGCTCCTAGTTGATGGGGTTGAAGCCTCTTTCATCTGTCTCATCAAGAGGTGAATCTGAACGCAAAGCACTGCCGCCATAATCACAATTAGCCGTCCAGCATGTTTTCGGTATTGTTCCTGCTTTGGGCCCGAAAGGTACAGTCCGTCTGAAGGTGAATAAGCTGGTGATCCCTTGCTTTCCAGCACGAATCCACAATCGGGGGACAACAGCGTCATAGACATTGTCATCAATGGCGGAGACGGTACTGGGGCACCTACGGGGAAACGCAGTTCGTCTTCGATCGATTGTAGTAGAGGACGTCGAGCTATTTGGCCATTTATTACCAAGGGGTGTTGCTGAAGATACACGACATATTCGCACTTGGGTGCCGGAAATGTCATGCTACTTGGGCCATGGGGAAGAGACGACCAGGGCAGATAATCTACAGGTCCCGTTTTCTTTTCGGCCAAGGTTTCAGTCAGGGACCTGTTCAGCAGCTGGCGAGAGAGTTCGAATGTATCATTCGAAAGAGCGAATTGTGGCAATGCTGACAACCCCGCGAACTTTTCACTGGTAGTGCTAAGTACCATTCCGCCCGATGATGGAAAATGCACACCGAAAAGCCGTACGTAATGGTTACCTCCCAGCGACGCATCCGTGTATAGTGTCATGTCTACTCTTACCTCTCTGGCAGTTGAACCGGTCAAGGCAAGTCCCTCCCTATCCTCCTCCTGGAACTCCATCAAGAGAGTGCCATGGTCTGTAGTAATATTATTCGCGAATGTGGTAGTAAAATAATCATGCCGCAACATGATTGCTGTGGTATTCAGCTGCGGGAGGTTTTCTGTCTCAGGGCCCTGCCAGCGTACCCAGTTTCCCCGGACTTTCCCGGTAACATTGTGGTATACGGGAATCTGTAGGTCTGAGGTATTAAGGTCCGACCGAAGCGGATGCGTCTGCCATTCGATCGGTTGCTCGCTCAGCAAGCCGGAGTGTTGGAGGATCGAGTACAGCTGGTCCCGGGCGCGGTCTTTTACCACCGGAAGCAAACCCCATGCATATCCATCATCTTTGGTCAGGCCTCCCAAGGGAAGCCAGCGACCCGCAGCGCTGTCCAAGTCACCATATTTCGAGCTATTAAGGAGCGACAGAGCCCGCTGTTCCTCCGTCTTCTGCTGGTGGCGCTCTCGCTCGAAGCTAATGGTGGGCTGGCGCGGTTCTGGAGCGGATAGTAGGAAGAACAGGAGCACGAAGAAGAGAAGCGCGCGGCGGTTCTCCATGGACAAGAGGTGATTGAGCCATAGGAGCTCAACCGTATCCGAGTATAAGGGCCATTACCAGAGTCGGGGCTCCAGCTGTTAGTACACTTGTCCTCGTTTTCCTCGTTCAAAGAGTGCGGAGTCTCTGGTCTGGTGAGGTTGAAGTTGGAGTTGCGGCTGTCAGTTGGCGGCGGCAAACAAAGGCCAAGGGCGGTTGGCGGCTATTTAACGTTCGGCTATGGACCAACCGATCTCGAGCCAAACCTCCTCCCTGCGCCTGCGGAGTAAACAACCTGGATTATACCTGAAGCACGTACATGTACGAACTCCCTGGTTACGATGGAAGGTCAGGATGAAAAGATACTGTCATTGACCTAAGGCGGAAGCTAACAAGATACTTTTTAGGCTTCCAACCTTGCAAATTATAGCCACATCTCCTCTCCCCACTTGACAAAGCTGCCCCGTGGCTTGATACCTTGACTAGCCATGGCGGACAATCTGCCGCTGCCGATCCCTCCTCGAACTCCCACGCCGCCCTCAGACGACGCTTCTTCAGGCCTAGAGAGCTTTACGGTGATATCATCAATGGAGAGCGTTGACCGGAATACTTTGTCGCCAATGGTGAACACTTTCGCCGCTTCTGGGACTTTAGGTGATATTCCGATACCCGGCCCCGTGTTAAGCCACTCACTCATCCATTGCGCACTTGCTGAACTCATTGATTCTTTAGACTCGTCCCAGGCCTCGACCATGGGTTCTGCGGAAAACATGCAAGGGCCTTTTAATTTCAAACCGACCGCTCTCGCGAAGAGCCCTATAACAAAATCGGTATGGCGACCCCCGTGGAAATTCCGGGTGCGCCCGAACCTCATAGCTGACTATATAATGTCCCAAATGGAAAAAAGAACGTGGGCCAAAGACGGGGACACAAGTATAAGCATAGCAGCGTATCCCACCAGATATTCTTAGAGCCCCCGCCGAGATCGCCGATGCCGTTACCGAACTCCCTGCCAATTCCAACATGGGGAGAGTGTCTAGGGAGCATGTCAAACGATCAGAGAATTCGGTTTTGGTGGAGTGTATGCCACATGGTGGTGGCTGGATATACACTGTGGACTGCCCATGGCTCTATGGCGATGACCGGGTTATCGCATCTCATACTCTTCGACTCATTAGGCGCCATGCTCTGCGTAGTTGTTGACATACTCGGAAATTTCGAGGTGTGGAAGCGGTCGAGTATTCGTCACCCTTTCGGTCTGGAGCGTGCAGAAGTCGTTGCAGGCTTTGCTCTATCCGTGCTACTATTCTTCATGGGGGGAGATCTAATTTCGCATACGGTCCAGCATTTGCTGGAAAATTCAGGGGACGAGCCCCATCATTCCCACTCTCACCCGCGAGTTTCACCGGGGAGTGTCGATATCACAGCTCTGCTGGCGATAGTGGCTACATTGATATCCGCTATCGCTTTAAAAAACCACGCAAGGATTGGGAAAGCTATCCGTTTTGCCTACATTGAATCCCTACCTTCTATCCTTAGCAACCCGGCTCACTTTCTAACGCTTTCATGCTCGACGCTTCTCCTCTTGCTTCCGCTATTGTCCGTGCAAATGTATCTATGGCTGGATCGAATCCTCTCCTTCACTGTTGCCATCTCCATGTGTGTTTTCGGCGTCCGTTTAGTTAAAACGCTTGGGTCCATGCTTCTGATGTCGTACTCGGGCTCCGGGACTTCTGAGGTTCTGAGAAACATTTCCAGCCACCCAGCTGTAGCGGAGATTGAGGAGGCAAAATTCTGGCAGGTCCACTACGGTCTGTGCATAGCATGTATCAAACTGCGGGTGGCTGGCTCAGACGAAAGCTTAGCCAAATTGCGAGAGAGGATCATCAGCATGATAAGAAATCGATTAGGGGGCGGGTACGGTGCAGGTGGTCAGAAATGGGAGGTGTCAGTACAGTTTACAGTTGAGCAGGGTTAAAGTGGATTTATTTATAGCTTGATACATATACCCCATTGATGTCATTGCAAGCCGATGATAATAGAAACCGCTCGGTTTTTTTCAGCTCTTTTTATTTTTTAACGTCTTCATACTGTGTTTCTTGTTCTCCATATCCAGCACTGGTTAACCTATCTTTCCGGTGTTAATCAAGCGAACCCCTTTAGTATTTTATTCGGAGAATAACATATCCTCTTTCCAATACGCATCCCTTCTGGGTAACTGGTCTATAGAAACCCCCGTTTCAAGAAGTTTACCAGTCCATCCATAGATTGAGGCCGTCTTCTCATTGACCATCTAAATCTTATTATTCATGACGCTTCTGCTAGGTTGCATCAATCAACATTCCGCGGCACAACCCGTCCCACATGCGCCTCTGGCTTTAACCTGGCACTTGTAGTCCAGAATTACTTACTGGACGACCTTATGATGTGAAATGAACGTCCCAATGGAACTAGAAGAGGACCACCCCGCCCACTAGCATAGGAGAAGTGAAAGTGGCTGCAAATGTCTATGAATATTTTGCCTTGCTTCAATTGATTATGGCTCTCTTGGCTGGCTATATACACACGCAATATACCAATGATTCCTGGTCAGCCTTAATACCAACACCTTGGATTAACAAGGACCAAAAGATTGAAAAGCTCCAAATAACAGGTACACTGTTTATTGTAGAAAAAATGACGAATGAATCCCCACAGTAATAAAACAGATAACAGTGAAAGTCCTTTTTCTTTTTACAGCTTTCATATTCCATCTCGGTTGTATCGCTAGAAAAGGATACCCAGTATATTGAATTTATCGTAGTCGTTCGAATCCCTCCCTCATCTCAAACCATGGGAGAGCCGAGCAATATGATAGTGCTCACCCCAATTGCTCACGACAAGCTCGCTAAGACACCCATCCCTTCCGTCTTTCAAAGCACCGCGCCGCCCTCCGCGGCCTCCCTCTCTGCTCTCCTTTGTCGCTTTTCTAGGAGACTATTTTTCCGTTCCGCCAAGATGGCCATTTGTCTGCTGTCAACACCCTCGAGCCAATATCCGAAACTGCCCCCAACTGTCGCAAAGAGAGGATACACCCATAGTGCTTGTTTTTGGAAAAGAGGGCGCATTTCGATGCCGAGTTGCCAAAAGCGAACGGCAATGCCTGTAGAATTCGCCAGTTAGTAGGCACTTTCTTCGGAGAATATATCCCCACTTTCAGGGCCATAGAAATGGACAGCTGCAAGTCTCTGTGGAATTGCTGGACTTCCGGAGAAAACACGGCATAGCCAATTTTCCATCTCCAAGCAAGGGAACGACATACCGAAGCCGCTCCAGAACAGGACTTTGTGAAGAGGCATGGTTGAATGTTATTCGGGATCGATCGGGCGCGATGCCAGGGTAGGCTGGAATTTGAGGGCGCAGAGCCGGATGGAATGTGCCGTGGACAGGTGTCTGGGGTGTATGCGCGCCTCACCGCTTGTTAATAAAGAATTGGCTTCTCACGAATGGTGTAGCAAGCGTCCTCGTAGACAATTGCGCTCCAGAGATGCGTTTCCGGCCGGAACAATGACTTCTGGAGGTTCGTGAGTGGTGAGGGAGCTTCGGCGCCGGGAAAATAATTCCGCCGGCCGGAGGGCGATAACGCATCCTCACATCGCGACATTCAGAGAAAGTTCATTCCACGCGCAACAACGCCAGCGGATCATTGACGTGAGACGGGTCACCGCTAAATATTACCCAGAAATGTGAGGCGTTTTTCTAGCAAATATTTGAAGGACTTCTTTTGTTCGAGCTAGTCATCATGGCTGGCTCAGATGTGGAGATGGCTGGCGTCAAGCGGCCTGGAATCGATCTCGAAAGCCTCCAGCGCAAGAAGTTCAAAACTTCAGATCTGCCATTATCAGCTACGCAGCGAACGTCGATCGATAGCCTTCTATACGCGTTTAAGAAGAAAGGTGGTTTTGACTCGGTTCGAAAGAAAATATGGGCGGAATTTAGCGAGAGTGTGAGCAATAGCCTTCGCAGCCCCTTAGGACACAGCTACCATTATCTATTTCATTTTTTGGAGATTTCTTATGTTCTAGGCCACTGCTAACTCTTACCCATTCTCTCTTACCGTAGGAAGCTAAAAATTCTCTTACATCCTCTTTGATCGAAATGGCCGAAGCTGAAATTGATCGAGATCCTTCTTTATTGTCAAGGGAGAGAGGAAAAGCCGCAACTCTAATAGAAGGCGCCGTGGATCGAAGCGACCTTTACAAAAGTGTTGAAGGGGCCATTGACGCGATATCTTCTAACCACCTAGACTATATCCTTGACTCCCTTCGCACTATTCGTCAACAAGAAGTTGGCGAAGAAACGGCTGCTCTGGAGGAAGAGAGGGGGAGTAGGACAGACGAATACTATGAACGCGAAGTTAAGACTAAGCGAAATGAACGAGAAATAGCGTGGCTGAAGGAGCTTGAAAAACAGAAACAACGTGAAATCGAGGAGGCAAAGGCTAGGGCTGAGGAGTTACGGAAACAACGTGAACTTGAGAAGAAAAGGGAAGAAGAAGAGCGGAAGAAGAAGCAGGAGTTGGAGGAAAAACGGCGAGCGGAAAGAGAGAAGATTCGAGAAGAAAGACGTCTTCTGGAGGAGCAGAGGGAAAAGGAGAGGGAGGAACGGTACGAACGAAGAAGGCGGGAGCGGGAGAAGGAAAGAGAAGAGGAAAGGGAAAGGGATCGGGAGAGAGATCGTGATCGTGATCGCGGAGGAGATAAGGATCGGAATTCTGTGTTCGAACGATCACCTCGACGTTCCCGGCAACGTTCCAAGACTCCAGCAGAACCTACCCCTGTAATTGTTGATGAGAAATCGTTGGAGGACGCTGCCTTGGAATTGCTTCTAAAGGAAGGGAAAGAATTAGCGGAAAAATCTCGGCAGAAACCAGAGTTTGACTTTGAACAGGCGGAAGCCCTTGAAAATGCGCAGGTGCAGCAACCTCAACCTCAGCCGCAAACTCAACCCCAACAACGTTCACGCCAGTCATCAGTCACAGACACCAAGGCTCATCGGACCGATCAGACTCGTTCACGGACTTCCCATTCTCGGCTAAAGAATGAGATTTCTCCTCCCCGTGATCCGCCAAAATCAGATACCAAGTTGAGCGACGATCGTTATGATAATGATAGGGATCGGGATCGGGATCGAGACCGTGACCGAGACCGAGACCGTGTCAGAGACCATGACCGTGTCCGAGACCATGACCGTGTCCGAGACCATGACCGTGTCCGAGACCATGACCGTGTCCGAGACCATGACCGAGACCGTGATCGAGACCGTGACCGAGACCGTGACCGATATCGAGACGAACGAAGTAGGTCAAGGACATGGCGCTCTTCACGATATGATGACAAAGAGCGTGAGATGGACTTGTACAGGCCTTCGACTTCGACCCGAAGCAAGTTGGACCGAGATGATCATTCTCGCACTCGCGGAAGAAGTAGGAATCGCAGCAAGAGCCATAGCAGATCAACCGTGCGAAGCCGTGACAGAGAAAGAAATAGAGATCGGGTCAGAGACAGGGACAAAGACAGCGATAGAGGGCGGAGTAGGGAGCGAGGTCGGGATGACCGTTGTTACCGTCCGAGAGATCATTCGCGAGGCCGCACCCGCTCTCGGTCAACCAGGCGACGTCGCCGCTCTCGTTCCCGCTCCCGCAGCCACAGAGACAGGGGTGGGGTTCGGGATAGGGGTACGGAGCGGGATACCGAGCGGGATAGGTCTTACTCGCGCAATGGCCGGCGATCCAGGTCTCGAAGCCCCCCTGATATTGACCGCTATGTACCTCCTACTAGCAACCGTAGTCGGACGCCGACCAGGCGACGAGCAAGGACGCCAGATCGAGACAGGGACAGAGATAAAGAAGAGCGACCAAAACTTCACGAAATTGATAGGTACATACCGGGAGGATCTGGCACGGCCCCTTCCGTGGCTAGCGACAAGGATGATCGAAGGAACAGACGGAGGAGCAGGAGCAGATAATACTCTCGTCTAGTATTGGGCCTCTTTTCTATGAACTATGCCCGTATTAATTTATGATGCCGGTTTGGAGTTTGGGGTGGCGATAAGGTTTCAATAGTTATGTTCCTGACTACACACGGATATTTGATGTATTACATATACGGATTGTTTGGGAAGAGGTGTATCGTCAAAGTTCGCATTGATGGCATCGCAGCCGTAGTTGTTCATGAATAATATCAGGTCATGGGTTACTATCAGATTTTGAGTTTGGGTTACAAGGAACGAGTGAAATGGTAGTACGGGGTTTTTTTTCTCCTGGTGAAACAGACACCAGGTCTTTGATACTGTGGAAGTACAGTACGTATTCCGAAATATGATACGCGTGCATTCTAAAACATAAATATCGTAAGATAATTCAAAATGAAGGCGACAAAGCAAGAAATGTAATGTGTATGTAGATGTGATAGGCAAACTTGGTAGGCAGTTGTAGGTTGTCTAAAAGGGCCGTAAAACAAAGCATATCTAAGGATATAATGGGAAGAACAGAGTGGGAATATAGGGCAAAACGTTCGCTTTGCTATCTTGCCATTGTGAAACAAATCATTGGCATTGTCCATGAGGGTATGAATGTCCTTGTTCTTCTTCAAAGAGACTGTGTGGGGCATAAACTAGACAAAGGAGAAACTCGAGAGGCGAAGGGGACAATGAAACAATACTCGCTTGGCTCCGAAAAGGGCCAACTTGCATGACCGGATGTAAGCAGCCATCTGAATCGTAAAATGCGGCGTGAAGAAAATCAAAAGCTATGAAAGATGAAGGAATTTAGGGTAACTGCTTCAGGTTGCCAGTGTGTTAAGGAAATGGCCCTCGCGGGCTTATGCTATCATGGCCCATTTGCGCATTCCTCGCGGTTTGCAGAGGCCCCCTGATCCTCTATAGCAGCTTTGAAACCTTCATGCTCGTCATGGCGCTTATAAAAATATGATTGCGCTGATGATGGGCGTAGTTCCGGCGAGAGGCGTTGGAGAACCGTATCTTCGATGGCTTTGATGGCCTTCTGATTCGAGCCAGACTTGTTCCATATGGAAACTAGGTGGGAGTTGAAGCGCGCTGAGGTGGAGATTCCGAGGACATGATCGTGCTCTATATTTCTGTTAGTACTGGAATTTTTTTTTTCCTCTTTCGCCCTTTGTTTTTGGGGTGTATCCTAGTGCAACATCCTACGTTTCTATAGACGTTGCGGTAGGGGGAAAAGGAAATAAGGAAATAAAGGGGGAAGATGATGTCTTCCAACGTACCAGCTTCAAGGGCTGCCTGGAACTCATTGGCCATGCAGAGAATTGCGACTTCATGAAAAAACGCCTGGCTCTTGGCCTTTGACACACGGAACGTCCAACGGCCGCCTTCTCGGTTCTCTGGATCTTCCCACACGGGCTTTGTACCCTTTCGGAAAATGTGAACAGTGTCACGCAGTTTGACTTTGTGCCAGGGGTAGTTATTGTAGACTCTGTAGAAGGTGCCAATGTCGGCAACGTCTTCATGAAGCACATACAGCCTCTCGTCGTAGTTAGAGGACTCTGAATGCTTTTCGTACCAGACTGTCCAGTGGTACTGCAAAGGGAGCGGTCGCAGCTTTCCGAGGATGTTTTGGTGGAGTGTCTTTCGGGAAGCAGGCATCACGCCGCTTTTGTTTTCTGTTGCCGGCTCTAGATCGGGGGTTACAATTTTCGGGTTGTCCATTTTAGGTGAAAAGAAGTACGAAGTACCAATCGCCGAGGGCTTTTCGTTTCTTCTAGTCGTCTAACTTGTCTCCTCTTGCGATGAGATCACACGCAGTTCTTGTTTATGGAAAACTAGCAAAGCGGAAAAGTCATGAGGATGTGGCGGCGGTTAACGTTGCCTTATATCAGGGAACCATCAAAGTTTTTAACCACAAAGCCCCCAGGCAGGTCAATGGGTCCCCCGTTAACAGGAAAAACCCGCGCCGAGGTTTCTCCCGCGAAGTAGAATTCGATATTCGTTTCCTATGCGATAAGCCGTGAAACTCGATATTGTCTCAGCCTTGCTCAAAGGACTGAAATATCACGTGTAGATGTGGACTGGTCCAACAATGCTGCGTGGTTCGGGGAGAGATCTGATCCTAGTATGGTGTAAGCTAAGGAAAATGTTAATGTATCAAATTTCAAGCCATTCAAATGAGGGTCCCAAATAAAGAGGGCCAAGTCTGAGAAGGTATGCGAATTATGAAACCAGTTCAATCAAAGGAAGTGTGCAGAACAATGCTAATTGTCAGGTTTGAACACGTTGGAATGAAAAACCAGGGTTGTGCATTTTCCAGCAAGACATAAAAATAAAAATAAATATTGTTTTTAAGAAACTAAACCAGAGCAAGAACTACGAATGAAGGCCGTCAACAAGCCTCTCGAATCAATGAAACTCGTCGCTGAATCGTGGGTGAGGTGGCAGGTTCACAGGAGACAAGAGGGATGTCCCTCTTGAATAGAACCCTGGTCCTCAGACAACGGCATATTTGAAAGCAAAAGAGCAATTATTGAAGGGAAGGGACTGAAGGGCTGAAGGAGGTTTTGCTGGAAGGTTCCTGACCCAGCCCAACGATGATCCTGTAGCCACGAAGAAAGCCAATATATTATTCTGAGGGAGCGACAGCACATGCAATCTTGCAACGGCACAAGAAACAGGTAATGTGTACCTTTCTTAATGATGTAGATTCTGTAGCGCCTTAGTGAGGTGGCTAGCAGTTGTTCGGCGCGCAGAGCGATGCAGGTAAGATGTAACTTATTCCGAACGAACGACGTTCAAACCAACACGGAGAGAAAAGACGCCAAGAGACTGATCAATCTCAAGAATGCATCACTGCTGAGAGAATCTTGCTGTCGCAAGTAAATTATTTGGCGCCAGGTGCCCGGTTCATTCGTGTCTATCTCCAGGGCTATATCAGTCCACGGTGGCCGTGAGGTGGCCGCCATGGAGGGCAGGAGCCGCCCACGTGATAGGCGGGCGCCTAATGCGCGTGTTTCTGAGAATAGGGAGTAGGATTCTGGCAAGTGATGAAAGGCATTTGAACAGTAGCTAGCCATTGCAAACTCGCGATAAACAATAGCAACAGCAGCAGAAACTGACCATTTTCGCCCATGGACTGACTGTTGATAATTTGCAGTTTTGGAGAACTTACAATTAGGGTTAGGGCTTTGATGTTCCCGATCGAGCTTGCACGTGCTTTTTTTTCCCCAAACCTTAACTTGGAAAGCTTCTGCGGGCTTGAGGCTGAATACAGACATCATATTCTTCAATTCAACAGTTCACAGTATTAACGACATCTTACCCCAACCCAGGCAAGACCGAGAAGATGATTATTTAGGACCCTCTGCCGATAATGGCTGGCATTGCCACCCCACCGACCAAGAAGCGGTGCCTCGAAGATGATGGGGATACTTCTTCACCCGAGCTGGGATCCCAGCCCAAAAGATCCAAGCTCCGGGTAGGTTCTACAAGCTGCAGTTCCACGAGCGATAGCTCGAGCTGTGAAGCCAGCTACGATAGCGATAGTGGCAGCGACCAAGGAAACAATAGGGCCGCCCCTCGGCCGTTAACCCATCGTTATCGCGCTCCCATACAACAACTAGATGATGACGAAACTTCCTCGAGCGGGGAATCCGAATCGTCCATGTCCTCTTCCTGCTCTTCCCCTTCTTCTCCTTCTTCCTCCTCTTCATCGTCATCATCGTCCGACAACGAATCGGAATCAGAAAGCAATCACCTTCCCACCGTATCGGGCGCCAGCGATATCGTCTCCGTCCCACTTCGCGGACCACACTCCAAACCGTCCATACGTCGATTCAATGGTTCCGCATTGCGGAATCGGCTAACTTCCTTCCTTCCCGAATTGAGAGCTGCAAACGAAAACCTAGAACAAGACATAGCTGCCGGGAATGTAGCTAGTGTGGAGCTTGATCATAGCGACGAGACTGAAGTTGACGGGCAATATATTGAAATGGTACGATTTCTTCCCTCTTATCTGAGAGTGCATTTCACCATACGTATATGCAATCCAGCGTATGGGACTTTTATTTGGAGTGCAACTAACGACTTTCTCCCCTCATAGAACCTTGGCCTGGGTGTGCTAGAGGAACAAGACGAGGCCGCTGATTCTGATACCAGCATGGACAGCGAAAGCACCATATCTCATGCTGACGACGAGAGCACGCAATCCCCTAGTACCTCGCAGCCGAACCCACGCAATAATACGAATGTAATGAACAAGCTCATGGGACAGAAACCCGAAAAGAAACGGCCAACCATAGAAGAGATAACGTCCTGAATATACCCTTCCTTTACCTTCACGAACAGAACCCTTCTATAGTCTGTTCACCTCGATTCCAGCATGTACCATATTTTGGCGTTTATTTTTTCGTTTTTTCTCTTCCGTTTGATCTATGGTTGCAAGTCGGAACAACTACGTACACGAAAGTATTTCTCCGTTATCTAAATGACTATTACGCTCTGGTTTTCTTTTATACCCCTCGATTTTCCTTGGTGTCCTACCCTAAGTTTTTGCAATCTAGACTTTAATTATTTCTTGAACACCTTCTGTCTCACGATTAATGCACGTGTACCTTTCAGTGGAACTCCATCTTCTCAAAATATGGGCGATTTATTCTATCAATGGATATTTTTTTATATTATTTTTTGTCATCGACCGCAAACACCCCATGTGCATTTCTCAAATCGATGCTACTATTCAGCGGAGTATTGACAGTGGTCTAGCTCAGTCGCTGTTCTGAATAATTCTCTACAAACCCCTCTCCCTGAGTCGCCTCTCCTCCTTCAGAGATTGGAAATCACTCCTGAGAAACATCGATGAACCTGATGATGTTGTGTGAAACTCGGAAAGGACCTCCTCCAAGCTGGGTCTTCCCGAACGGCTTTTAAGCTGCAGGTTAAAATAAACAGGCAAAAAATGAACAGCTCGAGGTTTTAGCTCCTTCTTCCCCAAGAAATAAATAAATATGACCGATTAAAAAAGCAAATCTCCCCGACAGGGAATCGAACCCTGGTCTCCCGCGCTCGTCAGTCAAGGACTGAATGACAAGCGGAAATCATCACCACTAGACCATCGAGGATTGATTGGATGGGTGGAGATTTCGGTTTAGACGGCTATAAATAGCGGGGCGTTTAACGCAGCAGGGAGTGTTCATTTAATGAGCTTGTTTGTTGCAACTATTTTCATTTCTTTGTCTCATGAATAATATAATAAATATATATTTGAAGCAAGGAAAAAGATTCCGGGCTCGTGCTACTCGGGGCAAGTCCCTCATTACCTAGTTTTCGAGGTCCCTGAAGCTCACTACCCAGGTGGAACCCGTGGCCCTATCTATGTATTGACTTACATATATCAAAGTCTCAGAGGGGCGCTAGGCGGAGCCCGATCAGCAAACGTACCATCTAGATCGACGCCCTAAGGTCCTCGAAGGAATCGACACTTCCTCCAAGGTATCGTTCTTCTGCTGTCTTCCAATTAATAACAGACCATATGTTTTCGACATAGGCTGCCTTCCCATTTAGATACTAAAAATGGCATCACAGGATCGATTTTGACGTCAGACTTCAGAAATGGAATATACCAAAAGTAGTAAAAAAAAGGATGAGATGATATAATCTCAAAACCAGCCCTCACCTGCAAATAATACGCATGTTCCCACATGTCTATCCCCAAGATAGGAATCTCATCCTTCGCGACGATGTCCTGGTCATGAGTTGTGACGATAGCCAACGGCCCCTGGCGCCCCTTGCGAACCAACCAACCCCATCCGCTTCCTCGAATTCCGAGTAACGCCTCGCTGAATTTCCGCCGGAATACATCATCTCCTCCCCACTGTTGCTGAATTGCCTCCAACAGCTTCGGCGCCGCGTCGACCTTGGTTTCAGGGGTGTTGGCAGGGGCCAGGTTTGCCCAGAAGAGCGAGTGATTGATATGTCCACCGGCATTGAAACTGATTATCGCGAGCAGATTAACCTGGTCGCGAATGTTTCCTGCTTTTATCGCTTCCATCTGGTCTTGGAGCGCTTTGTTGAGGTTTGCCACGTAGGTGTTATGGTGCTTGGCATGGTGAAGCTCCATTATCTGCGTGGAAATGGCTGGCTCGAGGGCCTAATATCGAGAAGGTTTTGTTTGATATCCCGAGTTTAGTCCTACCGCAGATGCTTCTACAAGGCGGGAAGGGGGGTTAAAGCGCTTTACTTACATCGTAGGCAAATGGAAGGGGTGGGAGAACATATGTCTGGGCCATGGTTGAGAACAGGGCCGAAATATATAGGAAATGGGTTATATGGTTGTTTGTGTATGAGATTTATGGAAATGGAAATGGGAAACATACGATATTATCTACGCTCGATCTCAGTCAACATACTGTTTTTAGAACGTAGGGTTCCGGGGCGTTTCTCCAGTCACCATCCAGATAATCTGCTCAACTGTTTGCCCGATCCCAGATAGAGTTTAGAAATATGCTCAAATCCCCTTAAAGCATATCGCAAAGTCTACCATGGTACTCGCATATCAAAAAAAGAAGTGGAAATATATGGAGCATCTTTTTGCAGATTATTCAGGGCACCAAGGAAAGGGCGGGGAGCGGAGGCGGAGGCGTTGGTATATGATATATATATATATAGATAGGAAGGTAAGGGATTCCCTCTCGCAATCAACATCGCTATATGAAATACCTCTCCTGCTTATTTATACTCATCACTTTAACTCGACCCTCATCTTAGCATCTAAAACATAACCAGAAACATCCATCCATAGGTAGACGGCCGCTGTATAAGAATATGTGCAACGGGTTTTCCTCGAGAACCAGCCAAGGGGGAGCCACAGCCTTTCTTCGGCCCCTGAACACGGAAGCAGACGAAACAGCAAGCAACAATGCCCTATTCGACTACCAGATCACTCTCCGTGAACACGGCACTGCTGAAAGGGAGGCGATTCACTTCTATATCAATAGGCCCACGGGCGAACCGGCAGAACAAAGGCAGATCCAACCCTGCCCGGTAGAGACCTTCAGAGCCTACTGGGTTGAAATACAGTATGTTATTCCTTACTATTACATCCTTCATAGCCTCCCTTACCCATTTCCTCCCTCCGCTGCTCAAGGGGGAGGGGGGAACGATGCTATGACTTGCCGCATCATTGCAACATTAACATCCCCTCCTAGTCCCGACGGCGACCTCACACCCTCTGAATCCCGAGACGCACTCCCGCCCCTTCACAGATTCCCACTCCAGAATCTATCACGGCCGGAAGACCTCGAGACTTCGCCCACAGCTCTAGCCAGTATGAAACTCACAACTGGCCAGAAGAAGGCTGGTGGCAACTCGGCGATGCGGAAGTTGCGGCTTGATGCGTTCGAGATGGGGGTGATAGGGCGGCGGATGTCGATTGTTAATGCGGCAGGGATGAGAGTTGCTGAGGGGGTTATTGGGTGGAACTGAGGTCGAGCGCATTTGCTATGCAGAGATCAGGTTCGGGAGATGGTTGTGGAACTATGAGCAAATATGCGCATGTTCTAGTTCGAGACATGGGTTAGCCAGGGGGGTTTACTAGGCGTTGGGGATATTTTTGTAAACGGGTTGGCATTTGCGTTTTCGTTCCTGCTTCTATTATTACTGGTCATTATCAATTATTATTATTTTTTTTTTTATCATTTGCCTTTTCTACTGAAAATGGATTGGGATACTGTCACCTACTGAGCTAGAAGCCATGTAGTTGGTATCTCCAACCCAATCTTCTCCACAGGGCTGAACTTCCTTCTACTAAAATGCAGGCTAACGCTCAGGAAACCCAATAGAAAGGCACCCAAGATTCGACCTTGAAATTTTGGCTGCCTGAATAACCATAGGCAACTCGCCGCTCCAAGGAGCAAAGGGATAAAAGAACCGTTTCCAGTACGGCATTTTCTTCAGGAATCAGGTCCATTCCAGAGCCATAAGTCTTCAAGGCTGTTGTTCTTAACTCAGAGGCAGCATGCTGCCATTTATAGCTTCTTTGCAATTATTAAACAAGCGGATATATAGTTACTGGATCGGACTGTCCCAAGGTTTGGTTTAGATAAGGTTGCGCGGTCATCATGGATAGCTATTTATATTTAGTTACCCATGGCGCGAAGCTTAGCAATTCCAGCCCAAGGATGCATCTCGAGATCAGTCCAAGCGTGGGGAAAAAGGGACTGGCTGGCTATGCTCTTCGTCACCCAAGGAAGCTATAAATAAAGCTCCCATAGAGACTTCGTGCGGAGTGACAAGTAATTCCACCGTAGACCCATCGATTCCACAAAACACCACAGTTCAAAAAAATGTCCGGAGTATCGACGTCATGATCCTGGAACGTCTTATAAAAGGAGGGGGAATAAGAATATTATTGACAAGACGACCAGGGAAGGGGGGATAGCGGACAGGGAATACCGGCCACAGGAGAACTAATAACAAATGCAACGAGGAGGATTTTCGGACATTAAAATATTACATATATTATGAGTCGGGTAGGGAGAATTACTCTGCCTTGTAAAAGGTAAAAAGAGGGATATGCATAGGTGTATATAGAGATATATACAACTAACAGTTATCCGAAGTGACCAAAACTCTGTGTAAATATACATGCAAGGTGTAAAGATGCGGGCGGAAAAATTGATAACAAGTTGGACAAAAGCGATCAGTTCGAAAAAGCAAGGGGAAGAAAAAGAAAAAGAAAGCGAAAGCGAAGGTCAACAAGAAGGGGGATTAAAAGCATAAAAGAATGGTTGAAGCCCAGCAAACAACCCGAGTATCGCAACAGGGTAGTAAGTACACAAAATTAACAGGCATAAATTCATCTCCCAGCCAGCAAAAGGAGAGACATGACATAAACAAGGCTCTTCTTCAAAACAATACATGTCACGAAGACTGGGGGAGTAGTGGGAGGTATTGTAACAGGATACTCTTTTCTGGGGCGGGGCGGGGACGACTTGGGAGATAGAAAAAGAGCAGCATTCATTAATTAAACCAAGTAACAAAATCTATATCTATTAACGGTGAAATTTATGCGACCTGTTTGATGCGACATTGCCAGCCTGATTCCTTGTTCAGAAGAGGTAAACTGTTCGGTTGTGTTAGCCTGTATTTCCTTTCGTAGTAAATATAAATTGGGGGTGTATGGGAGAGAGGGAAAATGGGAGCAAAAAGATAAAATATTGCATACCTGGCACCCAAGCACCAGCCAAGTTCGTTGCCGTTGATTTGTTTCGCAATTTTAACCTGGCGATTAAGTGGGAGATCGTATCCAGTGTGTAGGAGAGATAGCATGAAGGAAAGATCCAAGCAGTGCTCTGGACGCTCTTGAAGCTCATTGATCGCATCGCTAATCCCTTCAAAGACGCCCCAGCTACCTTGGCCTGCGCAGACTGCGGCAGTCAAATCCTGCAAGTCGCGGAGAGTAAACGATTCCGGCATTCCGAGCGGAGCTGTGCGGTCATAGAAATATGACATGATGAACAGGTCTTCGTTGGCAAACGTCTTCTGGAGCTGGGGTTGATGGGCGCCGTTGAAGGAGCAGGGGGCCAACTTGCACTCTGCATCCTTCTTGAGAATCTTGTCTGCGATTCCTCGGCATTGGGCGGCGGAGGATATGTCTTTCGGGCCGGTCATCTTGACTTCAACAACCTCACCAAGTGGATGTCCTTCCCCCATTGTTACATTCACGGTGAGCGACGTTCCAGCGCTCAGGCATGGGTTGACTAATGGCTTGGAGAGCCATAGTTGGTCAGATGGGCTCGATTCGTGTTTGGACTCCACGATCGCTTTGTGGATGGTGTCTCTTGCTTTCATGAGCCCAAAGCCGAGGTGGGAGTGCTGGTACAGATCGAAGTGTCGGCCTCCAAACTCCAAGGAGAATTTATGGTCACCCTCAGCCAATTTCTCCGTTGCTCCACCTGTAGTCTTGAATGTTGGCTCGAAAACAATCTGCGTTGAACCTCCTCCAAGATCGAAAACTGCGGCTGTAGGGGTGCGCTCCTTGGTACCGATGTTTCCAAGCAAGTAGTTGGTGGTGATCCAGGCGTATACCCCTTCATATTTACCATCCATGATTTCAACGCCGCCTTTTTCCTTTGAGACGACGGGGAATGGATAAACAGTTTCCAAGCGATTTCTCACGGCATCTAAAATCCTATCGCTAGTTTCCTGGCCCAGGAATCTCAAGCCCGCTGTAGCCTTTACAGCCACCGGAGAACACGATTGGTATTCTTTCGGAACTGAATTCAGGGCAACTTCCATCAGAGGATCCAAGCTTCTTGCGGCGGCCTCAGGATCTTTGGCGTAGGAGCTTAATCCAGCACCACCCTTCTTCTTCTCTGTCATCTTGAAATCCTCATGTTCGAGTTCCGGCGTGGGCCCACAATTGTTGAAACGGTACACGTGGATTCGAGAGCCAGTGCTTCCAGCATCAATCATCAACGCATATTGGATCAGGGGTTTCGAGGAGTCATATGGCTTTGTGCATTTCGAGGCAGATACGGGGGTCTTGATCGAGGCCGGGGGCGACTGACCGCCTGGGAGGAGTACGTAGAGGAACAGTAATAGAACAGCGATTATCCCCCCCGTCTTAATATACCTCGTTCTTTGGCTTTGCGTCATCGCAGCGACTGTGAATGTGTCCCGGAAAGTAAATTTCTTGAAGCTGCGGTGAGGATCTCCAGAATGCCTTCCCGGCTTTTCAAATGGATCGCGGATAGACTTTGCTGGGAGGGAAACAGATCGACGCCTAGGATTCGAACCAAAAGGCAAGTATGACCAGATTCCAACACGAGCACGAGCGTGTACCCCAGTTGACATGCGAGCGAATGCAAATATTAACTAACACACGAAAAAGAGTCCGTAACAGGGGGAAAAAGCAGCTTGAGACATGCAGAGGCAAGACAAGGACAATTAATGAGCGGGAGACCCGAAGGGGATCATGGAATCTAGCTAATCTCAAGTACTCCACCTGGTGAACTGGCGGGCTAGACGAATGAGCACCAGACAGTGGTTGACGTGAAGCACCTGGACCTGGGCGACAAAGGGGGTTGAACGGGAGGAAAAAAGCGTCGAGGACAGACTGCGAGATGTTGCCAAGTTCAGTTCCGGCGTAATTTTTATAACATGTGGCGCAGGCACGCCCCCGGTGTGGCTGACCAAAAAATAAATTTCCCCAACCAAGGGAATCTTCATGATGAATGGAAACTGAGTATACCCTCTGCTATTACATTTAATAACAATGCATTTTCACCACTCATTCGGTCTCATGGTATCATTCTAGCTGTTTCTGCTTTTAAATAGCTGTCCTGCAAGGTAATTGGGTGTTTCGTCTGTTTCACTTCCTTACAGTGGTGTACTGATAAATATTCGGTCTGCAGCAGGTTCTGGCGACGGTACACTTGCGCCTTGCGTTTTCTCCTTCCCTCGCAAATTAATCCTGGAGGGCGCGGATTATAATAGATACATGTAGCTGCCTCTTAGCAGATATGACAGCACCCGTGAATCATTTCCGCGGCCTCGTAGGAACCACACAAACCCTCCGCCAAATATTCCTTTCTTCCGCAAATTCACAGGCCGCCCCGTTCGCTGAGCACCAGATAAGATGTTATCGTTTCCAGCCCATTCGGCAGCAGCCACCTATGGCTCCGCGTGCAGAACCCCAGATAATGAGACGGCCCCAACCTCGGCCAGCAAATCTCCAGCAGAAATACGGACCGCAGAAGGGTGCCAATGACGGCAGGGACCACAACGGCCTCATAAAGGACGAGGCCATTCCCGCGCGGAGGGTCCAGATAGTGAACGAGGACGGGTCTCTCGGGGACCCAATTCCCTTGGGGGCTGCCTTACACACATTTGACCGCTATGTAAACATTCTTCTCCAGGTTGCTCCCGAAACCGCCGAACGCCCCGCTATTTGCAAAATCACGAGCAAGGGGGCATTGCAGCAAAGACTACAAGCGAAAGCAAAAGCACCCAAAGACCCTAGCCGCGCGTTAAAACAGGTCGAGCTGAACTGGGGTATCGATGGCCATGACCTCTCACATCGGATGAAAATGGTGGAGTCATATTTCGAGAAAGGGAAGAAGGTGGAATTCATATTGCTGCAGAAGGATAGGAGGAAAAAGACACTGCCTACGCCGGACAAAGCCCGAGAACTGGTTAAAACGATAAAGGAAAAGATTGCAGAGATGGGCGCTGTGGAGACTAAGAAGATGGAAGGCACATTACTAGGTCGACTCACTATATTTGCTGAGAAGGCGAAGAAGCCATGACATCCTGGAGAAAAGATGGCCTGTATTATATTATATCACAAACCTAAAAGACATATATGCCCAAGAACGGCTGGACCTGTTTAATTGATTTGTACAATGAATGATATATCCCGAAGTGGAACAGATTTAATGTTTTGGCTATTCTCGAGCAGACACGCTCAGCTACTTTGGACAAAGCTAATCTTCATACTGTAACCCTGCGTACTCGAAAGATCCATCGTTGTAGCTCTCTCTATACATGACGCGATAGTTCCCCTCCTCTTTCTAGCCTTGTATTAGACATGGGGATGGATGTCTCTTCAATCTTGCTCTCGCATATCAAAGCTAATTTTAGAGAATGTCCAAGCTTGCGGCGCGACTGCTGACTAAGCATAGCCATAAAAACTTTTGGCGTCGAATTTTGGGACGAAGAAAAATATCTCGGCAAGGACAGGACAAGACAATCTGCATTCATCACCTCTTGTCAATTCCACCAACTCCGCTCCACTGAAGGACTGTCAAGAACCGTCAAGATGGCTAATATTTCCAGATCTGTTAACGCCCTGCTGCGGACTGGCAGACTTGCGCTGCAAAGACCCAGAGGAGTCAACCCCCTTCAGCATGCCCTCCTTCGAGACCGCATGGCGTTCAGAGGAATGGCAACAGTTTTCGAGAGAACGAAGCCTCACGTCAATGTTGGTAAGTAGCGCCACGTTTCTTCCGGTGCTTATCGTGAATCTTTCATTCATGTTCTAATATTGCTTTTTAGGCACCATTGGCCACGTCGATCACGGAAAGGTCAGCAGCTCGCGCTTAACATCCATTATCCCAAATTTCTTTTCAACTGTCAATTATCTCGCGATTCTAACCCGGACTTGCTATATTTTGGATTAATAGACTACCTTGACTGCTGCTATTACCAAACGCCAATCCGAGAAGGGACTGGCCAACTACCTGGAATATGGAGCTATTGACAGAGCTCCCGAGGAGCGGAAGCGTGGTATCACCATCTCTACCTCCCATATCGAGTATTCGACCGACAAAAGACATTACGCACACGTCGACTGCCCCGGTCACGCTGATTACATCAAGAACATGATTACGGGTGCTGCAAACATGGATGGTGCTATTGTCGTTGTTGCTGCTTCTGACGGCCAAATGTAGGATGCTGCGGGACGGATGGAGAAAAGAATCCCCCCCCCCCCCAAATTTCAAGTGCACGATTATTCTAATATGAGAAACGTATCTATTAGGCCTCAAACACGTGAGCATTTGCTCCTTGCCCGACAAGTCGGTGTCCAAAAGATCGTCGTTTTCGTGAACAAAGTCGATGTTCTCGAGGACAAGGAGATGTTGGAGCTTGTCGAGTTGGAGATGAGAGAGCTCCTGAACACCTATGGATTCGAGGGTGAGGAGACACCCATTATCTTCGGTTCTGCCCTTTGCGCCATGGAAGGCCGTGAGCCCGAATTGGGAGAGAAGCGAATTGATGAGTTGATGGACGCTGTTGATTCCTGGATCCCCACGCCTCAACGTGATACCGACAAACCCTTCCTGATGTCCGTTGAGGAAGTGTTCTCCATCGCTGGACGTGGAACCGTTGCCTCGGGCCGTGTTGAGCGTGGTGTCCTCAAGAAGGATTCCGAAGTTGAGATTATTGGCGGCGGCGTCGCCCCCATCCGGACCAAGGTAACCGATATCGAAACCTTCAAGAAGTCCTGCGACGAATCCAGAGCAGGAGACAACTCTGGCCTTTTGTTGCGTGGTATTAAGCGCGAGGATATCCGCCGTGGTATGGTCGTTGCCGTTCCTGGCAGTGTCAAGGCCAACAGCAAGTTCTTGGTATCGATGTATGTCCTGACCGAGGCTGAGGGTGGTCGCCGAACCGGATTTGGCCAAAACTATCGTCCTCAAATGTTTATCCGCACAGCTGGTACGTTAAAGAAAACATCCCCCCTCTTCATATTGGCATAACCTTTTCCTTTTTTGTTTTGAAATTTCTTTTTTTGCACGCGCCTGATCCACCTGGCTAATTCCATCGATTCCAGACGAGGCCGCCCATCTCAGCTTCCCTGAGGGTGTGGAAGAAGACAAACTGGTCATGCCTGGCGACAATGTCGAGATGATCCTCGAGACACACCGCCCCGTAGCTGCCGAGGCCGGGCAGCGATTCAATATCCGTGAGGGAGGCCGCACTGTCGCTACTGGTCTTGTCACCCGTGTCCTCGAGGGATAGAACGACTGATACAGCTGCCGGACAATAACCATTTGGTCAGTATCATGTACTTTTTAAGCAATAAATGCGAGTGTAAAGCGGGAATTCTTTGCGGGAACAAAATGGAAAGGCGGGCCGGCAAAACACTTTAACATATATCTGGAGTCTACCTGTGTATATTTTTCTTGGATTTTAATATTCTCATTCTCCTTCTTCTCTCTTTGTTTCTGTATTCATCCCGTGTTTTTTATTAGGTGCTCTTTTTGTTTTTTTATTTGTCATTTTTCATGCCTTTTTTCCCCTTTGTTTTAAAATTTCCCCCATGTAACAACAAAGATGCAGCCGCTCTCGACTCCCTCAATTTAGACCTGTCTTAAGAGTACTAAGTAATACAACTCTCCTTTGCGAGTATTCCTTGCTTCAAGAGTTTTCCCACTGTCCACCGAACCAAGACTTCAGAACAACCAGGTCAATTCTGTTGGGTTGGGCTGCATCAACAAGACTTCATATATCGATAACCCTCCCACAGACCCCGCGGTCGATTTAGAACTCGACGCCGTAGTCAGCATTGCCAGATCCAAGGTATTGATTGCAAACCAGGCTGTTCTCTTGGTGGATATTCCCTCACTTCGGTAGCCAATTGAGTTTGAATACCTCTGCCTAGGGACTGTTCTCCCTTCCGTAGTTACTCTGAACAACGAATGTCGTGTATGTACTGTACATGTAGTACATAGATAGCTCTTTTCTTCCCGAGAACCATGGTTATCCAGGGCTCCCTGGCCGATCGCAACCCCCGTCGCGCGAGCTAAAAGATTTAGACCTCCAGGCGATTTGGAATTAACCAGCCAAAGTCGCAAGCCAAGCGGTGTCCGGCCTGCTGTCCGCCCGCGCTCATTGGGCAGACGGTGGCGATTGTCTTCCGTAATCCTGCGGCTTCCCAGGACCTCAAAACACACAAGCTTCCAAGAAGAAAGAAGAAGAAGAAGAAAAAAATACCCCGACAACCCAAGCAAGCCATGATCGATCGCTCCCGACGGTCTTTGGAATAATAATAATCATCCCCAGGCAGTGAAAAAAAAAAGATTTGTCACGGATGTCCGCTACCCTGCAGAAGCCCGCGGCTGCTTCTGCTTCGTCCTCGCCCTCGCCGTACAATCAGGACACGCTCGACTCGCTGTGGAGAAAAGCCAAGGAGAAGCTCCACATCTCGAGGAAGCAAGCTGTTGACGATGATGGTGAGAATAATCAAGGTGAGCCAGAAAAGAAAACTCTACTCCAGCCTGCGGAGTAGCGTTGACGGATGCGGGTGGGGTTGACGCATCTGGGTTACTTTTGGTATACGGAGTATTTCTCTTCCCTTTTATGTATCATGTTATCGTTATCAGGGATAGGACGGTATTGGCTTATTTATTATGCTCCTCTTGTCCAACTCGATCCATGTCTGTGAATCTGCTGTGGCTGGTAGGACTCAGGGCTGCATCCCGTCCGTCCATGGCTGCAGGCTTGTATTTGGTTGATTTTTTTTATTTTTTTTTATTTGATTGATTTTTTTGATTTTGGGGGGAGTGAGATAAGAATCATTCTCGGCCCTATCAACATGTTGTGTCAAGATGGGAGTCCCGCCCTTTGATTCCATATTACATCCACCCACTAGAGAGCGTTCATGCCGCTGTGCTGATATCATATATTTGCCCATATGAAGAGAGTTCGCTGAGTGGTTCGGAGCTGCATGTCTATGTGCGTTCTGCAACCCCCCGCCTGCTTTGGTTTATTCTTCTTCTTCGTCTGCCTTTCTTTTCTTTTCTTCTCTCTTTTTTTTTTTGATATATCCGAAATTATAATTCCGCCCATTTACTGAATTGTTATAGAAGCAGAGGAAGAGGGTGCCGGTGTGGATTACGATACGTTAAAGTCCGCTCACGCTCGAAGGCGAGAACAGGTGAGAAGGGCGCAACGGCAAGTTCTCAACCCGACCACATACCCCCTATTTTCTATGTTACATATATACACCCTCTATGTCCTCGTTTTCGCGTTGGGCCCGCTGACAGTACCTACACATCCAGCAATCATCGCGAACGAAAAGAAAAATATATAAAGTCCCTCGAGCAGGAGCTTAGCCGGCTTCGTGATGAATCATCATCAATCCAGACCGAGACGTACCAGGTAGCTGAGGAAAACAGCATCCTGAGAGACATCATGCTCGCGCATGGGATCGCCCTTCCTGGTACCAGTATCCCTCACAGCAGACCAGAAGACCAGTGGCTATACAACAACCCGATGGCCACCGTCTCCGTCATTGGTAGCCCGGGGTTCGGGCAGCGGCTGGAGGTATCATTCGGTGATGCGTCTATTGAACGAGTCTTTCCGCCCGGCTTCGGCATCCCGGATACGCCGCCGGAGGGAAGGCCGCAGCTCTCGATAGTAGACCATGCGAAGCGTGGCATGGTTCCCAAAGACGGCGCCTTGCCCCAGCCATCTCTATCACCGTCACCACCAGCAGGGTTCAACGGGTCAGATCGTGTCGCTTCTACTAGCCCGTATTCGCAGCCGCTCCAAACACCTAGTCATCCATATGGTCTTGATTCGACACAAGTAGGCGTGGATTTCGTGCTATTGTATGTCTTGCTTCCCCCCTCAGCCCCTGGCTAGGTTTCTCTTCCCCCCGTTTCATTGGCTAACCATAAACCTACCCAAAAACCCCCGTAGCATGGAGCGCTGCTGCATCTACCACATCCACCAGCCCGACGACCCAGAAGAACCGCACGGACACGCCATGACCGCCCTAGCACCCGTTCTCAACCAAGCTCCGCAGGCCTTGGACGACTGCACCACCTGGCAGATCCCCTCGTGCGAACTCGACAGACTGCTCGAGTTATCTTCGGCCCTCGAGCTGGATGGCGAGCTCACGCCGGTTCAAATGTGGGCGCGGATTAAACAACATCCGTTATTCAACAGGCTCGACCCGGAAGGGCTGCGGAAGTTGAGCAATGCTTTGGTGGCGGGGGTACAGTGTTTTGGGTATGTTTTTCCCGCTTTTCTTTCTCTCATGGATCAGAGGCATCACTTGTAGTTAATGCTTTATGATCCGTGAAATGTTTTCTGCAGCTGACATGGTCTTCCAGCTTTGGCGCAACTTTTGAAGAGCAATTCTTTACAAGGACTGTTGATGAGTACTTGGGCGCTCTTAAGGGCTAAGGGGGGGGTTTTGACAATGTTTTTCGGTTTCCATTTTTATTTCCCGCTTCTTGTGCGAGTTTGTGTGTATGTCCCTGCATTTAGAGTGGGAGGAGAGGTGGCTTTCTGAAAAAGCTTTTTTTTAAAAAAAAAAATTAATTTGGACGTACAGTACATATCCATAATTGACGAGAAAGGGAGACTGAATACTATCATTGCTCATTAACTTCATGGCAATAAGTGTTTCGCCGGAAATCAAGGGGAGGGAGGAAGGTATACCCGTCTAATATCGCAGCACGCACTCCGTACGTGTCCCTGTACTGGACCACCAGCACCGATATGGCGGGAGGCACTCCATACTGGTAGATAGATGCCTATTATAACTTACCTAGCTTACCATGAGAAAATGCCATTTTTCGCGTCAAATAAAAAAAGTGTGCCCGATGACGCTCAAGTCACGTATACTGGGATCATGTGAAATGTGCAGGTGATGGGATCGATCCCAGCATTCAACAACGCCCAAGATTTATTGTTATTTTTTTTTTAAATCAACTTCAGGGACACATAGATAGATACACATATCAGATATATATATCTCAATACTCCCGTTATCATCACCAAGTCTTTCCAAAGCACAACTTGTACTGCCCACGCCGAGCCTAGGTCGAGCTCGCGCACCTTGGCAGCCGCACGATCCACCAAGTTCCAACCTGCTCGATCCGAAGAACAGGACCAGACACTTCCCACGACTCTCGCCAGCTTCACGCGGGCACTCTTCCAGACATATTCTTATTGCTACTCGTTACTCCATCTAGTATCTACGTTCTTTCTCTCTTTCCCTTCTCCGTTTTTAAACCCTCTTGTGCTACCTGCTGGCGGCGCCTTGTCCGCAACCTCTCCCGGCCGCCGGAAATAGGGGATCGACAGGTGGGCAACAACAGCGCAACGGGGGGACGGCAACCACAACAAGAGTGGATATATATAGGTCTTCAAAACAGGGACACAAGTCACTCCATTGATATATAACATAGGTGCTGGGAAGTGACCTGTTTCGAGACTCCCGTCGATCACATATGCCCTTTTACGAACATCTAAATTCGCCACGTCGCATCCCTTCGCGAAACGTCATCTTTTCTTAGGACTGGGAAGGAAAAGGAGGAAACAACTTTTACTTCTTGCTTGTCTAGGTCCGGTGCATAAAGGCTTTGAAAGAGATACATATTCAAGGGCGGACCACTTCGCAGCAAACAATGGTTGCGAACGGACACTTTGCGGGCAACGGGGAGGGAGAGGATTCCGGGAGCTACGAGCATGGAGTGCAGGTTATAGATGAGGACAAGGAATTCAAGTAGGCGTTGCTTTACTACTACTACCTATCCTCCTTGCGCGCTCCGATATTTCGAATCGTTTTTCTATCTTATATTTTTACTAATTCCTACCGCTCGCGATTTGACAGCCCCAACGTATCCAAGTACCTCACCTACGAAAATGTCACCCCGGCCGGCTTCAACTACCACCTCATCTCCGTCTTTGGATCGCAATCCACCGGCAAATCCACCTTGCTAAATCACCTTTTCGGCACTCATTTCAGTGTAATGTCAGAGACGGAGCGACGACAGACGACCAAGGGGATCTGGCTGTCCAAGAACAAACGAGTGGAGTCGAGCAAGGATCGCGACCCGCAAATGAAGATGGCGGACAATATTCTTGTTATGGACGTTGAGGGCACAGATGGTCGAGAGAGAGGCGAAGATCAAGACTTCGAGAGGAAGAGCGCACTCTTTGCCCTCGCGACCAGTGAGGTTCTCATTGTTAATATCTGGGAACACCAGGTTGGCTTGTATCAAGGTGCCAATATGGGCCTGCTGAAAACTGTTTTTGAGGTTAATTTGGAATTGTTCTTGAAGGACAACAAGTATGTTGATCCCCATTTCCTTGTTCATGGAAATTCCTCGGTTGTGGAAACTAACTCCCATGATCAAACAAAAGGTCCACCCCGCGCTCTCTTCTCTTTTTCGTCATCCGCGACTTTCTAGGAACTACCCCGCTTCAGAACTTGCAAAATACGCTCTTGCAGGATCTTAACCGGATATGGAGCTCACTCTCGAAACCTGCAGGATTGGAGAACTCAACAATTGATGATTACTTCGATTTCGCCTTTGCTGGACTGCCCCACAAGAACTTCCAGCCTGAGAAGTTTGTGGACGAGGTGCAAAAACTCAGTACTCGCTTCCGTGATGGCCACCGCGACCCTGCCAATGCCAACTCTAGGGGAGCGGGTTCGATTGAAGGCGGCATATTCCTTCCTGAATACCACCGACGGATACCTGCAGATGGCTTTGCCATTTACGCGGAAGGTGTTTGGGATCAGATTGTAAACAACAAGGACCTAGACCTACCAACCCAACAAGAGCTGCTTGCTCAATTCCGCTGCGATGAAATATCACGCGAAGCCCTGGTTGCATTCGATGAAACCATCAGTCCTTTCGAATTGAAGCAAGCAGAAGCCGTGCAGGCGGGTTCCCCCCAAGTTTTGGGTGGACTGGGCCCGGTTATGCGGAATGCGCGAATGAAAGCCGTGAAGCTATTTGACGCTGAGGCTAGTCGGTACCACAAACGAGTCTATGAAATGAAAAAATCCGAGCTGGAAGAAAAGATCGACACACGACTCAAGGCACTTTTCCTTGGCCAGCTTAGTGCGGCGCATAGGTCCGGAGTGCAGGAATTCAGCGAATCCGTGAGTGCCGCTGTGAAAGCGGGCCAGAAGAGAGGTGCCAGTTACGATTTTGCGGAAATAGTCAAAAAGGAAAGGAGGCTAGCGGTCGAAAAATTCGAGAAGGAGGCTCGATCTTCGCTTGTGGAAGATGCTCCCTGGAGCAATTACCAACAAGAGTTATCATTATACCAAAAGGACTTGGAAAAAATCAGCGGGCAGCTTCGGAGAGATGAAATGCGGCGATTGGCAACCAGAGTTGAGCGGTGGGTGAGGTCGCGCCTGGGTGAATCGGTCGATTTAGAATTCAATGCCCTTGGGTCAGGGAGGGGTGGTTCTGGTGCTCCAGAGTTCGGCGACAAGCCCTCAGAGAATACAATCTGGGACAGAGTCTGGACTCTCTTTGTGGACACCGTCCTCGATGCCGAAAGGAGATTCACGGAACGGGCGAGCAGCTTTGACGCCAGCCTTGATGAAGTGGATGTGGGCCTATGGAGATTAAGAAGAAAATCATGGGGGGTCCTACGAGCTAAAATCGATGAGGAAATGATGGAGGGCAATCTACTCTTAAAGCTCCGCGAGAATTTCGAAGATAAATTCCGATACGATGATGCTGGCGTTCCTCGAATTTGGCGCCCGACCGATGACATTGAAAGTGTGTATACACAAGCCAGGGAGTCCACTCTCACACTTATCCCCCTCCTTGCGCGCTTCCGCCTTGCAGAGACCAACGCACCTCCCCCACTGGACAAGTGGATCGGACACACGCCGAGCTCAGCAACGCCGGCTGATGAAGAGGACCTCACCCCGATTGGAGGTGTTGATGAAGATGAGGGGAAGAGCCTAGAGGAAGAGATGACGATGATCGGCGAAGCAAAGAAACAAGATTTAACAGTCCGGTTCAAGAAGACCGCTGATGGCGTGTACGTCGAGGCAAAGAGAAGTGCAATCGGCGGCATCACTCAGGTGCCACTATACTTTTATGGCTTGCTCCTAGCGCTTGGTTGGAATGAAATCATAGCCGGTAAGCAATTCAAGCTCCTCTCTTTCTATCATTCCAGACCACCTTGAAAATCAAAAACAAACTAACGCATCCCTTAACTTATCTAGTACTCCGCAACCCTGTATACTTCCTCCTCCTTTTCGTCTGCGCCATTGGCGCGTATGTCACCTTTCAGCTGAATCTCTGGGGCCCGATCATCAAAATGACGGAGGCAGCCTCGCAACAGGCGCTGGAGGAGGGCAAACGACGGCTACGCGAATTCCTCGAAGCTTCAGACACGGGGCGCCAGGCGATGGCTATGTCCGGAGCCAGGAATGCAACGGAAGAGCACGAAATGTCCAGCCTGAACCGCAAGTCGGGCGAACGGGGCGGGCGGAGGAATAGAGTTGAAGACGTGGGTGATGGTGATGATGATGATATTGATGATGGCTTTTAAAAAGAAACGTGGACTGGTCGCTGTTTTTGCATAACTTTCCTCGGACTCGAACTCCTTAGCTTCTCGCTCAAGGGGACGCTCCTGTATACAACGTTTTCATGCATTTGTCCGTTCTAGATGGTGCTAGCTAGATGGTGGTCTTTTTTACCATCCGCGCTGTTTTGACTTCGTATTTTGGGGGGTATATCGACGCTTTCCTGATTTTTTTCTTTTATATTTTTCTTTCGTTTATGCTCTTTTGCTTGGGCTTTAGTTGTTTCTTTCTCTCCCCTTTTTTGTTTAATTACAGCCCTTCAACAATTAATACCATTATAAACATCATCATCATCATCATCATCATCACTAGAAAAGAAAAGACGATACGTCCTCTATTTCGAAAATGGGCGCCAGTTTTCTATATATCGCACTCTATAAACAAAGAGCCCAGCACACCCCTCCAAACCCACCGGGCGGGAAGAATTTACAGCACAATCGCCATCGCCACCGAGTGAGGCGCCGTTTCCTCCAAGCCATGCCTAGCATACAACTTCTTCCCCGGCGGATCCGCGAGGAGCGACACAAACACGCCCGGCGTCGCCACCTCCCGAATACGCTCCATCAGCCGCGCAAAGATGATATCGCCCAGCCCCTTGCGCTGGTGCTCCGTGGCCACGGCCATGTCGACGATGTGGAAATACCAGCCGCCGTCGCCGATGATGCGGCCCATGCCGACGGAGGTGTTTGTGGGGGTGTGGACGATGTGGCAGCCGAACCAGCTGCCGGCGAGGGCGAGGGCGCCTTGCTCGGCTGTTTTGGGGGTTAGGTTTGGGGTGCTGCGGAGTTTGACGTAGTCGGGGACGCTGGGGTAGCCATCGCGGAGTTGGTAGTCGGGGGGCAGAGGGCGGGGCGGAGTGGGTGCTTGGTTTGAGAGGTCGATGGCGGTGGACATTTTGTAATATTATTATTGGCGTAGGGTGCGAGTTTTGGGGCGGAAGCAGGTTGTATATATATATATCTATATATCTATATGCGTGTGGGATGTATATTCTATACTCTGCTTGGCTGAAAGGCTATCCTTTATATTTGGATTGAAAGTGAAATCGCACCAAGGAAGAAGGAAAGCTTATTTTATTTCTCACCCCTGGCAGCGGAAAGAAAGGGCCATTGATGGTCTTCCTGTCTTTCGCTTCGACTGCCGAACTCAAGGTCGCGCGGGTTGCGACAGGCGAAGGATATGACTCACACGGCTGCATGGAATAGTTAAAACACTCCGATCTGCATATAAACGCGAGAGTCTGTGCTGGTGCCTGAAAAATGATTTGTGTTAGGGCGATGCGACGCTGGACTTTCTCGATGCCGAAAGGCGCGAACATAAGCACGATTGTGACTTTTGCTGATACGGCGAAACCAGCCGAGAATATATCCACCTTTAACCCTACAAATGGCTTGAGCTGAAGCCGCGATACCGCAAAACTGTTGAATAATAATTCGGAGCTGGCGGACTCCGAGTTCCGAACCCACGTCGGCGGAAGAGGTTAATTTTAGCTCATTTTAGCGGATAACCTTAAATAATCCAGCCCAGCCCAGGCTCAACTTTCAAGCCATTTTTTAAGATGATTTCTCTCATGACCCAACGACATTTCTACTAGCACTTCATCAGGACAATGGAATGTCTGGCGCTTCTGGATATACTCCGGCCCATTTCCAGCAAGACTTTCTGTGTGAATGAACATGCCCGAGCTGATTTCCTCATCACGCCTGCCTGCACTGACATCTACATCAATTGTCGTACACGGATGCTCAGCGAAACATGAAGACGCAGAAACATGTCCCTGTAATTCAATTGCAGTGCGGGGGAAAGATAACGATGCATTGTTCTGTTCAAAAGGAGTTATAGCCTGTTATATCCTGGCACTCGTTTCCATTCTCCCAGTCCAGATAAACTATCGCAACGCCGGCCATGGCTCCATCCGTATCGAAAAGAGAGAGACGAGGCCAGATCCCGACACGGCAGCCAAGAAGCCAACAAACCTGGTTAATACTCGCCGTCGGACTGCTTGCTGTCCTTGCTGCTGCATTTGCAGCTAAACCGGGGCCCGATCTCTCTGCTCTCTACAAGCCACACATCGATCCGTTGGATTTTGAAACAAGGGCCGATCGAATTTTAGAAACCACGCCGCTGATCGATGGCCATAATGATCTACACTATCTAATTCGCGTAGAGACAAAGAACAAGATTTACGGTGAGAGATTTACGTTCGAATCCGGGCTGCTGAGCCATACAGATCTTCAAAAGTTACGGAACGGTAAACTCGGGGGTCAATTCTGGAGCGTGTTTGTGGAATGTTCGGACGCTCCAGATACGTGGATTGATGATCCAACGGTGTGTAATCTCTAAAGAGGTCACGACCATGTCGTATATACTATTTGGCTATGCATTGGAGGGAAAACTGCGAGTTTTCTGATTCAAGATATAGTGGGCCGTCAGAGACACATTAGAGCAAATTGACGTCGCAAAACGGCTAGTCGAAGAATATTCGAATGACCTCCAATTCTGCGAAACAGTAGCCTGTGCTAGACAGGCTTTTAAAGCTGGCAAAATTGCGAGCTTCATGGGGATTGAGGTGAAAAACTTCGTATACATTATGCTCACATTACCTATACAGCCCGACGACTAATTTCTATTCAGGGAGGACATCAAATTGGAAATTCCCTTGCCGTTCTTCGACAAATGTATAACCTCGGCGTCCGCTACATCACAGTAACCCATAACTGTGACAATGCTTTTGGGACAGCAGCGTCAACTGTTGCCGCTGGTGGCATAGATAAAGGGTTGACCGATTTCGGTCGCGAACTTGTGCGCGAGATGAATCGCCTCGGCATGCTGGTCGATCTGTCGCACGTATCGTATCAGATGATGGTTGATGTGCTGGCAGAGACCAAAGCGCCTGTCATCTTTTCACACTCGTCCGCCTACGCGCTCTCAAACCACCATAGAAACGTGCCGGATGATGTATTGCATGGTGTGGCTAAGAATGGCGGTGTTGTGATGGTCACATTCGTTCCCATGTTCCTGGATGTCGAAAACTCATCTTCAGCAGATATCTACAAGGCTGCTGACCATATCTTCCACATTGCAGAGGTCGCAGGCTGGGATCATGTTGGAGTGGGCTCCGATTTTGATGGCACGGGTGATGTTCCCATTGGCCTTCAGGTATGAAAACAAAGCCCCCTGCAAAATATAGCATCTGAATCCATTTGTCACCCACTCACTCATCCAAAATTCTAATAACAGGACGTATCCACATATCCACAACTAATCAAGCTCCTCCTCAAGCGTGGTGCTACGGATGAACAAGTCCGGAAGTTTGCCGGGGAAAATATCCTTCGAGTCTGGTCTGAGGTAGAGGACTATTCCAAGGTATTGAAGTCTGCCGGGGAAAAGCCCAATGAGGAGACTTGGCTGGGGCGGAACTGGACACGGGCGGACATGTCCATGCCGTTTATGTTTCATGATAGCAAGGGTAACCGGATCCCTGGGAAGACATACCCGTAAACGAAAGCGTCGGTCCAACTCGTACGGCTCCATATTTACCGAATTATGCGACTGTTTTGCTGAATGATGATGGGCAAAGTTGAAGAAAAAGTACCTCTAGAGAAGGGATGATGAGATTTCTCCCTGCTCTTGCGCTTGACGGGGAACAGCGCTGGTCACTTTTGTACTACAACGTCTCAAAGAATGATGTAACTTAACTATAACCCCTTTTGGGGGTTTTATGTCTTGATCCATGAACTAGAAAATGATCTTTGCCTGTGGTCGAAGCTGATGTGTATTCTCGGACTATTGTCATGGCTTTTCTCAGGGTCACCTCAAATGCCTATATCGTTTGAATTACTTCTGTACATTCAGTAGCGCAGACTGATTATTGGAATTGTCAAGTCCAGCAGACTCAACAGAGAGTCTTGGTTATTTTTTATCTATCCTACTGGAATAAGAGCCAGGATCCAGAACAAACACCCTCATACTCATAACATGATGTGGGATATATGAATGACGGACAAAGCTCATGTTGAAGCGTGAATTGAGCCCCAAATATATAGTGTTAACAGAAAATGACGTGGCTCAAACATCTAATCGAACAAAAAGTCATAAATTCGCAACATACACGCACAAGACCAAGAAGAAGAGGGGGAAGGGAGAAAAGGCAATCAAGCTACCAGCAACGCTCAAATTACGATTCCACGCTCGACAGTGGACTCGCTTCTAATAAATTCGAGATGAAGAAAGGGGCGAAATGGATCAAAAAGAACAGGGCAACTAAATTAAACCAAAAGAGAGAAAAAATTGAAAAGGAACGAGGAAAGTCCAGAACCCCCCCCCCAATTCTACCCTTCAAATGTATACCTCAACCACTCCCCCACCGCCCTCAAACTCTCCCACCGGACCGTCTCATCCGGATCGGCCATCAACTCCATCACTCTCGCTTTAATCCCCAGCTTCTCTAATTGCTGCCGCCTTTCCGGCACCTCCTTAACTAGACAGCCTATATCATTACATGCAATGGCAAGAACCTGCTTATCCGACTCCCAATCTTTAGCCAGGATCTCCGCCAGCTTCTTCGGGATCTGGCCGCGGTCTTCGTCCAGGATGCGGCGCGCATTTTCGCGCCAGAATGTTCCATTGCGGTGCGGGGGCGACCAGCGGAGATGGCCGGTCTGCACCTCCGCAGCGTATTGGTCGAAGGTTGTTTGCGTTTTGGTATAGTCTTCCAGTATTTCTGTGAGGGCGTTGAGGTCCTCGAGGAGGTCTGAATCAGAGAGGTGGCGGCCCCTGAGATTGATGAGTAGGGCTGGGAGACGGAGGAATACGGCCACTGGCAGAAGATTGGTGCGGTTGGTGGAGAGAATGTTGTACAACGTTGCTAGGAGGAGGCGGGTGGTTTTTTCCTTTGGTGAAAGGCGAAGTAGGTGAGTGTATAGAGCAATAATTTCTTGTTCCCTGAACGAAAAGAGGTATCAGTTAAACGTGCTCATTTACACGGAATGCTTGTTTGTGTGCTTCTGGGATAAGGGGTAGGTCTCGTACGATTCAAGTTCTTGACCGATCAAGCTTCCTTCGAAGCTCAACTGCCAAATCACGAGAAGGACATGATATAAAAGCTGAAGCCCCACTCCTCCACCGATACCCGAGTCGAGCGTGCGAATACTTGATGATCCGACTATTGTGGTTGAGCTGTTGTTATCCTTTGAACCTGCGGCTGCGCGCAGAATACCCATCAACGGCTCGACGGTCGCAGCCCTCTGGCTCCAAAATATTTCCCTTGATCGTTTGGTCCTCAACAATGCGGAGTACTGCTGGACACCAATATCCTGTAGTCCTGTATCTTGGCTCATCGTCAAAGTAGCGAGGTAGGAATATATTCGAGGAAGGGCCTCGGAATCGGGTATTGTGGTTTTAGTGTTCGATACCAGCGAGGTCGAAACAAGGCTAGTTAAAAAGGATGAGGCGAGGAGAGGTATAGGGTCCTCTGGGTTCGAGGATTGCTGGAGGAGAGGGAGGTAGTGTCGATAACGATCTGGCTCTTGAATCAGAGCGGATGCTAGAGCGGGTACATCTATGTTCTACTGTTAGCGGAAGGCAGTTTTACTTTTTTTTACCAAATGGAGATATATATACCATTGATCAAGTCCGCCGCAAGTACTAGGACGTACTGTACTATATCCGTCCGCCGTGATGCGGACTCCAATATACTCTTCCCACCACTTCCCCCGACAAGAAGTGTTGTATAGGCTTTCAAATCATTCTCCACAGTTTTCTGACGCGGTTCCTTGCGCACCTTGTCGACAGCCTTGATGCGCTTGAGCTGGTCCTCCGTGATGTTCCCCGCTCGAACTGCGCCCTCCCAAGGTATAGGCCGGGCTCGGATGTTGTTCTGGAGGGAACTGAGATAGGTAGGCGGATCCAAAGACATCGTCGTTGTTGGCAATTAGGAAATATGGACGACGTCTTGTAGGTTGGAATACAACATGGGAGGAGCCGACGATACGAAACCCCCAAGGCGGAGTGGTTTCCAGAGCGGAGTTGTCTGTTCTGATGACCGCTGATGATAAGAGGATCCATGGACGGCGGATGACATCCAGCTAGCTAGCCGCGGCGCTAGCCTAAGCGCGCCAAGACCCGCCATGGTCCAAGTCACGACAGCTTACGACATGCCCGAGCATCGTTTTTATATATATATCTCAATGCCACTTTGGTAGAGCTGGATATTATTGCTCTAGGCTGGATTAACTATACACCCATGCTAGCTTTCGGAATGCTCTGATATCTTACAGAAATTATCGACCCTGCTAGCTTACATATCTGTTCCCGGGTTTTTGGTGGCTTGGTGCAAGTTGTAGGTGGCCTGCCGCCTTGTTTCGGCATAGTTAGGCCACGCCGCGGAACACATGCCAGACTGGCCTTAACACACCCTCATTCAATGACTGTGGTACGGTACAAACGTGCGCTTCGGAGTTAGTTGTGACGCCGGTTCGCGGAGCAATACATCATGGCGACTAACCCTCAGCCCGCAAAGCAATCAAGATGGGGTGGTTTCCTCCAGCAGGCAATTGCGGGTGTTGAATCTAGGCTGGACACCATCCTGGCTGAACAGGACGGGGAAGATGTGGCTAAGGATGCTGCTGATAAGGCCAGCAAACCGTCTGAGCAGCCTTCGCTGCAGGCTGGAATGTCGTTTGCGAAACCCGCCTCGCCTGGTACGCGACTCATGTCCTCAGTGCTGTCTCTGCGCTTCATGGAGTCTTTATCTAACCTGTCCAGTAGCACCCTCTAGGAGCTCATCTACAGCGAAAACGAATGACCGTCTTCAAGAGCGCCTGGCGCGGGCAATGGCCAAACGAGAAGGCGCCACAGGGAGCCCTGTGTCGTCTACGGAAACCCCATCGCGCGCATCAAGCCCACTTTTTGGCCTCGATAACAGGGCAAGCCTTGATAGCGTTACTGCGGGGGGAGACACCAGTGGTGTGAAACGTGATAGTGCGTCAATATCTTCATCTGCGCCTCGATCAAGTCAAGATATCTATCCATCGCCGCGAACTTCAAAAGATATTACTTTGGATACGGACGAGAAACGTAATGGCCATATTATTGAAGATGGCGAAAAAGAAGCCAGGCTCTCAGAAGATGGGGCCATCATTTTAGGGGCCCCTGAAGGATCCATCCCGAGAATCGGTGTGACAGAACCAACGGTAGTCACCACAGATGACCATGAAAAGGCAATGGCGCAAATGAGAGCAGAGCATGAAGCATCAGAACTCCGATGGCAAGAAGAACTACATGCTTATGTCGAGAGGATAGATGCTTTGCAATCAAAATTAAAGTATCTAGCAAAGGAGGCGGCGGAGTCCGCCAAAATGGCTGCAGCGTCCGCGGAAGCTGGGAGTCTTGAGAAAAAGCTTCTTGAAAAGGAGGAGCAGATTGCAAACTTAATGGAGGAAGGCCAAAAGCTTTCAAAAACCGAACTAGATCACCGCGCAACTATCAAGAAATTGCGACAAAATATTGCAGAGAATGCGAAGTCGCAAGCCGAGACTAAGAAGAGGCTTGAGAAAGTCGAGAAGGAGCTAGAAAATTCACAGGATCGAGCGAATCGAGCGGAAATCGCAGAGCGCAAGGCCGTAGAAAGACTTAATTCTAAATCAAAGGTTGAAAAACAACTTGAAACAGCGATTGCAGAACGTAACGCATCCAACGCGACAATAGCAGAACTCAAGACTCAACTGGCAAAAGCTGTATCTAAGGCTGAAGCAGCCGAGCGGAAAGCCCGAATTGAGTCGACAGAGGCTGAAAAACGTCAGGTGGCTGAACTTAGGGATGACCTCTCCAGCGCCAAGATAGAACGAGAGATTAGTGAGGAAAAGCTTCGAAGGGAGATCAGAGACCTAAAAGAAGGCATTGAGAGGGAGAAGGAACATGCACGAATCCTCGAAATTGAGCTTCGCGGCGAGCAGTCGGTGCTCGAAAGTAAGATGGAAAGCCTACGGTCCCGTGCGGAGGAAGTATCGTCGAGCGCAACCGGCGAATCGCATGCGAAACTTCTCCGCCAGATTGAAACATTGCAAACCCAGTACGCTGTTGCTAGCGAGAATTGGCATGGAATCGAAGGATCGTTGCTAGCACGCCTGACTACTGTCGAAAAAGAGCGGGATGAATTAGAACGGAGAGAAGGGGACTTGCGGAGGAAAGTCCGTGAAGCGGTATGACTGTTCAGCCCTTCCCCATTGGATGAAAACGAAACCACTAATCATGATTTCAACAGAGCCTCAAAGCCAAGAAAGCCGAAGGCGAACTGGAAAATTCCCGAGAAGTCATTCAGGAAATAGAACGGAATCTTGAAACATCCAAGGAGGAAATTCAAAACCTAACCCGCAAACTCGCGAAAACCGAGAACGACTTCCTCGTTGCCAAACAGGACCTCGCCAAACAGAGGGAGGCCGCCGAATTAACACTATCGCAACGACTTGATGAGGAGAGGACGAGATGGCAAGAACTCGCCCGGCCGCCGTCATCGTCTTTCCTCCAAGAACCCCGAACCGGATCGCCAGTCACCTTCAACCGTAAACCGATGGTCGGCCTTGATCACACTGGCCCTATGTCCGACCGGGCACCGAGCTATAGATCTTCCTCAATAGCCCCAGTAGCCTTCCCCGAACTATCCACACCACACCGTCAAAGTTCCTTCTCTTCCCTCAACTCTAACTCGCAACAACAACAACCACCCCGCATTCCCTCCTCATCCCCCCATGAACTTTCAATTCCAGCAACCGATCTCACGCAACCGCAAACCTATGACCCCGAAGAATATTTCAACGGCATGGGTAGCCCCGCCACTCCATCCGCCCAAGGGACCCACACCCACCCTTCCCGCGGCGTCAACGATATCATCTCCGTCTCTACCGTCGCGGCAGGCCCCTCTGTCCAGCTCGTCGAGCGCATGAGCACCTCAATACGGCGCCTAGAAAGTGAACGGGCTGCGTTCAAAGACGAGATCGCCCGCTTAACAGCGCAGCGCGATGAGGCAAGACAGGAAGTTGTGGAACTGATGCGTGAGGTAGAGGAGAAGCGAAAGGGGGACCAGCGGATACAGGAACTGGAAGCGACGGTTGAGCAGCTCGATCAGCGATATCAGACTACATTGGAGATGCTGGGAGAGAAGAGTGAGCTGGTAGAGGAGCTGAGGGCGGATATAGCGGACTTGAAGAATATTTATCGAGAGTTGGTGGATAGTACGATGAAGTGATGGGGGAAGGCGGAAAGGGGAATGATACAGCAATTGCTATAGGGAGAATGCTGTGCGGAATGCTGTGCGGCGGGAGTTTGGCGCCTTGTATGCTTGTGATGGCTTCATGTCAATGTATATAGAATGGCGTATTTACTGACAAGCCCGTTGGCCTGATTTGTTGGTTGAATTTATGGACATATGTCGATCATCCACGTCTCTTCATGTCTTTCAAATATGGAATTATTAATCATACATTAAATGCGTAAATCATAACATCAGGGTCATGGTAGTTCAGAATATAGGGAGGTAGTGTTCTATAATACATATAGAAAATGAAGGTTTGCGAGCAGTATTAAAACAACTCAATACCCTCCCGCTCGGCAGATTCGAATATATATTTCCGCACCTAGGGTAATAATAAAAACAAGAGAGAGTATCTTGCTTAGCATATCACCGGGCTGAAGGGTTCTAGATCAGAGAAGAAGGCGGGGGAACATACTTTGGCGTCAGGAGCGAGTTCAATAGCCAACTTATCGTTACTATCTCGTTTATCTACCTCCGCACCAGCCCGCAGTAGCACAAGGGCAGCTTCTCCATTTCCTTCTGCGATAGCGTGATGCAGCGCAGTCGATCCGTCCGCATCCGTTGCGTTTATCGGGCTCTTACCCTCCTGCAATAACATATTGATAATGGGCACGGATCCAACGGCCGCAGCGCGATGCAGGGCTAGTTGGCCACGGCTATCCTTCACCCTTGCGCTACATTTGTGATTTAGGAGTAGACGGACAGTGGACACGTTGGCTTTTGAGGTTGCGAAGTGGAGAGCGTTCTGGATTCGATTAGGAACGGAAGGAATTGAGTTAGCTGCCAGAACGCTTGAATAAGAAGAAAATGACATGTTAAAACCAAAGCTGACTTGACCGGTAACGCTTTTTATATTGACGTCTGCATCTTTTCGTAGTAGGAGTTCAATTATCGGATCTCCTTCGCCATCTTTCAAGCTCGCGGCAATCATGAGGGGTGTCCATCCTGATCCGTCCTGGTAGTAAAACTTTCGGATCAGCCTCCATTCTCAACAGCACTTAGGGAAAAAAAAGACCAAAGGAGCCATTCTATCGTTGAGCAGGCCGACAGACCACTTCGTCAGGGTCGAACTTTGGTACTCCGACTAGAAGTTCTACAATTGGAAAATGGTTATATGCTACCGCCCAGTGGATTGGAAGGCGGTCATCGGGGTCTCTTAGGAATGCCAATTTTGGATTTGCCTGGATCCATGATCGGGAAACATCATTAGCTATGCAACGCTCTTTAGAATGCGCGCTAGGGTGATTTATTGACAGTTGGATCTCGCCGTAGTGGGTGCGGGGCAGAGAGTTAGAGCTCACATTAAGCAGCGATTCCACCGTAGAAGCTATCTCTAATCAGTATCTGGGGAGCACTTCTAGAGAAGATAGAGCCGACATACTTTGTCCTTCCCGAGCAGCCTCATGTATGGCGTATTTAGTCTTGTAATCAGGATCCATGGCAATATGGAGAAGCAGACAGAAGGCGTATCAAGATATTTATTCAATATATGTACAGGATATCTACATCTCGCAGCGATGTTTGTTTGATAAGCCGCGGGGAGGCTTGGCGCTGGTTAGTCAGAATGTGGCCCAAGCTCAGCCCAGCTTCCAAAAGGTTCAAATCGAGCAGAAACAGACCGCATCACTCAGTATACTGACGACAACGCTTGATTTAACCCGCCAACTTCCCACCATCTTATCATATCTCGGGGGGAATACTACTCTGCCGTTACCTTGACGTCTGCACATTGCTATTTATGCTAGTGATCTGCAGGACCACTGAAAACCGGTCTTGAACTTGCGGACGCGCAAGGCCTCGCGATCTCATCTGTCCAGTGTCGAAAACCATACCCAAGATTCCTCCAATATCGCGGATATAATCGCGTTCTGAGACGCTACCAAAAGCTATGGAGGTTACTCCAACCCCTCCCGGGCCCGATCAGATTGTACGAAATTCCGCGAAACGAACCCGTGATCTCTTCGGCTCCGATTATCTGTTGCCATCAGGATTCACCAAAAATGTAGGCGACTCGATTGGTGTGTCGTATCGGAGAAAAATAGAGTACGATGGTGTGCAAACGCTCCCCCCTTCCCTTGCTGAAAAGCAGGCGAAGGCTGCGGCGGGTAGAACGAAACGTCTAAAGTCGAGGACTGGTGCTGGTACAGCTGGGACAGGGACGGGGTCGGGATCTGACTTTTCAACTGCTCTCGTCAAAGCTTCGCCGGCGGCTGGTACACAACAATCAAATGGAGACAATATGCCTACAAGTCTTGTTAGGCGGCCAATGGTATCTCAGCAGCCAAAGCCAGAGTGGCACGCGCCCTGGAAACTTATGCGAGTGATATCAGGACACTTGGGCTGGGTACGCAGTTTGGCCGTGGAGCCTAATAATCAATGGTTTGCAAGTGGTGCTGGGGATCGAACAATTAAAATATGGGATTTGGCGACTGGTAGCCTCCGTTTGACCCTTACCGGCCACATTTCTACGGTGAGAGGTCTGGCCGTGTCCCCACGACACCCGTACCTTTTCTCTTGCGGTGAGGATAAGATGGTCAAGTGCTGGGATCTCGAAACAAACAAGGTCATCCGGCACTACCACGGTCATCTAAGTGGAGTTTACACCCTCGATTTACATCCCACCCTGGACGTCCTTGTGACAGGAGGACGAGACGCCGCTGCCAGAGTCTGGGACATGCGAACAAGAAGTAACGTCCACGTCCTTTCCGGCCATAGAACAACTATCTCAGACTTAAAATGTCAAGAAGCCGATCCACAAGTCATTACTGCCTCCCTCGACTCAACCGTGCGATTATGGGATCTTGCCGCCGGCAAAACCATGAGTGTCCTAACACACCATAAAAAAGGCGTTCGCGCATTGGCTGTCCACCCGAAGGAATTCACATTCGCCAGCGCCAGTGCTGGAAGCATCAAACAGTGGAAATGTCCCGAAGGCGCCTTTATGCAGAATTTCGAAGGCCATAATGCCATCATCAACAACCTTGCGGTCAACGAGGATAACGTGATGTTTTCTGGTGGGGACAATGGCTCCATGTCTTTCTGGGACTGGAAGACTGGCCATCGATTCCAGTCTCTGGATACGACTGCTCAGCCCGGTTCGTTGGATGCGGAGGCTGGCATTATGGCTGCTACTTTTGACCGGACGGGGCTCCGGTTGCTTTGTGGAGAAGCAGATAAGACTATTAAGATCTGGAAGCCGGATGATGAAGCTACGGAAGAGACACACCCGTTGGATTGGAAACCGACGCTGGGGAGGCAGAAATATTAATTCTGGGAGTTTTCTGTTGTCTTGGGATATGTTTTTCATTATTTTCAAAATGTGCTTGTATCCTATAATACCTTCTTGTCATGCATTTTTCTGGCGTTGCGCACTTCTTTCGGACGGTGTTTCGAGGTTCGTAGGGACGATTTATCAAGAGGAATATAAACCTGTTTTCTTAGTGGTTCCTTTATTAGGATAGAGTAAACCCGTATGTTAACAAGATATTTCTAAGTACTTCATCCACTTAAAAAGTGGCTCTAACCGTCCGTCTACCCATTCTATATCCGAGCCGTTATCGCTGAACAATATACATAATAAAACCATTTAACACCCCGAGTATGCTCCTCTACAAAAGCTGACAAGAACTGTATTCACTGCTCAAAGCCTAACCCCAACATCTTCGCCTCCTCATCCTCCCGAAACGCAGCCCTCACATCCTCACTTGCAATCCTCAACCTGACTTTCCCACTCCTATCCCCTCCCCCCAACGCATGTACCAACCCGGAACCGCTCCCCTTAACACTCGATTCCCCCTCCAGCGCCAAAATACCAGAGTTCATCAGCTCCACCGCAGCAAACCGCATTGCACACACGCGTGATCTCTGCATGTCGCTTCCCTTCTGCAACAAATACTCTCTCAGGTTATTGCTGGCGGCACCAGCAACTGCGACTGCTGCGTCAGCGATCCGCTTTGCTTCATCAAGGATGTCCCCGAAGGTGGATTCAGTTATGCCTGTTCGGCGGATGCGGGCTAGTAGGCCTGCGAGGAATACCTTGCCGGTTAGTGGGAGGCAGCGGAGGGACTGTTGCAGAGGTGTGGAGGTGGCTTCTTGGATGGCTTGTTTGATAGTTGCGATGGTGACACGTGGGAGGGGGTCTGGTTCGGTTTCTGAGATTGTCGGTAGCTTGTTTTGGGCAGCGGGTCCTGCGATGCGGTTTCGGCGCGACACGCTTTTGCTTGGTGTTGGAGGGAGTGAGCTTGTGTCCATGTCATCCATATCTATGCCATTTGTGTTGGACAGCGTTAGGGCTGATTTCAGGTTGGCCTTTGCTGCAGCTTCACTGGCTTGTTCTGCTATTTCCACCGCTCTGCGGCATATATCAAGGGCACGTCGTGCGTCTCCACTGACTGCGGCAACCTTACGGCTTGCGAATTGAACAGCGTCTGGGTCAACGATGTTCCCCGGTACGTTACTGAGGCGAGACCCAATGATTTCCATTAACTCCTGGTGTTTATACCCGGAAAATGTGATTCGAGTCAAGCCTAGACGACTTGATATTTTGTTGCTAAGCGTTCTTTCGGGCAAGTCCATCGTGTTGGCTACAGCTAGCACAATCAGATGTGAATATCGCAATGCCGGCCAATTGAAAAAATTGTACATAACCGATTGGTTTTTAGTAACAAGCTGATCTAGCTCATCCATCAAAACAACGCATGGTACTCGACGAGGGGATGGGTGAGAAAACTCCCTTTCCAGAAGATCAAGTGCATGGGATGGTGACACTCGATCACCTTTCAAAGCTTCCCAGAGCAATGAATAGGACTGGTGCGGGTCTGTAACCTTCATACCGTTAATCTCAACAAAGACAAAATCATCTAATTCCTCAGCGAGCACGGATGCATTAAGCTGAGCTATAACTTCTCGAACAGTGGCAGTTTTTCCGGTGCCAGGAGGTCCAGATATATAAATGCATGTTCCAGTACCGTCAGTGATAGCGACGCGCAAACAGTCGTAGACCGTGTTAAATTCGCTATCCCGACACGGAAGGGAAACTGGCACGCTTGAAACATGTAGAAGGTTGCGAGCTTGTCGATAGGGAGACGACGTGAAATGAGACGGAGAGAGGATTCGAGTTCCTAACGGGGTAAATTCCACAGGCTTTTTAACCACAATCCTGTCGAACTTTTAGTATGTTAAATAAACAAGTATTCATTTGAATGAATAGATATCATACCTCTTATGGGTCGGAGTGGTGAGAACCTTTTGGCGTCGTCGGGATTGTGGGGTCCCTGCCACCGAGGAGGTTTTGTGCCTCTTCCGTGGTGTGGTCGGCGCGCTGCCGGGTTCCTTGACATCCGCATACTGTGCGCAAATTCCATCAGTCTTAGTTTAGACATAAAAGGAAAATCAAGTGGGCACCAACCTCGTCATCTACGACTTTTCGCTTTCGAGATCGCTTCAGCCCAGTTTTAATAAAATTGATCAGCTCAAATGTGCCCTGCTCGGTCCCGTCGAAGACTTCTTCCCATGTAAATTCTTCGGTATATTTTCCTTGGAGCTGATTGACGCCTCTTCGACAAATGATACATTTGTTATACTCTGCCAATTCTGCTTTCCCTTTCGGCGGGGTCCCATTCGGGTACCGCTCCTCGAAAGCAGCCTTCGATAGAACTGTCGCCTTTCCATTCATCGACGTCAGCGGGTTGACATTAAAATCCATAGTTATGTATTGTTCATTAGGCAAAGCATCTTCCCGCTTCTTGTTTTTCGTTGCCAGAAATTCATCTGGGGACGCAAACCACATGATATTGGCGCTTTTTATAGGCTCTCCGCTGCCGTCTTCGTCTTCGTTATCGTCGTCTTCTTCTTCTAAAAACTCGCAGATAATACCTGCCCAATCCTTTCCGGGCTCTGGCGACTTTAGCAGGACAGTCTCCCCCAATTTGCACACAAACGAGCCCATCTTCGCGCCTGTGATTTTCTTCTTCGCAGGAGCTTTTCTCCGTGAATGCTGTGAAGCTTTGCGCTTTGTAGGAGTCACACAATCAAGCTCATCGCCGGAATCGTTTAATCGCGAGTCTTCAGTAGAAGATGGATCTGTTTCATATATCCATTCCCATGGATGGTCCTCATATCCAAGCTCGTCGTCTGAATCGTCTCGATAGATGCCCCCTTTCGTCAGCCATTGTTTCGCGCGTTCCTCTGCTCGGTTTTGTTTCCTTTTCTCTGGTTCCGATTTTCCAATGGGTGCCATATTTACTGCCAAACACTCCTTGACAGCTCATAGGAGTATCTCTAAGGTGTTTTGCTCAAAACCTACTCCGTACACACAAAGTTCAACGGGGGATGGTTTGGAGCTTGCGCTTTTCGCGACGCGTCTATCGCGCCTCTCATTGGCCAGTGCGCTTAGCTGCTCATATGGCCATTTGTGGTTTAGCGTGGCCAGGAACGAATTGTCACGTGCTGCGGCTCAACCCAGCTCGAGAAAAACAATCAACAAGCTTGCAACAACGCTTCAACTCAAAACTGCTCTTTTCTGGCGACAGCAGGGATTGGGGAGGTGGTATTGACTATATCTATTGCCGGATCTGTTCGCGTTATCCCTCCGTCTCTTGCTGGTATATGCTCTAGATCGCGGTACCGGATTTTACCAACGGGTACCTGATGCGACATCGCTGAAATTTCTCTCGCGATCGCTCGACCCGCGTGGGCCTTTCCCCGACTAGCTGAGCAATAGCTGCTGTGCTTCGTCTTACCTTGAATCATTATGTCGCTCTTCGGACAGCAAACGGCTCAGCAGCCCCAGTCCACGGGGATGTTTGGGTCAAGCAGCCAACCCCAACAGACGGGAAGCTTATTCGGAGCACAACAAGCCAACCAGCAGAAACCCCAGGGAAACCCCTTTGGCTCTCTGGGCCAACAGCAGCAGCAACCGCAACAACAGACTGGTACTCTCTTTGGCGCAGGCAGCCAGCAACAGCAGCAACAGCCGCAGCAACAAACAGGGGGGTTTGGCAGTACCCAGCAACAAACTCAACAGAAGCCAGGCGGGCTATTCTCCGGATTTGGCTCTGGTACCCAAACGCAGCCGCAGCAAGGAGGTAATTTGTTCGCCGGACTTGGGTCTAGCTCTACTACGCAACAGCCACAGCAGACCGGCAACCTTTTCGGGGCTTCTACCACCCAACAGCAGCAGCCTCAGCAGCAACAAGGCGGAGGTATGTTTTCGGCATTCGGCCAAAGCGCCCAGCAGCAACAGCAGCCTCAGGCACAGCAGGGAGGAGGGCTCTTTTCTGGGCTTGGAGCAAGCACGCAACCGCAACAAGCGTTTGGAGCTACACTAGGCGCTGGACAGCAGCAACAACAGCCACTGCTCGGGCAATCTCAACAAGCAGGGCCAACGTTATGGACTCCGGGGCAAGGGATGACTGGTGGTAGGTCTTTATACCCATCTTCACCGCAAATATTCCGCTGTGAATCTGACACTCTGTAACATAGTTCACCGTACAGTACCAATGCAAATGAGCATCGTTACTGATAAGTGGCAGCCCACAAGTCGAAACTCCCCGTTTCGCGCTCACCTATACAACAATGTAGGCGAAGACAATGCGCCCTTTTTCCAACCTGGTCCGAATGACGATGAAGCAAAATGGGAGGATGCGCTGCGGAAAAGACCTGGTCCGGCCTACGTCCCTGTGCTCGTACAAGGATTTTGGGAGCTTGGAAAACGGGCACAGCGACAAAGGGATTTCCTTGCGATGATGCAAAGCCGCTTACACGAGATTAATAACGCCCTCACCGAACTCCTTTCGCGACACGACTTGAAAATTTCAGTTAAGATTGCAGCCTGCCGTCGAAAGCATGTCGTCCTCAGTCAGAGATGTCTTGCCCTTGCGGCAAAAACACAAATACTGAGGAATCGTGGATATGCCATGGATGAGACCGAGGAGGAGCTACAAAAGAAGCTTAACCAACTGGAACGCTCCGTTTTTGACCCCTCCCTAAATGGCCGCACGGAGGAGATCTGGGCCAGGATGCTGGCAATCCGGGAACAATCGAAGCGCCTGCAGCTTGAAGTGGAAAGAACGGGACAAGAAGCTAACCAGCAAGGCGATGATGAATTGGATGAGACTGCTCTTAAAACGGCGAAGAAGGTATGCTCCGGCCAAAAACCATTGATATTTTCAATATTTTCAGATCCCTTTTGCTAACAGGTAGGCTAGATTCTGGACAATTATGCGTCACAAATTCAGCATCTAAATAAGGAACTTGCTGCTGCACAGAAGGATTTTGAAACAATACATGGATCCTCAACATGAGTAACGCTTCCTGTGATTATAAGCCCTCGTTTGTTTGGTTTTTGTTCTCTACCCATTTAATATTAACATGGAACTGAGCGAAAAAAAAAAAAAATTTTCTCTTTCTCTTTTTCTCTTATCATCCTTCCATTCAGTGGGATATCACAAATGGCGTAACGGAGCGGAAATACTGATGGGGGGTTTCTTCCCAGCGCGAAAAGGGCAAGATCCATATTTGTTGATGTATTGTTTCAATTTAGATCCAACCACCTAACCCTTTGCCAAATAATTATCGTACAGTATACAACGCAGACATACAGTACACAGGAGTCTAATATAACCAAGGCCACCCAACCAATTTCCTGCCGCCCCAAAGCAATATTAGGTAAAACATCCCGAATCCATCATTTATAAATCAGAAGAGGTATCCCACCATGAGGTCATTCGAATATGCTTCATTTAATCCAGTGTTGCCCTGCGGTTTTGATAGATCCCATATGAAATGCCATATGTGTAGTCCCTCGAGAATTGTGTATCATAGTTCCCTCCCAAAAAAGACAGCAAAAGGTAATATAAAATTTTGTCACGTAGTTTAAAAGAGGCTCTTGACAAAACTAATCGCGAAGGGTGCTATGTATAAAAATCAAAGGAAAGAGAGCAAACATCAGTCTTCATCTTGGTTCTTTCATTTTCGGAGGAGCTCGGGAATGGGAGGGTAAGTTCAACGTACAGAGATAAAGAGCAATGCTGCTTGCAATGACTGTCTTCACGGTTTGGCATGCCTCCTGCTCTCCGGCCTATATTATAGATAATCTCACCCGTCAGTCGCTTTGTTTTCCAGCTTGCGGCAACCCGCTTATTTCTATATTCTTGCCCAACACTCTGTGGCATTAAAACATCGAGTGCGGGATCGAAGATCGAAAAGGACAATAAACGAGGAAAGATAACAAACGGACCTTGATCTCGGCCTCAGAGAGCTGTGGTGGGCCTGTATATAACGTCATTTGTTAATGAGGTGAACTGGGCAAGGGTGGTGATGGAAGACCAATCCGGCGAACTGACCTGGAGCGAACATGATTTAGGAGGTGAGGATGTGATATGGAGGCTCGAGAAGACCTATGAGAGAAAAAGAAATAGCAGTTATTGAATTGAGAGGAGAGCTTTAAAATAATATGGAGGGTGTTGCAAAGAGGTTCAATAGATATCCATGGATCCTGAATCGATGTCACTTTTTATTTTTTATTTCAAGGACGCACGGGCCATCTGCAACTTCGCCCGAGCCGCATCCATCGAACTCTCCTTCGCTGGACTCCAAACCCGCCACCAGCACAAGAACCAATATTCACCCTTCAACTCCTCAAGCTTTTCAGTGTCTATTTGCATCTCGTCTAGTTTCCCCCCCTCTCTTTATTACTTTGGTACAAAGCCAGGTTTTGTCCTATTGCCAGCCACTCCATTTAGATTTCCCTCACCCGGCAGAATATTCCCGTCGAAGATAACTTGACGCGCGCCCCTGTCTTTCAACAATCAATACGAAAAGAAAGAAAAAGGAACAAAGTCACTCACTATAAAGCCTCCTTTGCAGGGAGCTGCCAACCATGTCTGCCTCGCCTGAACCACCTGTACCTGCCGCAAAATCCCCCCTAGTGGACAAGGAAGACGACAGCCCGCCAAACAACCAAAACAACACCGCCAACGCCAGCATCGCAGACGTGGACCTTTCCGACGATGAATCCCTCCTTTCTGACGTCGACGACGCGCAGTTCGAAGACTTCGACGCAGCAAATGTCTCCATTGACGAGCGTCCCGCCATCGCCATAGACGAGGAGAACCTAAAGCTCATTGGACGACATAAGCGCGCCCGCAATGAGGACGAGGAAGAGGAGCGGAAGAGGAAGAAGAATAAAGAGGGGCGTCGGGAGAGGAAGAGCCGCCGGAGGCATGAGAGTGATGACGGGTTTAGTGGTGGGGAGGAGGTTGAGGGGAAGCGAGCGAGGAAGCGGAGAGAAGGGGGTGAGAAGAGGAGTAGTAGGAAGGTGGTGGAGGAGGTTAATGAGGAGGAGTTGGATCCTGCTACACGTATGTCCTCTTGTCTAATGTCTACGGTTTACTTTTTTTTTTTTTTTTGGTTTTTTGTTACTGACGGGACGGGAATTGGTTTCACAGGTCGTCGACGGGCGCTTGATCGTATGATGGATGAGCAGCTTAAAAAGCCTACGAAACGCCGAGCTCGTAAGGCAGATGGGATTGTATGTGAAGAAGACCTTTAACTAGGGGCTGACGTTGAAGATACCCCGAGAGAATTGAAAAAAACAATTGCTAATCGAAATGTTGTTTATAGGATCTTGCCGACCTGGCCGATGCTGAAATCGAAGATGTTCGAAGGCGCATGACAGATGCTGCGAGACTGGACAGCACAGCGCGGAAGGAGAACCGGCCCGCAATGCACAAATTGAAGATGCTCCCAGAAGTTGTTTCGCTGCTAAATCGCAACCAGTATATCAACAGTCTAGTCGACCCTGAAATCAACCTTTTAGAAGCTGTCAAATTCTTCCTGGAGCCATTGGACGACGGCTCCCTGCCGGCATATAACATCCAGCGTGATCTCCTTGAGGCGCTCGGCAGACTCCCCATCAACAAGGAAACGCTCATCGCCAGTGGGATTGGCAGGGTCATAGTATTTTACACCAAGAGCAAGCGGCCTGAGATTGGAATCAAGCGGCAGGCGGAGCGGCTTCTCGCAGAATGGACTCGTCCCATTTTGCAACGCAGTGATGATTATTCGAAGAGAGTCTACGAGGAAGCCGATTTTGATCCTAGGTACGTCTTTTTTTATCTTTCATGACGCATCCCGGCCTCACCCATATTTTATGTGATAAAAAAAACCAGAAAGGAAGAAAAGAAAAGCCCATCTAGAAAGTTCAGTCCATCTAAAAAGGCCCACCGAGACCACTTATATCTTGTTAACATTTATCTCCCCTAGTCAACTCGCATCCCGCAACCAGGGTGTATCAGCCCAAGCCACAGCAGCAGAGGCTCGTGCACGAGAGCTTCTCCCCCCTCGCCTCGCCAATCGTGCGCGAGTCGAAGCCGGACATACGTCCTACACCATCGTGCCGCGTTCAACCGCAGTCCAGGAAAGCAGATTTGCGCGTCCCCTGGGCGCAAGTGGTGAGGATCGTTTTAGACGGATGAAAGCGCGACAGGCGGCGGCAACGAAGGCGTCGAAGAGGTGAAACAGTTTTGTTTTGTAAAAAATGGAACTAAATCATGCCCTGCCCTGCCCTGCCCTGCCCGGGTGCTGTTACGCTGCGTATTATTCCAGCGGGCGGCAGGTATGTGGCACAGAACAGAAACTTCGGTGACGAGGGAAACGAATACTCTGCGTCAAACAACACCCATTTTGAATCTTGTGCCACGATAGTGCCACGATACGGAGTACTAAACTTGGTTTTACTGTCGCCAGCGGTTAGTTATTGGCATCGTTTTTTAATTTTTCATATGTTCCGCTTTCCTTCCATCGTCTCTTTTTTATTCCTTTATTTTTTATTTATATCCTCCCCTTATTGTATAACTTCATTCCCTTCGACGTCATTTTGCGTAGAATCAGGGCGGCGTTTTGGGGCAAGGGAGGAGGGTTATCAATTTTCGATATGCAAGTTATTGAAGTCCAAAATAATAATGATCGAGATTTGCTCCGCTCTTTCTATTATTATTCCAGCCTAGATAAACAAACGGCGGGACAAAATATCAAATATAAACCCAGCCAGCTGCCTTGGAAGTTGCAGCAGTGACCATCTGCTCTCCGCTGATTCGCGAATCCCGTCGGCTGTCAAGGTCACGGGACGCCACTCGCCGAATTGTCGCCGGCTGTGGATACCGCGGAGAAGCCGGAAATCCAGCGGGACGATGGCTCTGGTACCTGCCCACCGCTGGGAGTTCCCGTAGTAGCACAAGTCACGCTCGCATCGCATGGGCAAATCCCGGGCAGACCAGGTTCGGCCAGCCAGGCGCGAGATGATTCCAAATGTCCAGGCTTATGTAATCGCGCGGTCTCCCTGCTTTCTCCGTAGCCTTTGTTTTGGAGGTGAAGCTTTTTTCTTCCTCGGGCGTATATTTACATCATCTTGCCCCAACCTGTCACTAACAACTTATTACTTACCACCACACACACACACACACTCACCACAATCATAGACAGATATATAAATCTTCGTCAGTGAATCTCTCTTTTCCTGAGAGATCAGATCCATCCTCTATACAGGTTCATCGTCATGAAGATCCTCACGAAAGAAGAAGAAGATGCCCATTACGGGTATGAAAAACCCCACCATCCCATTCATTCAAACAAGCAGTAAAACTAACGACATCCAACCTCCTCCAGTGCCGTCCTCCGTGGAGGAACCCTCGGCACCGTAGTTGGTCTCGTAGGAGGCGCCGCAGCCATCCTGGCCGCCTCCAAGCGCTACCCAACCATCAGAAACCTCACCCTCCCCATGAAAGCCTTCCTCGTCACCTCCTCCGGCACATTCCTAGGCATCATCGCCGCCGACCACAGCTCGCGCTCCTTCGAAGCCTCCCAACACCACGAACATGCCTTCCTCGGCGAGCGGGAGGCCCGCCTCCGCCAGGAAGAACTGGCCTCCATGTCCGCCTCTGACCGCATGTGGGCGTTCATCCGCAAGGAGAAATACAAGATCATGACCGTGTCGTGGGCGGCGAGCATGGTTGCCGCCTGGGCCCTGGTGAGCCGGAATCCGACCCTGACCAAGGGCCAGAAGATCGTGCAGGCCCGTGTGTATGCGCAGGGCTTGACGTTGGCCGTCATGTGCGGCACGGCGGCGATGGAGATTAGTGATCAGCGCAAGGGGAGGGGCTTGTTGGATAAGATGAAGGAGAAGCAGGCGCAGACGAAGCAGGCGAAGCAGAAGGAGCGGTATCAGGGCGAGGAGCTGTGGAAGGATATGGTTGAGGCGGAGGAGGAGAGGTTGAAGGCGAAGGATGCGCAGAAGCAGAAGATGGAGCAGAAGCATTGAAGGGATACGGCCTTGTTGTGATTGGTCCTGGTATACTTCTTAGCCCCCTTTTTTGTTATTTTCTATTACTGTTCGACGCTGGAAATCGGATGACATGTTGTGGGGGGGGATTGTCTACAATTCCTGTGGAGTCATGAAACGCTCACCCAATTTCCCCCCTATACGCATCACGCACGCACATACCGACATACCGAGACCCGTCCACCCTCTCTATTTGAAGCTCGCGGGGTACATATATCAACCAAACCCTGCCCTCAGCGTCGTCGAACTCTAAAGGGGTGCTTGCCTTCTTAGTTGCCACCAGCGCACTCGTCCTCATTATGCCTCTTGACGAAAGAAGTAACTCCACAACCCATAACAACTCTCAATCTCGAAAAAAATCCCTTATTACACGCAACCACGAAATCTCAACTCAGTTCCATTAAAATCTGGGAGGTTCTGCCCTGTTTTTTCTTTTTTCTTTTTCATAAAAAGAAGATTCTCACAGTTTTTTTTCTTCTTCTTTTTGGTTGGTTTTGGGAAAGGCGTTTTTCTCACATTTTTAAACTGCATCAACCTAGCCACAGGTCACAGTCACAGTCACGGTCACAGAAGGGGGGGACTTTGGCTGTCTTGTCTAGTCTTCGTTTCACACCTTGTATTTCTAACCTCTTTTTTTTTATTTTCCCCCCCGGGCCCACTTAAGCACGGTTTAATGACTCCCCAACAACACACACACTTATGTCTCCTCTCCTACTTTTGTTATTTTCATCTATTTAAAAACACCCTGTCTTTCGACCTCTGGAGTACTTTTGCATAGCGCCTTGAAGTATTATTTATTATTTATTATTGGAGTGATATGGGTAAAGGAGTTGGGTTGGGTGCGGTGGGGTGATATATAATTGCATTCTTTCTCTCTTTCTCTCTTTTTTTTCTTTTCGCTCTCTCTTTTATTATCATGTTTTCATTGCGCGTGGGTCGTGGTGCGTGCATGCTATGCTGCATTGCTACATTGCTACATGGATACATACATATAAAAAAAGGGAAACTACAATAAAGACATTAAAAAGATTTCGTTTTGCTACGATGAAGAAGAGTAGGTATAGAATTTGTCCCGCCAATCGAGTGTGTATGTGCATGTACAGTACATACAAGTGTTTGAATGAAGGGAATAATAATTGATTACATCCAATCTTTTCTTCTTCAGCGCTGCTACCCCGTAGTTCTATCAGAGTTATCCACGGCTTCTCTCCTCCCACATATGCCATTTAGATATTGATTGCATCTATGAAATGTATGTAGTTTGCAAACATTGCTGATCTCCTTCTTGTCTACATAGTCTAGGCGCCGGATTTTGTTTTTCTTCTTTTGGCAAGAAGGGATTGGGGTATTTTCAAGAAAGCGTAAGGAAAAGAAATTAGGGCATGGGAGCGAGCTAAACAGGGGAAATCTAGTGGGAGAGAAAAGAAAAGAAAAGAAAAGAATAAGGGTGGATGGATGAACAGTGGTGCAAACGGGGTCAAAAGGGGGAACCAAAACAAAACAGTGCCCTAACTCGAGACAAGGGGCCAGAAAATGACATCTGGAAAAACGAAACGCCAGCCCATAATCTACTGACTGTACTGTACCTACTCTACATATCCAAACAACAATGTCTAACAGCACGCAGTAATCCACCATGTGCATCATCAATATGCCCAAAACAGATCGGGAAAGAAATCCGAAATCCGAAATCCGAAAAAAAAACCCTACAACTCAACCCTCCGCAACAAATTCGCATCAAGCCCAATAAATGCCCCCAAGCTCTCCAACCCCCGCACCCGCCGCTCCTCAATCCGCTCCCACGTCCACGCCTCCTCATCCCACGACCGCCGCCGATCGCGATCGCGATCCCGCTTCTCATTCTCCAGCACCGCCGCGCTCAGATCGCTGCTCTCCGTCAACGCCAGCACCTCGCGCACAACGACGCTCTCGTCCAGCCCCTCGCTGGCATTGATGGCTTCGCCGCTCGAGGGCGTGTCGGCCGTCGAGGGGGTTTCGCTGGATGCCTTTGTCGCGCTGTTCGAGGAGGCGGAGGAGGAGGATGATGAGGAGGATGATGGTGCCGCATCCGCGGGCGGGTCGGGGATCAAACCGCCCGCTCTCAACACCCGTGCCGGCTTGATGGTCAGCCGTCCCTTCTTGATGACATACTGGCTGATGCCCGTGGCGAGGATGGTCTTGGGCTCCCCCGTGCGCCGCGCGGGGCGGAGGAAGTATGTCACGACATACAGCCACTTCTCATCCCAGCCGGCGATGCGGCTTTGCATCTCGTAGCGTTCGTAGGGGGGAATCTCCTTTTTGAAGCTGCAGTAGACGGAGCCGAGGAAGACGGCGAGTTTGCCTGGGTATTTCTTCTTTTTCTTTGTGGCATGTGCGCCGTTAGTAGTAGTAGTGGTGGTAGTGGTAGGGGCAGTTTCGTATTCGCTGTCGAGTTCCCGCCGGCAGATTTCCAGGCCTGGGGTGCAGATGTTTGTCACCAGGGCTGTGCGGGAGATGTCCAGGTCGGAGAAGTAGGTGCTGTTGGACTTGTGGAGGTTGTAGTCTGTTTCCAGGAGGGAGGTGTGGCTCATGACGCTGATGGGGGTGAAGAGGGGGTGTGCGCCGCTGTCGCCTGTCTGCTTCTTGAATTTGGCCTTGAGCTTTGGGTGGGTGTGGCGGTGGAAATTGAGGTTTTTGAAGAGGTAGTAGAACACGCGGACCTGGATGTGTTTGTGAGCTGGTTAGCTGATGGATCATTTTTGTCATTGAGTGTGATGCTGCTGCACAGGTAATAAATAGACAGAGTACAGTTTCAGTCAGGGGACGATGAGAAACCGCACAATGTCAGATGAATACATGAAAATGAGAAAAAACAAAACATGGAGAGGAATTGTTTGTTTCCTTGCAAACACCACTCAAAACAATTCAAAAAATCTGTCAATAGAGAGAGAAAGAGGAAAAAAAAGGATGCTGCACATACATGCCACGCAAATGGAAGTGACTTGATATTGACCAGAATAAGAAGCATAGCAAGACTTCTCCAGGACACAATCTGCTGCAGCCATCTAAGAAGGACATTTGACTGCAGCGCAGCAACGAAGCTTGAAAGCGCAGCCATGGCTATTTCTTTTTTCTGTGGTGGTTTCAGAATCCACGTGGATTAGTCTATTATATTAGCCCATGTGTCTATCCTTCCGTTCATGATTACTGAAGGTGTATCAGCTTACCTTCAATACCTAACCCCCTCCCCTGTCTTTATCTGGATGATAGCAGAGACAGGAGCGCGAACTATGCAATGTTTTTATGCACAAGGAATCCAAGATACGTTCAGGGACAAGCGATGTAAACCAACCAAGGAGGCAATCGAACTTCCAAAGGTTGGCATGGGAGAGAGAGAAAGATAAGAGCAAAAGCTGCAGGTTACAAAAGGGGGTTAACAGAAAACGGTTGACACCTCAACGGTGTTTTTGACGAAGCTGGCTGGATACGGATAACACATCAACACATCCATATAAATAATAACACATGCAACCCCCGCACCCGCAGCTGTTCTTTAATACAACAAAAAAGCGATGAGATACAGCAAAAAAGTGCAAAGATTTCATCTTCGTGTCCGAGCTGTGTCGTCACTCGGCGGGCGCATCTGGCATGTGACTTGAGCCGAGGCTTGGTTGAAACCACAGCTGTCATATCCGGAGACGTGATTGGCTGGACTGCACATGGGCGGGATGATGTAATCCATGGGGCTTTTTTTCTCTTTTTGTTGGAGAGTTAATGGAGTCAACTATACAATAAGGAGGAAGTTATCGTATCAGGTAGAAGCAGAGAGAGAACAGATAAAATGCAGTAGATCAATCAGCGGGGAAATGCTGGTGGAGTTTATTTCATCTTGGAAATACTTCTCATTTAGGTCCAATGGGTAATTTTTCAGAGGGCAAAAAACAAGGATAAAATTATAAATAGAAGTGCAAAAGAGAAGGCAGCTTCAGAGGAAAAACGAAGAACTAAATAAATGCGCATTATAGAGTATGTACACAGCATAAGTTTCTGACTCCTTGCTCCCTGCTTGCAGGTTGCTTTAGCAGTGATGGCAAGCATTGCGCAGGGTTCTGTTTGGCACCTATGTTGGACTGTACAACAGAGCACACAGCATGGAAGGTGGTAATATGTATCCGAGGCATCTGTCGGGGCGCCAAAATCACACCTGACAACAGTGACTTGAAAGCTGACATTCCCAATGCTGGATGCGATGAAATAACACGCCCTTCTACTCGCTGGGAAAGGCTCCGCTGTAAGATTGCGGGCGCGTAGGGAGCTGATGATAGATGGAGCGTCAAAAATAGCCATTATGAGCACGTGGATATCAAGACAAAACCCCTGTTAATGGCCAAGTGAAGTCTGAGGAATTGTACTGTACCCCTCCTCTCACTGTCTATCTCTAGATGTTGCAAGATATTGCTGTAGCTGTTGCTGTGGTTGTTGCTGTGGTGGATGATGTGTGTTTGCTGTTCTTTAGTCATTCTCCTCAACATCTATCTCTCTTCATGACACAAACAACAACAACAACAGCCAACATCTACACAGTGTGGTACAATTGTATGTCCATGCAGGAGTTGTGAGACACTCACGTGTTCTTGTGTAACCGCTCTGCCACTATATAATTGCCCACTTAGCTAGCAATTCTCAATCAATCAAGCTTTTCACCTCTCACAGGTTATGAGGCCTGTTTTGTGCACAATGCTGTCAATTCAGAATTTCTTGTTGATATAATTGTTATTATTGCTTATTGCTTCATTCAATACATCTCTCAGTGATTAAAAATCATCTTATTTCATCTCTTTTGACATGTTCTAGAGATCTTATTTTGATTCTCACACTATTACTCACTTAAAGTATAGTGAGATACATCACATTCAAAAAGAACATCTCATTGACAATTTTTCACACCACAAAAAGCTTATATTGGCAAGAATTCAATATGAAGAGCAGGGTTACTGCTATATTTAACTATGACAGAGAATAATTCAAATATAACTCACTGTTCTAATCATTCATGTTCTCACAGGCAATCTCTCAATTCAATTATGAAGAATACTGACAATACTTCACAGCCACAATCACAATCACATTCTCATTCTTCTCACAGATGTCTATCTGACACTTTTGACAGCTCAACTATTGAGGACTCTGATTCTCTACTGATCACTCTGTTATCAATTCAGTTTATCAACAGAATTGCAACAGCTTCTATCACTGCTGTACACTGACTGACTAGAGTGCTCAGTAAAGCAGAATCTCATCATAAAAATGAAACTGAGAATCTTCTCAGAGACTCTTCTGATCATCTGATGAATAATGATATTGAATCTGACATCACTGAATGAGCTTCTGAAGATAAGAATCTCTGATGTCTACTTATGAAACACAAGATAGAGAAGCAGAAATATAAGAGCTTTGCTGAAGAAATGAAGCTCTTGAAGATTAAGTTAAAATTGAAGATGATCTGCTCTGCTAATATCAAGACAGATTTCAGTTCAACTCTCAATACACTCATATGAGATCTCAATCTCAGTAAGAAGTTGGAATACAATCTATATAATTCTGACAGCTAAGTCAGTAAGATGATTGTGCAGTTCAAAGAGAACATTAAGAATATTATCAAGTCAAATGCTCTTACTGACACATTGAATTATATATTATGAGCTGTCATGATAAAAGTCAAGCTAGTTGACACTCAATGCTGAAGTATAATTGAAAAACAGCAAGAAGAGAATTCTCTTCAGAATGTCAAGAGTACACTCTTTTAAGATGTCTGAAATCACTGACTATTCATCTTCATATTCAATTCTTTAAGTGCAGGTGTCAGGTCATATTTTGCAAAACATGATGAAGATCAGAGCACATTTACTCTCTGGTGTGTGATTGAGGAGGAATACTCTATTTCAAAGACTCAATTACATCACAAGACAGTCATAGAATTCATCTCTCTTGATGATTCTCAGATCATAAACATGCACAGTTTCTTCAATAAGTTTCATACTGCTATCTTGAAGTTGGAGATGTTGAATACAACTCTCTCAGACATCTGAATGTTCAATATATTCTATTCTGCTCTGCTCAATAATTGACAGAGTTATATTCAGAAGAAGATTGAGAAGATTCAACAATCAAAATTGATATCAATTGTATTGAATATTCATCTTCTTATGAAAGAGATTTGATTCTGATTGAACTTTTCAAAAGATAAAAAGATCATTCAGAGTTCAGATACTGCTGTCAATGCCACTTAACTCAAATTCACTCTCAATTCTAATAATACATTCAATGCAGTCTGAGGCAGTCATTCAGAACACAGTCATGATGAATTCTGAGATGACAGTTGAGGCAGTTCAAATGCTTCATCAACCTGCTTCAAATGCAATAGATCTTATTTCAGGTCTATATACTGGTTCATGAATTCTGATCAAGCATCTGATGATTGAAAGACCAATAACACAGCTAAGCTTAAGGAATTCAAGAAGAAGAAGAAGAAGAAGAATAAGAATAAGAAGAATAAGAATAATAAGAATAAGAACAATAGTGGAGGTGAGATCTATCAATTGATGAATCTCACTAAGATGATAAATGTGCTGATCTGCTTGATTGAATCACATAAGAATTCTCTTATCATATGAGATAGTGACACTGATTGCCATATTATGAGCAATAGATCTCTTTTTTCAACATTCAATTCAATCAACAGCTCCAACATTCAGATCATCAATAAAGTGATTCTCAAGATTCAAGCTGTCAGTGTGGCATCTATTTCAGTTGATGAGAGATTAATAGAATTTAATCACATTTACTATGTGTCAGAACTATCATTCAATCTCATTTCTATCAGATTAATGAAACATCAGAGCTTTATTTACTGTGATATGCACATTGATACTGAAAATTATTTTGAGTTTCTGTCTCTCACCAATACTGACATGTTCTATACAAATCTGACACATGATAATATCTACATTCTGTTCAACAGTTCTCTGACATTCAATGATATAATGAACAATTCTGAATATGGCAGCATGATATATGTTGCTGTGCTCAAGCCAACAACTGTGTTCACAGAATTCAATCTGAACACAGGCTCTCTAGAGCTCTTTAGTCATTCAGAAGTCAAGCAATTAATCAATTCTAAGAATCTCAATTTCAATTCCTTTGTGATCTTCTCTTCTTCTCATCTGTCAGCAATTCTGCTGAAGCAGTTGTCAATTGATGAATGACACTGAAGACTGAGCCATATCAGCAAGACAAATCTTTTGAAAATGACCTGAGATCTCTGATTCAGGATTGTCATTCTTAGCCTGAAGAAGTTATTCTTTTACTCTATATGTGTAAAAGCTCAGCAGAAATGAGTGTTCTATAAGAATTCAACACTTCATCATGTCATCTGCAAAGCTCTTAAGATCTGAGTGAATATCTTCAGTGAAGATAAGACTCTTGAAACTGAAGAGAAAATAATCTCATATACTGATAAGAAGTTTGTCATGATTCTTACAGATGATGTCACTCAAATGAGGTGAATATTCTTATTGAAATGTAAGGATGAGGCATTAAAATATGTGCAGATATTCAATCAATTCATCAAGAATCTTTTGAGTCATGACATTGCAATTCTTCACTCAGATCACAGTAAATTGAATTTCAAGGCAGTCACAGCTTATATGCTGAGTGAGAGAATTAAGTGAAAGTCAATCTCTCTCAACATGTCTCAGTAAGATGATGTATCTGAATATTCTATTGATCTAATTCTCAAGCAGACTCACTCTCTGCTATTGAATTCATCTGTTTCATCAAAGATGTGAAGTGAGACAGTGATCACTGTCACAGAGCTAATTAATCTTATGTCAACATCAACTGATCTGTACAGCAGTTTCAAAGATTCAAAGTCAATTACTCTGTATAAGATCTGGTTGAGAGCTCTCTCATCAGCTCAAGACATTCATCACTGAAGTTGCAAGATGTTCTTAAAGATAGTTCTCAAACTCTCTAATAAGATGATGTCTCATTTAAAAGAATTAATCTTCATAGACTATAACAGCTTTATCAATTATAGATTGATCAATCTGTTCAATGAGCACTTATACATATTCAAGAATGTTATATTTCAGGAGAATCTCCATCTCATCAACTCATCTGTCTCAAGAATTGAGAATCTGAAAGATCTCTCAAGCACAGTCTGACAGACAGCTGCAGCTATTTCTACAGAATCTTCTACTGCTCACTTCTTGAGATTCAACAGTCTCTTTATTCATGAGAAAGTCAAAAAGAACTGTTCACTGTTTCTGATTTCTACTGAGAATTGATGAATTGACTACAAGATTTCAGTACAAATTCTCATCTTTTTGATTCAGAACACTCTGATTGAGCAGAATACTCTGACATTCTCTGAGAATTCAATCACAGTGAGAGAGTCTTCAGTGAAGATTTTCACTGAGAATATTAATCTCTCTACTGACTCAGAGATCATCAACCTGTCAATTCTGAGCAATCTGAGTCAAGCCAGAATCTCTCTCAAGTGGAAATATTATTACTGTGCTTATGTCAAAGAGATTAATCATCTTAAGTAGATCAGCATCTGATGATTGATTGAAAGAACTTCTGACATGATCATTCTACACAGTCAGTGAGTCTTTGATAAGAAATTCAACAATCTGAGTAAGATTGTCTGCTATAAAGCACATTGAGTAGTCTGTGACAATTATCAGCAAAAAGAGATGAATTATTTGAAGACATTTGTCTCAGTAGTATCTGTCTCTACATCTCAAGCACTCATGACAATCTCAGCATCTTAAGAGTGACACATTCTGCAGATTGATATAGTTACTGCATTTCTGAACACTCAGCTACTCATCACTGAGTGAATATATATGAATCAACTCACTGAATTTCATAAGAGTCATGAAGATCTTGTCTGTGAATTAATACAAGAACTCTACAGACTCAAGCAAGCAGCTCTCTTGTGATATGAGAAACTGCAAAAAATGCTATTAAAATCAGACTTTCATATCAGTTCTTACAACACTGAGCTATTTATTCATGACTCAAGAAAAATCTATATTACTGTTTACATAGACAATGTTCATCTTTACAGCTCAGAGATAAATGATCTGCTCTGAGCTCAGACTGAGATCACAGCTAATTATGAGATTAAGAATGTTGACAATTCAAATCACTATTTGAGTATGACAATTGAAAAGAATTTCAATTCATTGATATTATCTCAACTGCTCTTTATCAAGAATCTTCTTGAAGAATTCTTCATGAAGAACTGTCACTCAACATTCATCTCAATGCAGAAGAATGTTGATTTCATGAATAATAATGAGAAGTCAGTCATCTACACAGTGAAATTTACTCTACATTTCTATCAATCAGGCATTGAATCTTTGCAATATCTTGTGATTAATACACAATCTGATGTTAGCTTTGCAGCTGAGTTCTTGAGATGATTCAGCACTCATTCTATCTCTAAGAACTGAGCTGCATTCAAACACATGCTTCACTATTTACAGAGCACACTCAATGAGAGCATTTTCTATCATAGAAATCTTGATATCAAATCTGTGATATATATCAATGCTGATTGAGCAGATAGAGATTCAGAATCTCAATTCATCACAGATTATATCATCTACATGACAGATGACTCTGTTGTCTGATGTAGTTATCAGCAAATCAGTGTATTCAAATCATCAACTAAGACAGAATATATTACAGCATCTGAAGTCACTTACAAACTGACCTGTTTTCAAGAGTTGCTGAAGAATGCTAGATTCTTGTCATCTTATCTGAATGATCTCAATTCTGATGACAATCTGATTTCTGTGTCAGTCAATGATCTGGTATATATGATTCATACTGATAATAAGTTAGCTATAGAGCTCTCTTCTTCAGAGATGATCTCATATCAGTTCAAGCATATAGAGGTCTGATTTCACATTCTTCAGAATCTCACTCACAAGAATCTTATATTGATTCAATACATTCTCTCTGTCAAGAATGCTGTGAACAGCCTTACTAAGTTACTCAGAGTGATTAAATATATACATTGAAGGAATATTATTAAGATGAAGAGCTAGAGGATGAATTTCTTTACTTTTCTTACTTTTCTTTACAAATTCAATGTAGTGGTACTTGCTTTCAGAGCAATTTTTGTATGTAGCTGCATGTACTATTACTATAGTGAGTGGGGGTGTGAGACACTCACATGTTCTCATGTAACTGCTCTGCCACTATATAATCGCCCACTTAGCTAGCAATTCTCAATCGATCAAGCTTTTCACCTCTCACAGGAGTTCCATGTGCTGTAGTTACATGGACAGGCTCCCTAACACACCTGGAATCCTGGCCTACAAAAAACTTCCGCTGCATGTTGTTTCTTGCATGCAGACGCCGTGTCGCTGGTTATAGTAATACCCTATTCATCCATCCGCTTGAACGCCTGAGCCGCTTCTCTGCGGATTATCTTCATCAGTCTATCTATCCCCTCTCATTCGTTCGCGCCCTGTGTCTCCCACGTTGATCTAGAACTCCGCATTGTTACAGCACTCGCTGGCCCTGATCGCCGCACTTAGCTCCGACACTACGCCCCTTAGGCGCTAAGCCAAACCTCCTGAGAACTCTCGCGTCGCCGCTAACAGGCTCTCTTGCAAGGACAGGCCAGCACCAGCGCCAGCGCCAGCCGTTAAAACTCGCCAGTGACCGCCTTTCTCCAAGACATCTTTCCCCCTGGCTTGCTCAGGAGCATGCCGCCACCATTGTTGTAGCTGGCCAATAGGTGGAGTGGAGCCTTTTATTATTCAACATCATTCATCAGCAGATTCAGCACTCGGCACGAATCAGGATATGCGAGTCTTACTTGCGTTTTCAGGAATTCCTCCGCTATGTAACTAGGCCTGAGGCTGGTGCTGAAAATAATCATCATCGCCCGAGACTCTGAGACTCTGAGCCTCTGAGCGCGAAAGAGACCCTTTTCCCCCTTTCTTGCGTGGCTCGAGCTCCCGTGCTAGACCCATCCCACGGGCCCATCCACGGCCCATCAAGTCCTTCAAAACCCCATTATTGACCCATCCTCCCCGATATCTGCTGCGTACGTCGTCCCCCGGAGTGATTGTCGCCAATAGATCTCCCTCCGTTCCATGTCGCTTCTGCTTTGGGGTTCAGAGGGACGCCATCTGCCTCCCCTAACTGGTCAATCTTCCGCAAAAATAAAGGATTGACCATGTCTGTCCATCCGCCTCGACTGGGCGCTTCCGCCATTCAGAATCACGACGGGCATTTATCGTCGACGCCTTCTTCCTCTCATCATTCGCCTCTGCTTCAACAGCGCCAGAAAGCTCCTCCACAGGCTCTCCCTTCCCAGACCTTTCCTGTGAACGGCCAATCCTTTGTTGCCCTTGCTTCCCCCGTCCGCAGGAAACCTCTCCCCGCCTCTGCTTCCTCCCTGGATTCGAAGCCTCTTCCCGCCATTAATAGCAATAACTCTAATAAAGCTCCACAAGAATCGCCCTCGCCAGCGTCTTCTAGCTTCGTGGTTAGGGATCTTGATCGGTTCGTTAAAACAGTTTCTTTTCTTGATGCTTTCTTTCTAGAGATTTCCCGCAGAGCCGATCCTCGTCCCCATTGGCTTTGTTCCTGCAACCTTATTTTTGACATACGAACGGCTAACCTTCCTGTCCTTGTCCTTGAACCTATAGATTCCCTCACGGCCAACCCCCTGTTTTCTCCTCTCCAAAAACAAGAGACCAACAAAGAGACGACTATTTCGGATCCGTGAATGGACGGAATTTGGAACAATCTGTTCATTCTCGCCTGGTCAGCGAGCCCCTAATTCCCCTCGCTTCTCCCACCCTTTCGCAAGACTCCAACAAAGCCGCAGACCACAAACGGTCTGTCACTATGGCTCTACATCCTCGAACGAACAGACCACCACCACTACGAGCCGATTCAGTAAAGACAATGTCCAGTTCAGGCGAATTTAAGAACCAGCCAAAGACTCCGGGAAATAAAATCACTTCATTTTTCGGCTGGAAGTCGGCGTCTTCTCCTGGAGCGGAATCGAGTAGCACCGAGATCTCAGACTCGGGCCACTCAAACCTTCCATCCCCAATCAATGGCTCAGTTCTGCCAGCTTCCTACTCGTCACGTTACCCTTCTCACGATTCCTATGGTGCTCCCACCCCCAGAATGCCTGATCGATCGTTCTCAATTGCGGAGCAAGACCTGAATGCGAAATTGAAGGAAATGGAACACGAGCTGCGCGAGATCAGTTCAGAACTGGCTGGCTCCATCAAACGTGAAATGGAATTGGAAGATTTGGTTGAGAGGTTACAGCTGGAAGCTACCGTTGGGCCTGAGCCGAACCGTCGGACTAGCGATTACTTCTCCGATTCGGGAACGAGCTCTGTGAAATACCCGCTCAGCGACGCTGGTGGTAGTAGAGCGGAAGAAGTCGAGAGAATGAAACGAAACCTGGAGCAAGAACGTGCTCAGTTAAAAGTTGATTTATCTCAAAGGTGGCAGGAAGAGCGATCTCGTCGCGTCGCTTTTGAGTCTCATGTGCGGATACTGGAGGGGCAGGTAGAGCAGGTATGATATCGCAATAAACTGGATTCCCTAGCCAAATTGTATTTCTTCGACTGACTATCCCTGATTTCAGCTACGTCGTGAGAGAGTGGACGCCTCAAATATAAGCGCAAAAACAAAAGAATTAGAGACCGCATTAGAAGATACTCGACGGCGGTTGACGGAAGAACGACAACTAAAGGACAACTTCGAGGATCTATTGACAGCTATGAGAGTCGAGCTCGAGCAGCTTCGAAATGAACGGGACCAACTCCGAGATGAAACCGTGCCGCAGCTTCAAGCCAAATTACAGCATGATGCGCAAGGATTGCGCAACGAGAATCCTATGTTAAGTCAAGCGAGGAAAATACAACTAGAGATGCAACAGCAACAAGCCCGAATAAACTCCATTGCAGAAGAGGATGGAACGGTTATGGGTAGAGGTAGTCTGTCAAGATCAAATTCACTAGCACGAGGGCTACCGAGATCCAGTGGCCTAGGTCGCTCGGGATCTGTTTCAAGACCGGGATCCCGACCAGCTTCTATTATTGGCAAGGAGCGCGAATTTAAAGAATCATTGGTGGATCGGATGAAGGACGTAGAGATGCAACGTGATGCCCTCCACCAGACTGTCAGGAGTCTCCTTGAGCGCCAAAAGGCACAAGCTCGAGAAAACGAGAAGCGGATCCGGGCGCTGGAGATTGAGCTTGACCGTGCCCGACAATCCGGTTCCCCACGAAGATTAGGCTACGAACGGGATGTTATGAATTTGCGGGAGGAAATTAACCTCCTTAGGCGCCGGGCTGATGAGGCATTGGAACAAAAATGGCAGTGTGAGAAGGGATTGGCTGGATTGAAAATGGACCTGGACCGTGCTGAGCAGGAGACCGGTTCGCTCCGTGCGCTTCTGCAGGAACACGATCTCCTTGCGCCCGCCGCAGCTAAAAACGACTTGGCAGATTTCAATGCATCAAGCTCTTCGCTTGAAGATGCCTTCACGCAACTACAAGCAAATAGCGCTTATGTCGAGGACCCCGATAATGTCCTCGGACCACAGGTTCTCCAGCAACTAGCCACGAACAAGGCATTGAAGCAGCGTCTGTTAGAAGCAATTGGCAAGGGAGAACGCGAACAAAATCATTCAGCCACCAGAATCAACGAATTGCAAACCCGCCTCAAATTCCTCGAGGATGCCCTCATGGCCGCGCAGCATACCTCCGAGGAGGAAGTTGCCAAACACGAGAAGGAAATCGAGGCGCTGAAAGAAAACCACAACGCCCAGCTCATGCGCGCGAAGAACGGCGGCAGAAGCCCCGCCTTGCTCTCCCCGAGGATGCCCAATTCACCCTTCTCCGGGCCCCGATCTCCACGACTTGGCCAAACAACAAGCGGCGAGGGGATGTCACTTAACCAGGTTATTAAGATGGAGACCGTAGAAGCACGCGTCCAGGAGCTTGAGAAGGCCCTGCGCGAAGCTGATCGGGAGATGGAAACGGTTGTTGGTCGTATGAATTTGGCACAGATTGAGGTTGCTGAGTTGCAATCTGATAGGTATGCCTGCTTCTTGTTTCTTTTCTTTTTTTTTCTTTCTACATGTTCATCCAGCCCCCATACTGTCTAATACTAATGTTGGCCTTTACAATAAACAGAGACGAAGCAATCCGCCAGACCCGCAAGCTACAGGCACAAATCCAAGCTGAGCGCGAAAAGTACCAGAACGGAATTCCTCAGTAAAAAAAAAAACGAATACCACCACATAAAATATATAGGAACGAAAACAAACTCCACCCCCAATTCAACGACGCCTTTCCCAAATAAACGTTTCTCTCACGCGATAAACTAATTTTTTGCCCTACGCACATGATGGTATATACACGTATTTAATATATTAATAACTAAAACCCCCGCTCCGCTGGCTACCTACCCATTCAGAAGGAACCAGAAGATAGTATACATATCAGCATCTCGCATATGCATGCACATTGCACATCTTGCAACCTCTACACGCCGTTCAACTATCGTCGGTATTTTGCAGTCCTTGCTTTATTGTTTTCCGTTTTCCCGTGTTTCGATTATCACCAATGGAGCCCCCCCCTTCATTCTAGGGCGGGCGCCCCGCCGTTGTTTATTCTTTCCTTCCATCTTCTTGCCGTTATATTCCTGCTTGCATCAGCCCAGGCGTCAAAATTCTTTTTTTCTTTTAATTTACTTCTATATGTTTCATCCGTCCTTTTTGGCGCGAGAATACCCCACAAGTTACATTTTTTGTTTTTTTTTTCTTTTTTTTTCCTGCATCCAGCAAAAGAATAGGACCATCGCCATGTTTTCCACATCTTTTTTGTTGTTGTTAAGGGATAATAAGGCTCTCTTCATACCAAGACAGATTTTGTTATGTTGTTTAGCTCCTTTTTTATGAGGGTTTTTGCACCACCTTTTTAGCTTTTATCACCTTTTTGTTATAACTATAATGAATTTCAAGCTTCACCACCCATGCAGTGTTTTTTCCCTTTTTGTCACTAATGGATGGAGTTTCTTGTTTCCAAATCTGTCCATCTAGCTCTCTGCATGTTTGGCTGAGGTATCTTTGGGTTTTCATGATATCTTATTCCTCACTTTGTCGCTGGATTGAGTAAGTTTTGGCGTGTACTATTAGTTACAGATATATATATACTTTGCCGTTCATCGTGAAGTCGGAGTGGAGTCTTCTTTATCCTGTTTCTTACGCCCAGATATGAAACGCGCGGTGGAAGGGGGTGATTGATTGATTGATATGTATGTAAATATACTTCTCTTCGTCGAGTTTTTATCTTTCTTTTTTCTTGAGTGTTTATGTATCTTTCCGTTTCGCCTATCTTAATGCCTCTCTTGCTTTTCTTTTGTTATCTCCTTTTCTGCTTCTTATATACCATTCCTCGCTGTCTACTTTTTCGCCTAGTTCTGTATAGGACTTTCTTCTTCTCCCTCTCTTTGTCTCTTCATTCTTATTCGTACCATATACATATACCGCCATGGGCTGAAGTTTGAACAGCCAAGCAGATGATGTATGCTAGATTTGTGTTAGCCCTTTTCTGCTCACAATAAGGGTCACTCATAGGTGAGAACCGCGAAGGGCTGATTAAGGTTTGAGTGAAACAATTTCTCTTGATTTCTTTTCTTTCATTCTCCTCATGTCTGAGCCCGCTTTGTCCCATCAGCAAGATGCCCGTTTTATTGGAAAAGGGTAAGTAAGGGTAAGCACAGGTAAACCCACTCCATTTCAATCCAACCTATTGTTTGCCCGCGGAAGCCAGAAGTTCATAAATAAAACTAATAAAATAAAATCCAAAAAGAAAAAAATCCGACACCAGCAGGATTCGAACCTGCGCTCCCGAAGGAAATGCCTGAACTAGAAATTTCTTTCTCTGCAATTTGGATAAATAGCAGGGCATCGCGTTAACCACTCCGCCATAGTGCCTTGAATTCGATGGAAGGGCAGGCCGGTTTCCGAATTTTGTTTTGGTTACCCGCCGAACTGGAATTTGTTGACTCCCTTACTGACCAGAGAATGGGTTTTTTTGCAACACTCACTTTTCTTTTTCCCTTTTTATTCTTCCCGTCGACTCACTTTTTTTCTTTCCCTTTTTCTCTAGAAAATAATTCCACGCTCCTCTGTTAACTTTTTGATAGATATAATCGTTCAGTATTGCGGAGCGCGGGTTGTACTGTGTGCTGGGTTCTCGCGTGAGTGCGCTGATATTCCCAGCGCAGAGTCTGTGTTCCGAGGGTGTCTTTATCAGATCCGCTCCGTACCATGGGTCAGGCGGGCAATAAAGTTATCTGATGGCGCTAGTGCAGGGGCCAGCCTCGAATTTCAATGTGTGATTCTCGTTTTCCCGGGTTGGCTATTTCATTATTAACGATTCTGCCACTCATTTATCAATATAGAGACTGGGAGAAACTACATAACATGCATAGTGAGGATGGGCTGTGCTTTTTTCTGGTTCCTGCAACTGGATAGCCCTCTTGAACGAGGGGTTTCCTACTTTCTGCCCTCGTGCTTTATGACTCCGCGATGACATGACCATTGACGGTGGGCAGGGGAGTGGGTCAAGCCATAGTTTCCCCCCTCTCCTCTCGGCGCTTTTCGCTTGATGCATTATACGATACGACCGGCCTAGAACTCTCGCATGGAGGGTATTCTTCATACCATGCTAGCTATCCTTATTACGGATAGTCTGTTTACGAACTAGCCGGAATGCGTGTGGTGGGGGGGAACTGACTGAATTTTTGTGGTTTTTTTGGTTTTTTCTCTCATTCCCTTCTCGTGCCGTGCCCCCCGGTTATTTTCTTATCTGATCTTACCCGGCCTTCCGGTTTATCTGATCTGATCTTTCATCTCTCCCCATCTTTCAACGACGAATATAAACGGCGAGGGAAGAACCGAGGGGGCCTTTTGTCTCTATATTTTCATTTTTCCTTTTGCGTTTCCCATCTCCTTTAATTTCATATGGAGAGGTAGACGTTGGGGGGGTGTTTGTGTGTGTGTATAGGTCTCATAAAAACACTCTTTCTTGACTTCTACAGCGTTTCTTGCATGGAGAGCTTTATCTCCCTTTCGATCCCTTTCCAACATCCTCTGAAAACCGCTATGATTCTTTGATATGATGCTCGTCGGCCCCTTGCACCGCTCATAACTTTGCCGGAATCTTTGCGATTGGGAGAAGCGCCTACGCAGCTAAGCAAGCGTGAAAAGCTACAAATCTGTCACATATGCGAGAGTAATAGGGAAATAGAAATAGCCGGTACCATGCACCCACAACGACTCCTCACCCGTCTCCTCATACTCCTAGCACCGGGGTTCTCGCTAGCTTCGGGGGTAGAGTCTACTCGCTGCATCCTTTCCATTGCCGAAGCTGTATCTCGCCTCTCCTTTACAGGGTCATTATCTACTCCCCGGCAAATAGATACATGCACCAACAAACTGCGCACTTACTCCATATATGCTGCGGCGACGCTATACTGCTCACCAGCGGAAATCAGAGACGGGCTGGAGGTCCTCGATGATGATTGTGAAAAGATTGGGCTGCATCGGATTCCGTACGAGGCTGTTCAACCGGAGTTGACGGACCGGTACCTTCGTTCTTTGCGAGTGGTGGAGTATGGCGAAGTATCGAGGGGCGTGGAGTTGGATGAGGTAGTGATCGTTTCGTACGATTGGTATGAGAGGGTGGTCAGGACGAATGTCAGTTAGGTCCTTGATTTGTTTTTATTGGGTTTCTAAGTATTTGATGTGTTTCTTGGGAATGGATGTTTTATATTTGCTGTAGTTGCTAACGTTTAGTTTATGATGGACAGCGGGCTTGGGCCTTTGAAATGTGGGCGCACCATGCATTTGGGTAAGTACCTAACGACCTCCTATCTGAAAGACGTCTCTATTTATACTGACATTGCCGATAAAGCTTTTTTTCTTACTGGTTTTGGGGCATTGTACTCCTATCTGGTATCCTGAATCGGCTCTTCACTCACTTTTCTGGCGGCCAGCGGCGCGGCATAAAATATGACCTTGAAGGCCATGCCGCAAATATGGATTCTAGAAACTCTCTCCTATTTGCTCCTCTCAGATGGTTGCGGCACTGGGTTCGGGCCTACCTCATCATCCCTGCGGCGTTCGGAACTCACCACCAACGACTGTTCTACTGGTGCTCTATTCCAACACGTATCGAAGCAATCGTGATAGTCCTGTTTTACGTTCTCAGTCTCGTCCTCACCTGTGTTGGGCATGATGTGTTCAGAGGGAATCTATTGTGAGTTATAATACCGAGTTGCTCATCTTTATATCTGCTAACCAAAACATCACGAATACCTTAGCTGGGACGATACATTCACTCAAATATTTCGATATGTATCGGATAGAACTGGCATAATGTCGTATGCAAACCTGTGCCTTCTCTGGCTTTTCGGCTCCCGCAACAATCCATTTCTATGGGCAACTGGCTGGAGCTTCGCAACGTTCAACCTTTTCCATCGAGCGATTGCGAGGGTGGCTACGATCCAGGCTATTGTTCATTCGATTGGATACACAGTTCTCACATTGCAAGGTTAGAAAATTTCCCCGTCATTCATCCAGTTAGATTTTCTTCTTCTATTTCCTTTAGGTTTTTATTTTTAGCTAACTTGGTGGAATTGCCGTTGTCTTGAAGCGAATGGATCATATTTCTTATATTGGCCTAATCCATGGTGGTATATGGGTGTCGTTGTAAGTTATTGTATCCTTTTTCAAATCCCTTTAGTATCGCCTTTGAAACAAAACCTGATAATGAATTTATGACAGGGGACTGTATGCATGTCTTTGCTACTTGTATTTTCATCGATCTGGTTACGGCGGAATTATTATGAAATCTTTCTCATCATACACATCACGTTCTCACTCATTATTATTATCGGACTGTTCATGTAACTCAATGCCCTACCCTTCCCCCCAATATTCTCAAAATAAAGAGCTCAGACGATGCTAACTATTATGCTAGACACACAAGCATCTTCACAGGAGAGTTCAATCTATACGATAGGTACCTGTGGCCGGTGGTTGTTATTTGGAGCTTAGACAGATTTGCCCGCCTTGCGAGATTACTCTCATGCAATATCCATCTGCGGGTTAACAAGAAATCGATTACCTGCTCAACGAGTGTGGTATCATACAGCAAAGCCTCTGACATTATCAAACTAGAAATCGTACCTGGATCTCGCAATTTGCAGCCCAAACCGGGCCAGCATTATTACATATACCAACCATTACGATGGTCAGGATATGAAAGCCACCCATTCACCGTTGGCAGTTGGTCAGCTATAGGCAATGGATGTGAACATCTTCCTTACCCTGAGACCAGCGATTTTTCTTCCGCTAGCACAGCGGTACAATCCGAAAATAGCACACCAAGGGCGCGCAAGAAGGGCACCACGGGTGATCTCACAGCCGCAAAATACAAACTTGTATTCTGGATCCGACCTTTCGACGGCTGGACCAAGCGTCTCCGATCTGGTTGCCTCAAATCACCCAAACGGACTTTAACGACGAGTTTTCTGATAGAAGGACCATACTATAGCGCCATCGAACTCCATACATTCGAAAACGTCATTCTCATCGCGGGCGGCACTGGTATCGCAGCTGCCCTCCCACATATCGAGGAGCATTTGCGGCGCACAAAATCAAACCCCTACCATTATAATAATAAACTCATTGCACCACCATCGCCGTCCTCCTCCTCAACAGCTCTTCTCGCGCCGGATATCTCGACAGATCCTCCGCACACAAGAACGAACAACATCACATTCGTCTGGGCCACACGGCAAGAGGCATTTATTCATGAAGTAGCAGCCCGCGAACTAGCCCCGGCGCTGGGAAGAGAGGACATCACCGCTCACTTCTATTGCACGGCGTCATTGCAACCGCACTCAAAGTCACAATCACCTGGCGGCCCAAGCTGCAACAGGTACCTGCAATCCGAGCAAGATACGATAGATGATCGCACCGCTCTCCTATCATCAGTTGATGGCATATATGGCGTTAAATATGGTCGTGACCGTACGTCCCCAATTGACATCTCTCCTGGAAGGCCAGATATAAGAAACATCATCACGAGAAGTGTACAGGAAATTGGCAATCATGGGGCCTCTCCTAGAGGAGTTGCAGAGAAGACAGCGATTTTGGTCTGTGGACCGGCGGAGATGGCGGACGAAGCTCGCATAGCCGTTCATGAAGTTTTGAAGAAGGGGTATAGGGGAGTAGAGTACTTTGAAGAATCGTTTGGATGGTGAGTGAGGGGTGTATATATGTATATTGTGCTTTATTTCCTTTTTGTTCGTATGCAAATGATGGGTTATGGATGGGCGGCATGGTTTTTTCTCTACTTTTGTTCTTGGATGGTTTTATTTTGGGTGAAGATATGATGTGATGAAAAGACTGGTTCCTAAGGACCCTGCTGTTTCTTATGATGAGATAGATGGGTATATTAGTTTTGGATAGACTTTGCATATCCTAGATGTATAGACACGCAAGTGCAGAACCGTAGAAGAGAGATACTGAACACAGGAACAATTTAACCTTTTGATTTATAGAGATAAAGTCCTATGTAATAAGAAATTTCATATTTTGTCTTTCTCTCTCATGAACTAATAAATATACGACGGGAGGCTTGTCCTGATTGCCAGTAAGAGATGAGATACTTATTTGATGCCAGGGGTTGTTTGTCCTGTTGTGTCTGTTTGCACAGTTTGACAGGAGCTTGTGATGCTGACATGAGCAAGGTAAATAATTATGGCTGATCGCGTTTGCGTTTTCTCCGTCCCATGGTGGAAAGTTAACATAAGGACAGCATTGCATTTGTCTCGTTTCTCGTTTTACTTCTATCCGCCGAATTTAAATCCCTTTATTCTATCGCCAGCCAACTTCTCCTTTTCCGTGCGTTCCAGATCTCGAGATCTTCCCGCTATTAATCGCCGCATTGACAGAACCGTCGGTTCCAGTCTTACTCTATAGTGCCGCGCCTGGTAGATTTAAGAATTACCCGTGGACCCTGTTCGTATCCTCGAATCCCTTGGACTACACTCGCAAAGGCTACTTCTTTCTTTGGGTATTTCCAAGGCTGTTTGAAAGGAGGATTAGTACTTCTGGAGCTATCCATATACATCGCACGCGCCCCCTTCCGAAGCTTAAATATATATCAATCCCAGCCCACTATTTTAAATAGCTTGCGCTGGGAAACGCCCGCGCATTTGAAGAAGAAGGATCGGTTCGATTTCGTTCGATAGAAGAAGTAGAAGAACAAGAAAATAATAGCTTGAATACTACATACTCAAGCGCGAGTTCGGTTCTTGCCTGCTTTTCGCCCGCTACATAGTAGTACCACTACATATCCGTCATCATGGAAGTGATACAAGGTGCGTTTAGAAAGCCGCGCATCCCCTTTTGCACAGCTCACGTTTCAAAGAAGATACCAGCCTTGAAAACTAACAATGCGACTATCGAAAATAAAACAGAATACGTAATCCCCGCCCTCCAAAACGCCAACCAATACATCCCCGCCTCCGTCTCCCTCCAAGCGCTCTCCTACTACACCATCTTCACCACACAGTTCCATTCCATCTCCCAGCAATATCTACAACCCTACATCCTCACACCGCTCCAAACCCTCCTAAACTCCCCGCCAGACTTCACCTCGCTCCTAGTCCTCTGCCTCGTCCTCTACATTTCCCTCAGAGTACTCGATTATGCCCGTCGCATCATCACGTTCTGGGTCATGCTGGTGTTTCGACTTGCGTTCTGGGGGTCTATGATTGGAGGCGCATACTACGTGTATGTGGTTGGGTGGGAGAGGGCGGGGAAGGAGGCTGGGTGGTTGTTGGGGCTGCTTCAGGGGTTTGCTGAGGAGCTGTGGGCGAATGGCGTGGAGGCGCAGAGACAAGGGCGGGGGCAGACGCCGCCGATATATAGGGGGGTGCGATGGGAGCAAGCGCAGAAAAGGACGGGTTAGAATTAAGCTTGACGGAGCGGACTCTGGTGGGGCCTGTTTTTTTGTGGATGGTTGCAATGATACTTTCATGTTGGGACGATCATTGCCTTTAACATTTCTGTGTTCCGTGTCGCCTCTTTCTTTTACGTTGGCTCACACACCTTGGACGGGGTATATTTATTTACAATGCTCTTGGAAAGTTGGATTTGGTTTCTTGGCTGGCTCTGCAGAGTCTCGGTTCTCATTGATTCAGTATGATTCAGTATGATTATCTTATGTTTTAATACATGGTTTTTTTTCTTTCGGATTCATTAACTATTCGTAATGCGGGTTGCTTTTTTTCCTTCTTCTCAAGCTCAATCCGCTAATTTTTGAAGTGAATCTGCTTCTCCCATTGCGCACTCGATTTGTCCCGCTTACTAAATTTATGTCATGGTAATCGCTGTTGCTACAGGCATCATAATGCCAACGACCTCCTCAGAAGCGTCTATGAGACTATAGGATGCAGTAGATAGCTGAGACGCGGGCTCCCTGGATTTAGCCATCGGTGGCCTGCAAAACTGGTGGGGGGGGGCGGGGCCTCAAAAATTCCCATAAACGGGGGAGAACGGCCGGGGTATATAAAAAACCGCTGTTGGAAAATTCTTCGCGATCGTGTGTCGCGCCATTACTCCAAATCTACCTCCTGCTCATCAGCCGGCTCCCTGGGTTCCTGCGCTTCGTGGAATTGGATCGCATCATCGATATAGCTCAGCACACTGCCAATGCTATCCTCGTCTTGAACATCCAACTTCAAGAATGACACCATGCTGAAGTCGTCAAGCAGCTGGCCAACTGCCTGATTAAGCCGCTTAAATGAACCACCACTCAACACGGAATTTGTAGATGTGGGGTCCTCCGCTGCAGCTCTAGCTTCTTCATCTCCCTCTGTATTCCCTACAGCACCACCTCCCTGATTCTCCTCATACAGCAATTGAATATCCACAGCCGTGAAGCGCTTCAACTCCTTCTTCCCAATCATCCCTTTGACCTGATCCATCTTACTCAGGATATTTACATGAGGCATCTCCAGCATGATCATGGCAGACATGGCGCTCAATGCTCCCGCGAAGAACTTGGCGCGATCAATAACGAAAGTACTCTCCAGCAGATACGCAGCACAGAGTGAAATATTCAACGGCCCTGCACGGGATAGATGTTGTATTAATGACGGAAGCAGCGGGACGTGTGTGTACAGCTCGATCTGGCCTGGCATGTCAAAGATGATCATGTACTCGTCGGTGAGTGGGTCGAGGGCTTCGGTTAGGAAATCGAGGTTCTGGAGGAGGAACTCGAAACAGTACATCAGGCCGCCATTGGGGCCTAGGCCTAGTTCTTCCATTACATCTTCGAGGGTGATTAGTTCGCGGATGTCGAGGTCTGGTTCGTAGGAGAAGGATTCTGCGGCCGGGTCGAGGTTGACGTAGAAGCAGCTGCGACGGGTGGTTTGGAGGTGTTGGATCAGGGCTGCGCAGAAGGTTGTTTTACCGGCGCCTGCGGGGCCCATGACGAGGACGCCGAATTTCGACATGGTGAAGGCCTTTTGTGGTTGTGTTGTCTTTTCTTTTTTTTGGTGTGGATGTCTGAACGAAAAAGGCCTGATGGAGGGGCGGATGTCGATGGTATATAGCTTAGAAGCTTGATATGGCGGACGTTATCATCATGCTAGTGATAGTTTTAGGAGTGAACGGTGTGATGTATATTATGAGGTAGCATCCTATCCTATCCTAATACCGCGCAATGGAATAATCGCTGCAATATTGTTAGACTGCTGTTGTAATATACATCATGTAGTTCCATCTTGAGCCTCAGAAAATAATTATCAACTATTCTGCCAGACGCCACCGCCTTCCTAATTGAGTTGATTGCACCATATCTTGGCACTGGTCCCGATTCGGACTAGCGCGGGTGTTGTTCCGCCGCCTCCAAATCCCAAATTTTGGATTTTCTTCCGCCTCATCTTCTCCTCCTTCTCTTCTCTTCTCCTCCCTCTCTCTATCTCTCTCCCTCCCATCCCTCTTCCGCATCATCTTATTGTATCAGCACTGTTTCATTGTCTAGTCCCCTTTCACCTCACTCCTCATAACCTCCTCATTCCCTTCATCCCGCCACAATGGGCAGCATTCAGAACGGCGTTCCCAAGGGAACTTTTCTCTTCACCTCGGAAGCCGTAGGCGAGGGCCACCCTGACAAGATTGCGTGAGTATGCTATCTCAATTGCGCCTTGTTTCATTATTCATCTATGATTCATTTATTGACGCTTTCACAGTGACCAGGTCTCGGATGCTGTGCTCGATGCCTGTCTCGCTCAGGACCCGCTTTCCAAGGTAAATCTACCCCTCTATGCTAAAACCTCCCGGGGCGGGGGGGAATCTCGCGCACAATTTTCGCTAACATGGCGCTCAACAGGTCGCTTGTGAAACAGCCACCAAAACTGGTAGGTTCCATTGATTAAAAATCAGCCCAGCCTGTACTCGTCTGTCCAGCGTTTTATTAACACCCTTTTAGGTATGATTATGGTTTTCGGTGAAATTACCACCAAGGCCCACCTCGATTACCAGAAGATTATCCGAGACGCCGTTAAAGACATCGGCTATGATGACTCCTCCAAGGGCTTCGACTACAAGACCTGCAACGTTCTCGTTGCCATTGAGCAACAATCGCCAGACATCGCTCAGGGTCTCCACTACGACGAGGCTCTCGAGAAACTCGGTGCTGGCGACCAGGGTATCATGTTTGGATACGCCACCGACGAGACACCCGAATTATTGCCCTTGACCGTTCAGCTGGCCCATAAACTTAACAAGGCTATGAGAGATGCCCGTGTTGATGGCACTCTCCCCTGGCTCCGACCAGACACCAAGACCCAAGTTACCGTCGAATATGCCCACGATAATGGCGCCGTCAAGCCCCTCCGGGTAGACACGGTCGTTATCAGCGCTCAACACAGCGAAGCTATTACCACAGAGGATGTCCGAAAACAAATCCTCGAGCAAATTATCAAGAAAGTCATCCCCGCCAACCTCCTCGACGATCGCACTGTCTACCATATCCAACCCTCTGGTCTTTTCATCATCGGTGGTCCCCAGGGTGATGCTGGTCTTACCGGCCGGAAAATCATCGTAGACACCTACGGAGGCTGGGGTGCTCACGGTGGTGGTGCCTTCTCCGGCAAGGACTATTCCAAGGTCGACCGTTCCGCCGCCTATGTTGCCCGATGGATCGCCAAGTCGCTCATTAATGCAGGCCTTGCCCGCCGCGCTCTTGTCCAGCTTTCATACGCCATTGGTATCGCAGAGCCCCTCTCAATCTTCGTCGAGACGTACGGTACTTCCTCGAAGACCTCAGAGGAATTGGTCCAAATCATCCGGAACAATTTCGACCTTCGACCAGGTGTCATTGTCCAGGAGCTCGACTTGGCCAAGCCCATCTACTTCCAAACCGCCAAATACGGCCATTTCACCAACCAGAACTTCTCATGGGAGAAACCTAAGACCCTTAAATTCTAGGTGTCATTCGCCCTCCCCCCTTTTCCTTCTCGCATAAACGGGACGGTGTCTCACGACTCTTGACGATTTTGCTTTGTTTTCAACAACTCAAAGCGCCCATATAGACTAAACAACGAAAGGATTTTTCTTCTTCTCTTGTTCATTATTCTCTCTTCCCCATTTTCCTTACTTCCTTTTGCATGACATTTTCTTTGCATTTTCGAGCCTCTTCAACTCAGCGGGCTCCGGAAGAACAATTCAACATATGATACCAATTTCATGACATCTTTTTCACGGGTTATTCATCACAGGGCGTTTGCGGAGCAAAAGTCTTCAACATCTTTTTCTCCACCAGGCAAGGCAAAGATAGATAGAGAGGGACACGACTTAACTTTTTTTGTCTATTTGTGTGCTCTTTTGCAGCTGAGCTCTTTTCCTAAAAGTTTCTCTTATCTCCTTTGTCTGGGTGGAACGACTCGCTCGAGTCCAGATTTCAAGCGATTTATTAAAACTTCGCTGGAATCGGAAGGAGAAATTTCTCGGTTTCCAACAGTGGTCTTCTGTCCTGTTGTGGAAAATGAAACAACAATACTTATAATGTATGTAATCTGAATGGACTGCACATACCACATCTATCATCATCCCACGAATTTTCACTGTAGTTAGATGTCTCAAAAATGAGTTATTACGGAGTAGATTATCAAGGCCTCCCGTAGGCGTAGTAATCAATCTTCAAATAAAATGGACCACGAAAAAACAAGATCATAGACATAAATCAAAAGAGGCACTGATACTGTACAACTGTGCAGATTAGAAAAATCTCTTGGGGGTCTCCAATAATTCGGCCCTTCTAACCACAATGCACTGTGGTGACTGAGCTCTTTTCGCCCCAATAATAGCCTAACAAAATCTACGATCGCGCTCTGAAATTAGTCTGGGAGGATATCGTTGTTGATTATTGTAAATAAGCTAGCTAGTGTTTAACTAAATAGGTTGGGTGGCATGTGATATGTAGATGTAGTAATCCCTAACACCCCCCCTTGCTACACCATGATGTATAGAGTCTGTCATCTCTATCCTCAATTTCTTTAAAAATGCAATAATAATTAATTACAGCAGATCAGATTCTGATTTTCTTATTAGATAAGATGTCTGTATAATAATAACTGTAAAATTCAAGAAACACAGACAAAATTCATCAATCTATTGTATTATCATTATCATTAGTCATTCTTTCTTAATTTCTCAGATTTCAATCTTCTTGATAAATTTCTCAAAAGTAGGTCTCATCAGCAGCTTAATGAGACTATCAGCTATATTAGTCATGAATTCAATATACTCTAGAATGATTTCTCTCTTTTCAACTAGATCACAGAGAATATGATATCAAATCTCAATATAACAGAATCTTTATATCAAGAATTCTTCTTTTACTAGATTAATAGCTCTTTTATTATCAACTCATAGATATAAGTATATTCTCATTTTTCTCTCACTTAATAATTCAGTATTATACAATATGTCATTGAGTCAGATTATCTCATAAGCTGTCTCACTCACTGTAATATACTTCATCTCTGTGATGAATTTGATAATAGACATTTATCTTTACAAACACTATAAAATAGATAACTCATTAATTAATATAATATACTCTGTAGTTGACTTGTATTGAGAATTCACTCTCACTCAATCTGAGTTGTAATATATAACAGAATTTAAGTTCTCATTCTCATTCTTCTTCTTATATAGTATTTCATAATTCTTCATCTTCTTGATATAATATAGAATATGCTTTAATATCACTCAGCAGATCTTGTGAGATTATAAGTTGAATTATAAGAGATAGTTGACTGCAAATACTAGATTCAGTCTGCTATTTAAGACTAAGTATTACAGTGATCTCAAGCTCTGATAATATCTTATTACTGTAAAATCATCATTTAGATTTTTATTCTTATCAGATGAGAATTTCAATTATATATCAGCTGCTATTGAGATGCTCACTGAATTAATCTTATTATATTTAAAATTCTCAAGAATCTCTTCAATATAGCAGCTCTGTATAATCATGAGATTGTCATCTCTTTGACATTTAATCTTCATTTTAAGATAAGATTTATTCTTCTCAACATTCTTTGTCTCAAATCTCTTTACAATTTCTATCAGTATTCAATCTAATTACTACTCTTCAGATCTCATTACTCAGCAGTCATTAATATATAGTGTTAAATAGATCTTACAGATTAAATGATATAAGAATCTTTCATTATATATTAATATTTTGAATTCTAGTATAGTTAAATGCTCTATTATAAAAAAATATCATACTCTCACTGTCTACTTTATTTCATACAGACTTTGACAGAGTAATTCAATTAAACTCTCTCTATCATATTTTATATCTGTGAGTAGCTGTATATAGATTATCTCACTTTGTGACAGTATGTCATTCAAGAATGTGAATATATAGTCAATTGATTTGATCTTTCATTCTCTAGCTGCTGAGATTGTGAAAAGATTTCATAATATAGATTCTGAAACAACTGCAGTATATAATTTTATATAGTGAATATTTTACTGTTGAAGAAATTCTCTGACTATTTAATATACTCAAAACTGAATTATCTCATCTTTATTATTGAACTTGTAATTGAATACTTATTTCTCTGTCAGAATATTCATATCTGAGACTTTTTCAATGACTGTATATATTCTTTTTTATTTAAATATTCTCATCTTCTTTCTCATTATCTTATATCAGAAGTTTCAATCTGAGTTTCTTTTAATTTCTGTAAGTGTGATTGAGTGATCTGTGAGAGTACTAAGAATAGAATCACTGTCATTAGTAGAATTCTCATTCTCATCTGCAATAAACTGTGTCTCATTATTCAAGAGATAGATTGAGTCAATCACACTCTTCAACTCTTCATTGATAATCATTTTTAGAATATCTGAATTTTTCTTTATTAAGTGATATAGCAAGCAGTGCTGTCACTTATTATTAATATTCAGAATGTTCAATTTCTTCAGTAATTCATTTAATTCTTTCATTATATTAATAGAAATAGTTACTTCTATATTGTGAGGGTAGGTTCAACAGTGTGAAGAACTAATAGAAACTATGTCTGAAAAGAATAAGAAGAAGCTATCAGCATTGTATTACAGTTAGATTCAAATATATCAGAGCTAATCACTGAAGAAAGAAAGAGAAAAGACTTTCCCTCATCTTCTTCAGTATAGATATATATATATGTGATGTAGAGCACTCAGATGATTAAGTTCTCATGATTTCTATTTTACATTATAGATTCTCTGATGTTCTGACATTACAGCTGCTCTTTCTTTTTGTAGAAGCTGATCTCAGCAACTACTATACTAAATACAGGTATGAGATACACTGCATATGCTTATTATATGAAGAAGAAGCTTTCTGTAGATGCTTATAGCATTGTTAAGTGATATCATGAATGCTTATAGCATGATCATGATTATTAGTATGTGTATGTAGCATAGTTACACTCCTATATGAGTGCATGTAATATAGATGTATGATGAGTGAAGCTGATGTAGCTCAGAAAGCATGATAAATATAACTTTGAAGAATGTTTGCATGATTTATGCAGCAAATTCATGTGACAGACAATTGTGTAGTGAAGTGATACAGTTGTGTTATTATCTCTGACAGTGAGTTGAGTGTAGAAAACAATTTCATGCTGAAGATTTCTCTCTATTTTTTTCTTCTTATTACAATCTTCACAGAATGCTCATACAAATTCTATCATCTTATGAATCATTCTCTGATTTCTTCTGTGTTAATTTTCATTAAAAAATGACTGTCTCTGCTCTCAATTTCAAGTAAGTTATCTCTGTTTACTTCTTTCTCTTTTTCACTGATATTTATGATCTGCAGTGCTTGATCTGACTATATATTATAATAAATGCTGAAGTGTTTTAGTGTGATACAGTGCTATTCTCAATTGAGTGATATGATCTTGATGACTGAAAATTACAGCAGTGGTTGAATTGTGTGTCATGTATGCTTCAGTTGTTCAGTATTATGATTTTTACAGTCTTAGCATCATAACATCATACTCATAACATTGTGTGTGAATGATATAGATGCTTGTTGCATGCTCTAATGATCATAAATATACTTATAGTATATTGTGTACTGCATGAACATGCTTATTACATGCATTATAGTGACTGAGAATGTGTTTGAGATATTTGAAAGCAATTGCTAACAGTTTTTTGTGTGAAAATATAGAAGAATTCTCTGTCTGTGCTGTGTTTCTCATTTGAGAGACATCTCTCAATGATGTGTGTTACTCTCTGAGAGTATTAGTTATTACAGCTGATGCTATGATGCTGAACAGCTGTATTTCACAGTAAGTTTCAGCATCTATTTCTGCTAATTTTAGAAGTATTAGTTATTAATATAGTGATTTCTCAGCTGTGAGATGACTGTCTTGTGTGATAAGTTATGTGTCTTCAGACATTTATTTATTCTGATATGTGTGCTGATGAAGAGATTGAGAATGCATCTGCACAGCTAGTATATTTAATGACTTGTCTGAATACTTCTTACAGAGAGTGATTGTTAACTCACAGATGCAATGCTGTGAATATCAGATAAGCTCATCAGTGAGTGACAGAGACAGTGATGATAAAAAATGAGAAGAAGAAGAAAGAGAAAGAGAAGAAGTTGAAAAACTCTGAGAAAGATATGAGAGTGATTGAGAGAGCTGTGAAGAGCAGTGAGAATGAGATGATGAAGAAAGATGCTGCAATGAGCAGTGAGAGTGCAGATGCTATAAGCATGAAGATGAAGACAGTGATGGTGTATGTTGTGATGAAGATGATGAGAGTGAGAATGCAAGAAGTATATCTGAGAGCATCTGCTCATAATTCTGCAGTATAAATGAAGATTTCAGTGAGTTTGTGATGAGTGATGATCACTTTTCACAAGATGTGATATCTGAAGAATTCTGAAGAGTGAGATTGTTATGAGTGAAAAATGACAGCAATGTTTGAGACAGTGATGTCTCAGAGAAGTCTGAGAGAGATGTTTTAAGTGAGAGAGTTTGAAAGAATGATTGAAGACCTGAAGTAGACAGACTGAACACTTTCAGTGTTTCTTAGAGTCTGAAGTGAACTGAGTGCTGTAAGATATTTCTTAGAACTCATTTCTTTTGTATTTAGTTTTATTTTCACTCTTTGAGATTTAAAATTGAAATCTTCTCTTTTTTCTTTTACTTCAATTTTCAGTCTCATTAAAATCACTTT
>PDNC01000092.1:0-104303 GCA_002572885.1 Blastomyces parvus
AAAAAAAAAAAAAAAAAAGAAACATACCACGTCGTCAGGTTCGCATTATCATAAACACCCTGATGCCGGCGAATATACTCCGTCGTCTCCCACCCGGGCGGGTCGCACGTAACGCTCACCGCATCCGGATCCTGATAGATCCGCACGTAATCAAACCGCAGCGTCGCCGGCATTACCGTCGCCAGCCCGCTCATGTTCAGCGCGGCGAATGAATTCGACATCCCAAAGTTCATGATGAGCGCCATGGGCTCGACTGGGATGACGCGCTGGCCGACGTTGCCGTTGGGACCCAGGGCGCGCGCGTCTAGTTTCCAGGTCTTATCCGCGCCGACGAACCAGTTTATTTCGCCCTTGGAACCCGGTTTGTATTCAAAGGCGTAGACTTGGTAGGCTTTGCCGTCGTACCAGTCGTTGTTTACGGTTGTTACGCCTGAGAGTGCTTGTTGGTATGGCCCGCCTCGATAGCTGTTTATGGTGGTTATCCTGGGGTCGTAAAGTTCGTAGAACTCTAAGAATTTGTTGTGGCTGGTTAGAGAAAAGTGAATGAAGGAAAGAGAGGGGTGGATGCAGAAGGGTCATATTGTACCAAAGTTAGGCATATACCACACATCAAACGGCGCAACCTGAACACTCTGCGACACATCTCCCACAGTCGACGGTACCTTCGGATTCAACTGATGCGCACTTCCTTCGATCACATCGATTTCAGGGGCACTTCGTGATTTACCAGGCGTGGGGTGATCCTCGCCCCTGCACGTACAGGCGGGGAGGCGCATGCCGGGCAAGAAGCTAATCCCATCCGTCGAGCTCTGGTTGGGAGTGATACCCGCGTCGCACACATTGTCATAGCTATACGGCCACAACCCTTCTGTGGTGGCAGCATATCCTGGCCGGCCGAGGTTGCCCATGGCCCAGAAACCAGGCCAGAACCCGGATGTATCACCCCTTCCAGGAAGCGATATGCTCGCCTCCAAGCGCCCGCCGGTAAAACACAGTTTGTTCCAGGATTGGACCATGCCGGACCGATAATTCAGCCCATGGTTTGGGAAGGCATCGAAACGGATCTCGAGCTTCCCGTTTCTGGTGGTAACAGCATCGGGGTCGAACCACTAGAAATAAAGTTTAAGTACGTACAAAAATACTATATTCATTGATAAGACTATTCACTTACCTCTAGGTCCTGCGTCACCCCATACCAAATATCAACAGCTTCAAAATAAGGGTCGTCTCCCTCATAGAACGTTCGCCCGTCCTTGTTAAATTCATCCGAGAACTAGGTTGCGAAACGTCAATTAGTCTTGGCAAACCAACCAACCAAGCGACATATTTAGTTAGGGATGAAATTCTTGTGGAGCTTCGTACCACCAACTTCCACCTTTTCCCATTAGCAGATATCATCGATTTAGCAGACTCCGGCGTATCCGGATCTATAAGAGATGTTCGAATGTTTTGAAGATGAGGAATAGAGCCGACATCCAAACACAGAGGATTGTTAGCACATTCGGATTGTGGGGGTTCCCTCATTTTCTCCATAAACGTCCTACTTAAAATCGTGGTAAGTCAATTTATCTTTCTTTCCTTTTTGTTTCTTTTTTTGTTTCGAATCATATTTTGAATAACGTTGTTTTCAGGAAGAGGGCATTCGTACAGAACAGGGTATATAACGAAAAGCGACAAGATCCCCAGGACCACAGCTGCGAGCCCAAGCACATTAATAGCACCTCTCCGCGTCCAAACATTGCAGTCTCTATCCTTATCGTTAGGATCTGGATTATGCAAGTAGTCATCCTTCTCGACATCCTCGGGAAACACCAGCAGATTTTCATTTGGCAGGATGGCATATTTCTCCATGACAGTCTGGGTCGTTACGGGTTCATCGTCTGAAGCCATTCGGGAGTGACTCCGATATTCCCACATTGGATTGAAAGCATACCCGGTGCCGGTACCATCTCGAACGACACCCCCCTCCGAGCCCCAACTTGTTCTTCGGGACGGTAAGGGTGAATAATCAGCTGAGCCATGGCTCTCGTCGCGCTGCCGCTGCGGGGGATTGGGGAGTGCCAGATATTCTGAGGAAACATCGCCACCATGCGAAGAGCCCGGTCGATAAGCTGGAGAATAGGGAGGCTGCGGCGGGGAAATCAGGGAGGCGGAAGAGGCATTTGGAGTTAAGAAAGGGTCCGACTGGTCCGAGGTTACTTGGATTGAGGGCATCAGCCCGGCAGGAGGAGCTTTACGAATGCGATTTGAAGGCATGGCGCTAAGATTATTTGGTTTGAGTTAAATTCGATTGGTGGGTTGCTTTTGCGTATTCTTTTCGTCCGTTTCCCATTCGGAAGGGATTGAGGAAATATTACTGCAATGGGGCAACCGTGTTCCCTTTCCACTACTCGATGAAATTCGTAAACCGACCAGGGCCAAAAAGAGAATGGAAAAGTGTCCAGGAAATATCTGCAGAGAAGAAACCCAACACGACCAAATGTTCCGGAAAGACCATGTCCCAGCAGAGGCAGGAATCGAGAGTGAACCAATTGAATGTTTTTCGTGACTGTGGTGTGATATGCGATGCGAAAATGTGGTGTTTGTCGCGAAGTAAGTAACCGGGGAGACGAGGACAGAGACAACGTGTCGAGTAGATGATATGTAACGACAGAACAGACCCAGGACGACACGTGCAGATAAAACGAGCGGCAAGAGAACGATGTCTCTGGTTTCTAGACTAGAAAGTCGTCAGAAGGGAGAAAGAAAAAATAAAGAGCAGGAATAGTGATCAATGCTGGGAGCAAGTAATTAGGGGGAGGGGGAGAGACTCGAGGAGAAGTGGTTTTGTGTGTGAAACGAACGGCAATCTGCAAGCCACGATCCCACGAAAGGACGATCAAACAAGAAAACGAGCAACGAATCACAAAGAATGCTAATCTTAAGCAGAGAGCAGATAAAAAGAACAGGATGTGAAAGGCTTACATACCTTCCAACGGCCCTACCAGTGAGTGAGTGAGTCCCAGCAGTATCTACTCGGCTGCGTACATCCAATAGACCAGACAAGCTCGACTGCTCAATTCCAATTATTGACAATAACAGCCAGACTGATTCTCGTATGCGCCGCCGTGCCTCGTTTCACGCTCCCGCAGCCGGAGTCCAACTTCCCAGCAGTTCCACTGTGAATCTGTGAATCTGACGGAGATCCAGCGATCCAGTCACCAAAGTGTCCGCGAAACGGCGGGGAGTTTGCAGTAGCGCCGGGACCCAGCGAGAAACTAACCAAGTCAACGTCCACCAAATCACACTCTCTCAGAGGGACCGTCTTAATTATCGTCCTGATTCGACGCCTGTTCGGGCTGGGATGCAGGGACGGAGCCAAGGTGGGACAGGATGTCCAGTATAACGGGAAACCAGTCTGGTCTGAAGACACCAAGAACGAGAGTGGGAGAGGAAGAAGAAGAAACAAAGAGATAACGAATAAAAAGAATGAAAAGAAAGATAGAGCTGACGTATGCTCTGTCGCAGCTTCTTCTCAGCACTCGGGATGCAGCAAGTATGTATGTACTGTGTGTAGGAAACTGCATGTATCAATTGGAAATATAGAAATAAGAATAGAAAATTAGAAATGAAAATAAAATAAACCCTGGTTTCTGGCAGCCCAGACACACACACAGAGAGAGAGAGAGATAACAGTCTATCGCATGAGCCATGACGCTCTCTGATTCCGCCCTCCTGCAAATACATCACCAAAAAACAAGCAATGCGCCAATTTCTGAGACAGTGACATCAACACGGCTGGGATCCGCCGGGATCAGGGGTCGGGAAAGGTTACTTGTGTGTATTATTTGTTGCAAAAATAATACCATCTTCCTGCGGTCTGGTATGTACACGTACATACATGTATGTATATATGTATATATAGACAAAACTTCTTTGTTTCTTCTCTCGAGTCTCCACCAGAGCCAGCGGGATACAAGGCGCTTGTCATGGTGCCATAAATAAATATAAATGGTTTGCCTGGGTTCTGACGCCTGAGAAAGCAAACCCGAAACCCGAAAAGGCAAAACTTGGTAAATACCCCGGAAGCCAGCGGCTTCTTCTTCCTTGTATAGATAGATACAAGGAGGATGGGTTGAGAGGCAACCATGAGATAACTTCTTAATAATAAGTACTCCATACGCCGCCCATGGATGCTGTCCTTGGATGACGACCATCGTCATCTCGCGGACCAGGGACACACACTGCAAGCGGTCGCAAACGGTAAATAGTGCTATGCATGATGTATATTGGTAGCTGCATGCAACCAAAAATATGAAATAAAAAGTAAAGACATGGAGGAGAAAGGCGGGCAATTGATCGCCTGGAAATACTAGCTTAGCGTGGTAACTATAGCTATAGTTAAATCTCCGCCATAGCGAGCAACTCTAAAGCAACGCCATGCCGTCCGTCGGACACTTTCTATCTGCTATCCTCTTCCCTCGCTGCACCTTCAATGGATAGCCACAGTACAAAAGGCTGACTGGTCAATTCTCTTACCCTTCAGCACGCAAGCACCAGCATTCAGAGCAATGCTATCTATCCCCTTCAATCAGCTGCAGGAGAGCATGTCCTTCGGGAAAGGGGGACGAGGCACTCAACCTGCTCTCCCTATCCCCCCATCGCTTTCCTACTACTGACTTCTTGTGCCAGAGCTGCGTCTCTAGTGCTATAACTGTGCTTCCTGGCTGACTTCGAAAACGGCCTGCGACCTTCTAAACAGGAACTCCCAGCAGCATCTCGTCTCATGGATCGTGTGGTAATCCTAACGCCACGCGCATGCTTAGCAGTAATGCGCGGATGCTTCGACGGTCGAAAGACCACTGAAGCCAGAGAAGCTAATAAACGGAGATCAATTGAGTGGGTCAGTTAACTAGTTAACCATTGAGCCTCTCTATCGCCATCGGAAAAGAGTTTTTTTTTTTCTTTCTCAACGGGGCATTTGGAAAATTTGCTCGAGCAGCTGCGCATGCATCCGACAATGGTGCCAGTCAATGCCAAAGCGACACTTCCTAGCAGCCCAGGTCTAGCATTGCGCGGGAGGAACTGGCCCTGAACAGCTTGACCGGGGAAATTTCCCCGCAAGAGCTCAACGATATCATCATTTTCCTTCAGGTCGGGAGGAGGAGGGAGGATGCCGGTGGAGCGAGTAGGGACCGCTCGAATGGAGAGGAGCAGAATTTGCCAACTTGGGATGACGAGGGAGGGGGAATAATTGGATTGTTGGTTCTGGAGAGAGAAATACCCACTAGTTACCCCTATACTAATAATCAATATCCCATGTCCGTTATCGCAACTAGCATTTCCCCTTGCTGAAAAGATAATGTAAATCATATGGGGATTTACTATATAATTTACAACCTCTTTCAACCCAAATCAGGTCCAACCCATTAACTCCCGAGTCCCGCCCCTTTACTTAAAACCACCAGAAACCAGACAGAAAAAGTGCCCCGAATGAAACCAAGGAGAGAGAAAAAGTGGCGTAGGTAGACCCAAACAAAAGGTATATTAAGAAAATCACAACCTCCATACTCGCCCCTCTTCCTAACTCTCAACCGCCCTCGCCTTCAACCCCACAACCCTCCCCCCATTCCCACGCCCATCCAGCCCAACAACCCAATACTCCACCCTCGTCCGACTCATCTGCACCCGATACACCTTCACCTCCACCCCTTCCGTATCCTGCCCGTTCGCACCCCCGCCCGCCGCCACCTTCACCGCATGCAGGACGGTTGCGTATTGGTTTTTCGGATCGAAGGATGAAGGGGTTAAGATTGTTATTTGCATGTCTGCTGTTTCTGTTGTGGAGGCGCTGGGGAGGATGAGGGATTTGAATTCGTCTGGTTTTGTGTGGGTTAGTTATGATTTCTTTTTATGTATATATATCGTTCCAAATAAAAGCAATTATAAACGAACGAAACAAGGAAAAAAACTAAAACATACCAACACCCGGCCACCGGCCCTGAGCCGCCCCGCTCCAGCTCAGCACCACGGGCTCGAAGACCTCGTCTGTGTCGGAGATGTAGTACATCTCCACGTCGCGGAGGACGGTGGGGACGGCCGTAGTTTCGTCTGTCGTTTTTGTGTGTACAAAGCCTTCCGGCTGCTGGGTTGTTGCTGGGGTGTTTTTGTAGGGGTCTTCGTTGGCCTTGTCGAGGAAGGCGGCGTATGCGTCGTCGGAGGACATGATTGTGGTTTTTGTTTCTGGTGATGATGATCGAGGTGAGGAAGGGGGTTTAGCTGGTGGATTATGACTGAGGTAGGTGGATGAGGAGAGGGAGATGTGACGGGAGAGCTCAACGACGTGGGTGGTGGTGCTGGTGCGGGTGCGGGTGCGGGTGCGGGTGGGATGCTGGAGGTGAAGCTGCTGCTGTGACGATGATGCGGGGAATTGCCCGCGCGGATTTGATCTCTGTTGGATGCAGTGGTGGATGAAGCGGGGGCTTATTCTGAGGGATCTTGGAAGTTTGTTCCTCATTCCTCTCTTCCTTGGGTGTCTTTTAGAACACCCTTTCAAATGTTTACAGAGTTAATCGGATCATTGGCGATATTTATTTACTCTTTGTTCGCAGGAAAGAAGATGTCATGTGATTATACGGTGCTATGAGGTCATCGCCATTCCAAGATTTCTCCTCCCTGAAAAATAGAAGAGAAATACAAATGTTCAAGGACAACGTAGTTGCAGGAGGGGAATCTTTGAAAAACTGTCTAATTGGCAATCCAGGTTAACCAGTAGCTGCCCTGGATTTGTTCAAGATCCATATTTCTGCAGCAGCTTCTCCATAATATGCTTTGCCCCGGATCGGTACGAACCTCCAAACAGCGCATAATGATTGAGATGATGATACCTGCGCAGCCAAAACAATCAGCCAATTCCCTCCAAAATTAACTCTCTAAGGTGACCCGATAGAGATCTGTAAAAAAGAAAAGGCAAAGTAAATGAGAAAAAAAGGTAAAAACAACTCACAATTCATACAAAGCAACCCGATCCTCATACTCCTCCACGGGCTCCGTCCTCGGACAGAGGCGATGATACTCCTCCAAAAACCCACCCCCAAACCCCCCAAACATCCTCATAATCCCCAGCTCATACTCGCTATGTCCATAAAACGCCGACGGGTCAAATATCACCTCCTCAACCTGTCTTCCCCCCAGACTGCCCCGCCCCGCATTCCCAGACCAAAGATCCCCATGCACAACCACCGGCGTCACCCCGCGCCCGTTATTCAGATGCTCGTCTCCCAACAGCCGCGGTACAACCTGCGCGATCGTCCTCTCCACCAGCCGCCGTAACTCGCCATCACGCTGACCGCCCACGTCGTTCCCGGCCTCAGCGCGCTGCAGGATGAAGCGGAGCCGGTTCTCGGCGTAAAAGGAGGCCCAGGAGGATTTGTAGGGGTTATCCTGCGCCGTGTCCCCGCAGCAGGTCGGGACGGGGAAGCCGAATTGAGGCGCGGAGTAGCCGTCGGGCACGGGCGCGGGGGTAGTGTGTAGCTTTGCTAGCTTTTCGGCGAGGGATTTGCGAGGTACGTGTGGATGTTGGGCTGTGTCTGGGCTGGCGTTGCGGGGTGAGGATGGGTCGAGGAATTCAACGACGAGGAAATATGTTGGCGGTGATGAGGGGGAGGAGAGGGCGCCCCAGCCGAATGATTCAGGGCAGAGGGTTGGTACGACGGCGTGGATGGCTTTTAGCGAGGCGTCTTCACCTGTTACCCTGGAGGCTTAGCTATGTGTGATATCTTATGATTTGTAGGAGTGGCTGCACGTTGAGGTGGGGTTAAGGGGGGGAATGGGTTATGATTTCAATTGCTCTGTTTATATATAGAGTCAGGGAGTAGTTTATTCGTTACTACCTTGCACCATCACCTTCCCCTCCTCCCCCGTTGCGGTCTTCATGAAGAAGCGTTTTTCGGTGCCATCCGCGAGTTTCGTAGTTATTTTCGCGGCGGATGCGCTGCTGCAACCTCCCCCAGCGCGACTTACTGTGGTATTTGCTGTGTCTAGACCGAGGAGGTCAATCACTGCTTGGTCGAGTTTCATGGCTGTATATTTCTGTGTCGTTCACATTGCGTGGGTCGACAAGGCTGTTGGCGTGAGGCCAATCATCAGAGGAAACCCGCCCCGATTATATTAAGTGTAGGTTCTTTTGGGGTCTTGATATGTTCTTTCATGAAAAGGAGAGAGACTGATCATTTATTTTGTTTCTATCGGAGCGCTGGAGAAAGACGACGATGCCAGGCTATGACGCAATAAGTGAACGCTTGGCATGGCACATACTACGATCGCAACGGATGCTAGAATCCACTGAACGAATGATGTTCCCATTTGACTGGATGTGCTCAGTTTAGAAACGTCGTGTAGTGTACTGTAGAAAATGGCGTGGAATTCGCCGGCATTGGCTGAATGGTTGGTGGTGTACTATCAGATAAATTGTTTTACAGTACTGGCATCTCGCTACTGTGACCATGGGAGGGAGACCTGTACATACATGACAGCACGAGGACTACTAGCAGTTCTCTTTGAGCGGGGATTACAGTGGAGTTTTATTGGAAACATCGTCCGGCTTGGTCTCATGCCCCATCAGCTTTTCTATCATCACTTAAAACGTATACACCGTCCATGAGGGCTTCTTGTTTTGCCGTTTCGTCCAGGTGTAGCGCAAATGGCCAGATTGCAAGGGAAAGGGAGCCCATAACAAGTATTGATTGGATCAATAAGAAACAAAAATATGCATTTGCACCCACACTACACCGACCGATCGAGACAAGAAAATAAAAAAAGAGGAGGAACTAGGGGAAAGCTAAAAAGTCTGACAGAGAAGCTAGGCCAGCATAAACGTAACAACCAGAATATTTTGATATTTTGATTTTTTTTGTATTAAGAAATTCATGCAGCAGTAACGAGATCCTTCTTGAGGGTGCCCATGAAGGCCCGCTTCTCTGCTGGGGTCTGGAATACTCCGTGTCCGAACTTGGACGAGGTATCGATCCATTTCAAATCGACCTTCTCCAACGCCTTGCGGCTGACTTGTGGGTACAGCGTCTTTCTGAGAGTGAGAACCCGCTTCTTGACACCGGGGACGGAGCCCTTGATCATGACGTAGTCGTTCTTGACCTCGCCGTATCGGACGAAGCCGCCCATTCTGGATAGACAATATTATTAGTATTCGTTTTTTTTTCTCCCTTCTTTTTCTTTCCAGTATGGGATAATATGGGGTGGGAATAGTGGTAAACTTACGGTGTGATCTGCTTCTTCGAGACGTCGAATTCAGTCGAGGCGTTACCCTCATCAGAGCCCTTGCCGATGCGGTAGATTTTGTGGTTGCAGGAGGTTCTGTGGTGATAACCGTCTTGACCGGCACGGGCAACAGTCCATTGGACGTGGGACGGATGCCAGGCACCAATACAAGCAACCTTTCGCAGACCCTTGTGCGTCTTGCGAGGAAGCTTCTTGGTTCCCCATCTGGCAGTGACACCGACGAATCCGTGACCCTTGGTAACGGCAATGACATCAATCATCTCATCCTTCTCGAACACGCTGTCAATCTCGATGGGCTTCTCGAACAAGCCGTGGGCGAAATCGACCTTGTCAGCAATGCTGCCGCCGTTGACCTGGACCTCCATGAGGTGGGCCTTCTTCTGCTTGAGCGGAGTCTTGCGGATCTGGGTGTGGGCGAGGACACGGACGACGGTGCAGTATTTCTTGATGCGCTCGAGTTCACGGGAGACGGAGGCGCCGCTGTTCTCGGAGTGGTTCTTGGCGTATTTGGTGAAGGCCTTCTTCTTGCTCTTGTACCAGTTCTTGTAGAACCGTCTCTTGACCTCGTCGCTCAAGTGCTCGGCCCAGACGGTTGTGAGGGATCGGAGGCCACGGGGAGTCTCGATGTATCCAACAACACCAACAGCGATCATCTAGAAAACAGATGAAAAAACAGGTGTTAGATTCGCTAAATTCTCCACCGAATGCAAATCAAGAATATGGCACAAAAAGCAGCTTCAGTCTTACCGGAGGAGTCTCAACAATAGTGACAGCCTCGACAATCTCCTTCTTGTGCATCTTAGCACCGGGACGATCGAGATCACGGACGGTGGTGGTCATTCCGGCCTTGTAGCCCATGGCAGCGGTAAGGTGGACTGGCTTCTTGGGATCATCCTTGGGGAAGCTGTTTTTTTGTTGGGCAAAACGTTCAGTGTTCCATTCCTCGCTGACAACTTCTGGTCCCAGAATTTCAACAAATTGACTAACCTCTTGACCTTTCCCCGGTGTCTAGCACTGCGCTTCCTAGGAAGGAAGGCAAGAGAGCCTATAGAAGTCGCATATCAGTAAAAATCGCACACATTGCGTTTGAACTGTGCCCAAATTCCAGCGAGATGAGAGAGGGACGGAAGGAATTCCCACGAACCGTGCCGAGGCGCTTCGAATTTCCGGTGACTCCTGTAATTGAGAAAAACGTCAGCATTCTGCTTCTTGACAAGTTCAATTGTCATCGCAACCGCAGCCACCAAGGAAGCAACTCACATCTTGACCCTGTTGTGGTTAGTTTGACGAGGTGGTGTGAGGTTGTCCGTCTGTCCGTCCTGTCGACAAAAATCAGAGTTGAGGTTTGATTATTTTGTCCCAATTAACGAGTGTGGGCTGAGCTAAGCGATGTCTTGGCGCACCTTTCCGCTTTGGGCTAGATTCTCACCCACCCGTGGACTTCGCATCAGGAACATCAAAACTTTAGAAACACCATCGCAGAACTTGATCTACCACCTCCAACTCTCAGGAAAAAAGTAATTATCATTAATATATGTTCAATGCTCCTGTCATGATTGAAATACCTGATATTTAATACCCGACGGTGCTGACAATTGATTCATTGTCATTGCTGGAAAACCCACTTGCATGCAGCAATTGGATTAGAGGGTTGTCTCGCTGGAGCTGCAAAAAGAGGACCCTAAATACAACCTTGGGAAGTCAGGGCTTGTTTGGACCTGAGCCTTGATATGTACTCGCAGTGCCAGATGAACGATCCTTCAAGCTGTCTTGAGAGCCGGCATCAATTTGCATAGTCCTCAATTCCGCAAAATAAAGTGTCTGGTTTCTACTTTCAAATTGATATTGCAGCCATGCCGATAACAAGGAACCTTCCTACTCTAAGGCAAGAAAAGAAAGGCAGCGGCTATAGATTTGTTTTGCAAGTGTTGACCTATGGGACAAAACAGCCGCCTACAGAGAGTACGTTGGATTAAAGAGCCCTCTGATTAAAGCAACTATTGCTCATCATCTCTGTTTGTCTTCTGCCGCATGTGAGGTACTCCTCTCTAATCTCTCCGAATGGCTGAATAGCAGCTAGGTCAGGCTGGAAAAGTTAGATCGGCTGCTCGTATGTTTATCTCTCCTAAACATAATTGCAAGGCCTGGCATTGGGGCTGAAAATTTTGATATGTGCATGGCCTAACAAAGAATACCCTGATATCCGAACCGCCCCCCCTCATGACAAGTCTAACAGCGAGCAGAATTACTTCCATTCTCACCAGATATTTTCAATATCTTAAAAAAGACAGACATTATGCCTTCTTCAATTTTTTTCTGTTCTCTGCTGGCACATGAAACACCAGGTGTCTACTCTTGATGAATTTGATGTTGGATATATGCTTTTTGACTATGTAGATGATGGGGAAAATGCTCTCTCTGTGCTTACTCTTATCAATTTGCATGCCAGAAACTTTCTTCTTGATGATAGCTGGCATATCACAAACCTAGCTGACCGAGAATAGACTTATGTTTGTCTCACTGAAATGCAAAACCCCTCATACTGGCTGACAAGCTAGGCAAGTAGATAGAATCAACAAAATGCCGTACAGTCATAGACATTTTCTTTTTGAGGCAGGGAAGATGACTATGTTGGGTGCGGAAGAGAGGAGCATCGCAAGCATTCAGATGTGACTTTTCTTATACAGCGCGTTTGAAGTGATTGCGAAAGCAGGGGGACATTCTGATCTTGCTTTGTGTTGGATCGCTTGACCGGGCCCCATCATATCTTCTATCATTGCATCTGACCCAGATATCAAATTTCAGAATTCACAATTGACAGCTGGATTTTGTATCGCCTAGCCCAACCTTCTACTGTTCTAAGGCTTGTGAGTTCGCATCACCAAAGGTTGAAAATAAAGAGCCATATGACGAGCAGCTCGAGATGACTTCCAAATTGATGCTTCTTGACAGAAACGAATACAAAAGGAAGGATTCTTGGCTATACTTTGCCCGTGTTTTGTTTTCTTCCTTTTTAGCTAACCCCCACAGCCGCCAGATCCGCCATAACCTGATCCAGGGATGGGTTCGCACGCAGGTGCAAGTTGGCACACAGGAAAAGGCGGCTATATATCTCCATACATTTAATTAAATTCAATCAATAAAGGTATCAAACAAGCAAGCCTCTCAGAAGAATGGTAAACTATTCCTACAATAATATGTCTTCATTCCACCTCTTAGTTGGTCGAGCTTATCTGTATTCGTATACATCTGATGGCGGGGCGTAAAAAGTGCGATGCGGGGAAACCGCCAGCCATATTAACCACCACGCTCCGGGGTGCACGGGTGCAAAGAGCGAACCCCCTCTTCGTATTATACCCTATTACCGCACGCAGCGCCTGCAGCTCTCTACTACGTATATGAGTCTGCAGGCTCCCTGCTCTAGCGGGGAACCATGTAGAATCCCATGGACGAGGCCGCTATCAGGCAGACATCTTAGTTAAAGGTTGATATGAGTAACTGTATCCTGGGTATAAATATCCTGGTTCTTTTATTCATTCCTCTCCATTTATCTGTTTCTAGAGGGACAAATATCAGAGACGCTGAGAGAGCCTTGGTGAGCAATAGTGATATTTTTCCGCTGACGCACAGCCAACCAACCGTTTTGGTCAGATACGCCTGTCTCCCACCATATACCTCATTTCATACAATTAAAAAAGGCCAAAGGGACAAACCAAAAAACAAAAAACCACCATGGCAACCGAAACCGAAACCTCAACCACCCCCCCGTCCTCCAAAAAGCTCTACACAGGCAGCTGCCACTGCGCCTTCGTGAAATACACCGTGAACGTCGACATCACCCAGCCCCCCGCCTCCCGCTGCAACTGCTCCATCTGCCTCAAAAAGGGCTCCATATCCCTCCGCCCAGAGAAACGAGAGGACATCACACTCCTGTCGCCCACCACCATCGACGAGCTGACCGAGTACACCTACGGCGCGAAGCGAGCGCACCACTACTTCTGCCCGACGTGCGGGGTGTCGTGCTTCATTTTTGGGTCCTTCCAGCAGCCCGGTGGGGGTGCGGATGTGCAGTTTTGGGCTGTGAATGGGTTGACGATTGATACGGATCAGGGGCTTGATTGGAGTACGATTCGGCTGCAGTATTGGGATGGGAGGAGTGAGGGGTGGGAGAAGGGGGCTAGGAGTGAGCCGTATCCGCATGGGAGTTGGTGAGGTTGTTTATTTTTTATATCTTTTGACATTCTCTTTTAGTATTGTCTTTTTTTTTTTCCATCTTCTCTCCTGTTGTGCAAACGGGTGGAGGTTTGATGCTGTCCAGCAATGCAAACAGATATGTAGATATCTCTATATAATCAATGAACATTGAGATGGATAATGGCTGATGAAATAGTATGGAAGAACTATGAGTCTCACTCATATTGTAACTATCTGAAGCATGTCTAAGCAAATCCAACCAACAAAAATACCTATCTATAGATATTTAGTATCAAGGTTCCAATTGTCAACCTTGATCTCAAGAGGCCGTTCGCCAGTGCAACGCTGTGGTATAGAGTTTGGCGGTCGCCCCAACTGCCCAAGATTGACAGGTTTGATTTTGAAAACCGGCCAGCACGGGAAATAAGAGCTCTTGAGTTATACCATTTCAATCCAAGGAAATTGTGTAAAGGCCGACAAAATCTCCATTATGATGAGCCTTCAAGACTAACTAATTTCCTGGGTTGAGGATAGTTTAAGTAATATTCGAGGACTTGTCTGTGCAGATAAGATGAGAACTTATGTAACTTCTCCTGTTCTATGCAATCACTATCTGCAGGAGCAACAGCAACGAGGACTCGATGTCATGTGCTGCAAATTCAGGATCCGAGGATCACAAATGAATTGAACAATATTTCTTTTTCGTTTTTCTTTTTGTTCTCAGCTGTGGAAACCGCGCGCTTTATAACTGGCCAGCCCAGCTCCGAAGAATAAGAATACCAAGAACGCTGCAGCGAAATCACACCTGGGGCACACGGAGATTATCATCCACGTACGTACATATATGTGCAGCGGTATGGAGTAACCACTACTAGACAGACGAGCAGATGCAACCATCACCGCATAAAATATGCAAACATGCAAATAAATGCACCCAAGCGAGAACCCTAGCCCCAGCGTCACCCTCGCGTCCGTCATCGTTATCCATGTAGCCTACAGGATGGAGGCACTTGGCAACTTGGCACCCGCAGCGCTGGCGGATGCGAGGTTGCTCCACAAATAATGTAGTTACTGTACCACTCAGCGCGCTCGTACAAACTGCCAGTTTTATCACCTTCTCCCGCTGTGGCTTGTTTCAGTCGTGACGAATTGCAAAAAAAAAAAATGTTAAAAAAATCCCCCAAAAAGATGAAAAAAAGAGAAAAAGCAAAAAAAAGAAAAAGCAAATGTCACACTCTCAAAAGTGTGAGCATTATTCTATGCCCTTTTGAGCTTTCTTTTCTTTTTTTTTCTTTCTTTTCTTTTTTCTTCCTTTTTTTTCCTTTTTGCATCGGACTCATTTCTGCCGATCGCAGCCACACGCCGCGAGACCCATCCCATCCCATCCCAGCCCCCGTGAATAGTTTTGCCTTGTTTCAAACTCCAAGCCTCCAACCTCACCGCTTCATCCCCATCCCCCCATCGTCATCATGATCTTCTCTGGTCAAGCGCGGGACCTGTAGCGGGATTGAGTTCGGTTATGTCTGATTACCGTAACGGCCGCAAACAGACCCTCGTGGGCTTGTGGACAGTGCAACCAGCCTTGCTATGTTGGTTGGCCGCGTATGATGGTTTCGTATCCATCCGGCTCACGTTTGACAGCACGGTTTGTTGTGTTGGTGCTGGGGCAGCGAGGGAGAGAGAGAAAAAATGGTGATTGCCGCACGTTGCCGGGTTTTTGTTGCGGGGGGGGTGTGTGGGAAAAAAGAGTTTTGTCTGAGGTCAGGTCTCTTCTGGAACCAACCCTTGCCCATGGATGGCCGTGTTCGGGGAAAAATGATGGAACCGGGCCAATGCTATCTCGATACATGTACGGAATCCCGTGTCACGCCCCGATGCGAACGAACGAAAAAAAAAAAAAAAAAGGTTTAGAAATGCGCCAGCTCTAGCCTCTCACGGCTACCCACTCATCCCTGCGCGAACAACACTTCCAGCGCTATAGGAGGCTAGTGGTGATGAACAATCAACGCCGTGCGCCATCCATACATATATATCCTGGACATGAAACCGCCGCCCAAGTCGCAAAAAATGTTGCGCGCCAAATGACGGCCCCACCACCGTCTTCAAGCCTCCAACAAGATAAAAGCATGGCCATGCCCCTCGACCGCTAAGATTAGGGTTACCATCACCGGCGAGTTCCGTTGTACGCTTAATACAGTTACCCCGTCCCTGCTGGCCATATGGCCCCTGGCCGTAAGAATTTCCGTGCGTCTGCCCTGTGGCATGCATTTTGACCCTGGCACTGGGCTGGGTTGTCCATCCAATCCCAGCAACCCGTAAGCATTGTATGGACAGCCCATATCCATATCCTGGACATACAGCGCGCATCGAAGTGTACTGTACTGTACATATGTGTGTGCTTGTGTGCGTGTGGCGCGCGATAAGTTACATACATATAATCGCCAACCCACACAAGGGTTGTGTAATGATCATGCAAGTCCAGACAGTCCTCGGAAGGAGACATCACATGTATACATACATACGATCCCCAGCACCAACCCCAATATTATTAAATCCCGCCAAACCCCCCGTGCAACCCTGCACCTTTACCTAACTATCATCTATCGCTACGTTGGCTCTGTAACTATGTAACTGCCTTGCCTCGGCCCTTGGCATCGTACGCATCACACATATATACTCCAGAGTACCTAGGTAAGCATCGTAATCATCACGCCGGATTCGGCTCCAGTCTAGCTACAGAACTCTGTTGCTTAGCCCGGATCTGATCTGGGGGCTCGGATAAATCCTGATTCCCGCCCGTGGCCCTGTGAGCGTGTGAGCGAGTTCAATAATAATGACGATGATGATGATGACGGGTAATTTCGCCATAAATGCCACATGTTGCTATTCAACTATACAGATCAATTATCACACAAAACTAAACTAATATGTGATCCTGGCGCAGTGCGCTGCGCTGCGTGGCACTGTGGGGGAGTATAGTATTATTGAAGATATAAAAAGTGTTCAATGTACCTCTCCCCCCCCCGGGCTCTCTCATCATCTCATACAGCTCAAAATTCTTCTTATACTCACGCTCAACTCTCAACTCTCAACTCTCAACTCTTCACTATCAATCATCATCCATCCACTCTCTGCACCAGCCACACAGAACTAATGCCGCCTGACTCATCTCATCTCGCCTCGCCTCGTCTCGTTCCGCCCCGCCCCGCCCCGCCCTTCTCCACCCCGCTCCATTTATTTCTCCATACCCAGACTCCCCGAGCCACACCCGAAAGGTTGAAACCTGAAGATTCAGCCCAGGAACAAGAAAGGTCGGGCCCGGTAGCCTCGGGAATTTTCTCCACTTATATAGTACAGAGTAAAGTCATGAGAGGAGAAAAAGAAAGAGAGAAGATCATGTGCGGTTTTCAATTCAGTTTCTGTCTGTTCAGTGTGCTTTTGAGTTGTGTAGTTATTCTTGATAGAAGGGTTTATTATATTTCGAATTTTCATTTTTTATTATTGACACACATGCATCACTTTTTGCAAAATCAGATCAAGGCAGGCAGCCAGGCTCTCTCTCTTCCCCAGCCAACTAACTGCATAGAAAAATATGAGCGGCTATTCAGGTGGAAAAAAGAAAGAAAATAATAAGATTTTCAATTCACACTGAGAACAGGCTATGTGACCTTTCTTTTCTTTTCTTTTTTTCTTTTCTTTTTTTCTTTCTTTTCATTTATTTTTTGCATAACTGCATCAGATTAAGTCAGCAGATTCATCATTCATCATCTCATCCTCACAAATTCAATTGAAGCTGAAGAGTTTTGTTCACAGATCATTCTCTTCACACCAGTGTTGGCAAAAAAATAATTACCAGTCTAGCCTCTTCCAACTATCTAAATAAAAAAACCTTCCTTGAAACCTTGGAAACTTTGTCATGAGCGCCGAGGCTAGGCTCCAGGTCTCCCAGGGCACGGAGGCACGGCTAGCGGGAGTCGGCGGAAGGAGAAGCAGAATATTAATCAGAGGGGAGAAATAATAATAAACTTTCTAAAAAGAAAACCGGTGGAACGCGCTAAGTGGGGAGCTAATAAGAGAGGGGAGGGGGGTGGCGAGCGGTGACTAATAATACTACTAAGAATGGAGAGGTCTTGGCGGGCGAGGAGGGTTGTGAAGATATATATGTGTAGAGAATGAATAAGAAAATGATAGGCATTGTGATTATGATGTGTCTGGGTGTGGCTTGTTATGTGGAGTGAGATCACATCTGAAGTTTTGAATAGTAAGTATGTGATTTTAACTTTTTGCAAAAATCTGAATTTTGGCAATAACTGTGATGTGAAGATAGAGTTTGAAAATAAGATTTTTTTTTCAAAATTGTGTGATGCCTATTATTAAATTCTGCTTACTAATAAGCTATCTCATGAATGAATTGTGTATAAGCTGAGTGCTCTGATGAATTTGTGAGAATTGCAGAGATTTCCGAGAAGATTTATGAGAGAGAAGAATGAGATGAAAAGTGAACTAAGCAGAATGAATGGAGTTTATATGTAATAATCAATATGATTGTGTTTGCGGGGGATAGAAGGATAAATAAATGAAGGAGGTGGGCAGGTGGCTGGGTTAAATAATATCAAATATCCAGCGTGCTTGGCATCACACCTGCGTGTGTGGTGCGGGAGACAAGAAAAACACTGTGTCTCTTTTTGTCTGCGCTGCCTGGATCACCGAGGGCGGACTCTGGTTCTGCCCAACGTGACACACAGACACACAGACACAGGAGCTGGGAGAGGAAGGAGTGTGTGTGGTGCCATCGGCCAACCAAGGCACAGTTACCGCGCCAGGCCGAGCAAGCTCCACACCTGGGCAGCTGGGCATTATGTCGGCAAAGCGATCCACTGCCTGCCCCACACGCCCCACAGCTCAGCACGATGCATCGACGCTGCTGCTTACATAAGACATAGTATATTGACTATACCTAGGAGGTATCCCTCCCAGCCCCAGCCGCCAAGCTGCCAAGGCGGCGCTAGGCCAGGGCCAGGGCTCCACCTCGCCCATACCTCAAGGTTTGGCTCGGGTTTAGCGCTGGCGCCCCAAGGGTGGATCCGCCGCCCGCCATGCATGGGTGCCAAGGAAGGAAGCACCTCCTCAGTGTGTTCTGTGTTATTTTGGTGGCATCTGCTGCCGGGCCAAGTCCCTTCCCACTAGCGCCAAATGCCCCGTTCGCTGTGCTCGCCCTTTTTGCTGCGTCCTCCTCCTCTCCTTCCTCGCTCCTTCCTCTTCGTGTTCTGCTGCCTTCTGCTGCTTCCTTCTTTGCTCTCCTGCCTGGAGTGTTCTCATCCCATCTCATCCCGATCTTGGGCCTATCATCCACCCATCCACCCATCCACCCATTCACCCATTCACCCATCTTCCCCTTCCGCCCTCAGTCACTCGCCAGCTATTCATTCCCCCCTCTCCTCGTCTCTTACATAATCCGCTCTCTCCCCTTTCTGCCTTGTATCGCATCAAACCTCTTCACGACATCACCTCCTCCTCATTCCACCACCACCACCACCACCATTTCACTCTCCTCTGTCATCTTCCCTACAATCCTCGTTTTGGATGCCTGGTTCCTGCCACGCCCCCGGAGGGTCTTGCTGCTGACTCAGTCATTCCCCGTGCACCACATCACATAGCCATGCCCACAATGTCCGCCCATCCTCAACCCTCTCCCCCGGGCGGCATCCATCCGCATCATGGCGGCCCAGGTCCCGGGCCCGGGCCCGGTCCTGGCCCGCTGTCTAACGCCCATCCCCAACAGCAGCAGCAACAGCAACAACAGCAGCAGCAGCAGCAGCAACAGCCCCAGCCGCAACAGCAGGTCAACGGCCTTGTCGGTGTCCAACAGCCACCGCCTCAGAAGCCGATTCCCAACCCCATCAGCCAGAAAATCGCTATGCTCAATGAAGGCGTCTGGCTGCAGATTGGTATGTCAATTACTTTTCCCTTTCTCATCGCCCCCTTCTGGTAAAAATGGTGCAGGGTCTGACTAGCGCTATAGGCAGTTTATCTGAGCTGATGGGCGATCTGGACGGCGCGATGAGTGCCTACGAACAGGCGCTCAGGCATAATCAATGGTCAATCCCCGCTATGAGTGCCATCTCCTGCATCCTCCGTACCCGAGAGCAGTTCCAAAAGGCCATTGAGTATCTGCAGAATATCCTGAAATTGGATCCCACAAATGGCGAGTCGTGGGGGAGTTTAGGTTCGTATTTGTATATGGGATATAATTCTAGCTTATATGGGATTTACTAACGGGGAAACAGGTCATTGCCATCTTATGATTGACAACCTACAAGAGGCGTACACCTCGTATCAGCAAGCCTTGTACCATCTTAGAGATCCTCAAGTCAGTTTTTTTTTCCCCTCCCCCCCCTTCTTAGTGCGTTTATATAGATAAAATTATCTCTTTACTAACAACTTTGTAGGAGCCAAAACTGTGGTATGGCATTGGCATTCTATATGACCGTTACGGCTCTCTCGACCACGCAGAGGAGGCCTTTTCGCAAGTCATGCGCATGCAGCCAGATTTCGAGAAGGCCAACGAGATTTATTTCCGCCTTGGCATAATATACAAACAACAACAGAAATTCAACCAGAGTCTGGAGGTTAGTTAATTGACGCCGAATAATAAAAAATGAAGACTACGGAGCACGAGGGCTAATTCCAACAATTCTAGTGCTTCAAATACATTGTCACCGATCCACCCCGTCCTCTGACTGAAGAAGACATCTGGTTCCAGATCGGCCATGTCCATGAACAACAAAAAGATGTGAGCAGCTTTTCTCTTCCCTCCCTCTCTTTTCTTATATGCTGACTTGGTTACACAGTACGACTCTGCCAAGGCCGCTTACCGACGGGTACTTGACCGCGATCCCAATCATGCGAAAGTATTACAACAACTCGGATGGCTGCACCACCAACTGAGCAACAGTTACAGCAGCCAGGAACAGGCCATTGAGTATTTGGAGAAGTCTGTTAAAGCGGGTATGTTCCTATTCTACTTCCATTGCGCTGACATCTTATAGGACATTAATAGGCAATATATGCTAACAACTTTACAGACAACAGCGACGCCCAGAGCTGGTACCTCCTCGGACGATGCTACATGTCTCAGGCGAAATACCCCAAGGCATATGAGGCTTACCAGCAAGCTGTTTACCGTGACGGCCGGAACCCTACATTCTGGTGTTCCATCGGCGTGCTTTACTATCAAATCAATCAGTACCGCGATGCGCTCGATGCTTATTCCCGAGCCATCCGCTTGAATCCATACATCTCAGAAGTGTGGTATGATCTAGGGACTCTGGTAAGTTTCTCAAATGGGCCCCCTTATCTCACAATCCACCTTTTCTTATTTTTTGCCCTGCGCAAAGCTAACATGATGTTCTTCGTGTTCAGTATGAATCATGCAACAACCAGACGAACGATGCCCTGGATGCGTACAGACGGGCCGCTGAACTTGACCCCACCAATGCTCACATTAAATCTCGATTACAATTGTTGCAGAGCGGCCAGGCAGGAGGCGCCAACCAGGCTGCTGCCCCTGTTCCACAAGATGTCAATCCTCACACATATCAAGCAGCTGGCGTGGGTATGCCTCCGGGCCATCAGTGGGGTCCTCCGGCGCCAAGTGGTGGCCCCCTCCCACAAGGTCCGGCCCCGCCTGGTCGCATCGACAATTGGGCTCGCGGTGTCAGCGAGGTTCAAAATGCTCAGGCACCACCACAACGCCCCGCTCCATTTGATCACCGTGAAGGTGTGCGGGGTGGTCCTCCTCAGCAACCCAGCCCGCGACAGGACCAAGCGCTTCCATATCCCGAACAACCTCAACATCCTGGGCCTCGAAAGGGCGGCCTCTCCCCATCACCAAAGTTTGGGAGCTTGGCTGCTCCCAATTCATACCAGGGCGCACAAGCTCTGCCTCAGCTAGGGCCTCCCCCTCCACCTTCGCAGCAACAGCAACATGACCGCAATGCGAGCAATGGAAACTATACCGCCGCTGGGCGACCACCGCCATTAGCCCAGGGAGCAGGCCCTGTGCCTGCTGCAGCCAATGGCGCACCTTCAGGTCCCCAACTAGCGCCCTATGTTCGTCCATACACCCCTCCTACCGAAGTGCGTCCCATTCGTGATGAACGCCCAAGCTCCCCCGGATCCTCCTATCCACCGCCGCCGCCACACCAATATCACCCTGGACCCCCGGCCCCTGGACCCAGCGCAGGTGTCCCCCCACCTGCATCCACCATGAGTGCCACCGAAGCTGCTGCGCGCGACCGTGAACGAGAGCGTGACGAAAGGCCCCCATCGTCCATGAAACGTGGCCGTGAGTGGGAACCAGAGCAAGGACCCGGCCCTGTAAAGAAACTGGCAAATGATGAGAGTCGTGCGCGGTTAGATGAGCAGCAGCCGGCGCCCCGGCGCATGTCCCCGTCGTCATCCCAGCTGCAATCACAATCACAACCACAGCTCCCTTCACCTCGAGACCTCCGCCGGCGGGATTCCTCCGACACCCAGCAGCGCGAACGTGAACGCGAAGATCAACAACGTCCCGTCCATGGCCACGTACGTGGCGTCCATGATCCCTATCATCCATCTGAAGCAGCGCACCACGCGCCCACGCTCCCTTCCTTCCAGCACATGCAGGGCCAGAGCCAACAGTCTTCGGGGCAGCAGCCTCCGGCGCAGCCAGGCCCCGCGATGGCCCCGATGGTGGGTGATGGAAGCAATGCGCATCAAACGGGCCCACTGCCGTCGTTGCCGGCTGGTCTGGCCGGTGCGCCGGTCACTGGTTCGGTTAAGGAGGAGAGGGAGCGTGAGCGAGATAGAGATAGAGATAGGGAGCGGGAGCGGGAGCGGGAGAGAGAAAGAGAACGGGACCGGGAACGGGAACGGGAACGCAAAGAGGCGATGCAACACGAGCCCCCCGCGCGGAAGATGGAGGTCGATGAAGATTACGATGACGAGGGCGGGGAGGAGGAGAAGAAGAAGGGCGGTGCTGGCGGAAACGCAGGTGGCAAAGGCACCAGTCCGAATGGAGGGAGTAACGCGAAGAGCAGTGGCAGCGCGGGGAATGGCGGGGTTGCGAATGGCGGAAGTGCGAGAGAGGGGCAGCAAGTGCCGGCGCAGGGGAAAGGGGATGCGTCGAGCTAAGGAAGGAGAGAGAGGGTGGGGTGAGTGGAAGTGCAGGGGGAATAAGTATTATCTCTCTTGACCATCTGGGATGGATGGATGGATGGATGGGTGGGTGATGGGTTGGTGCAATGGAGTTTTTCGTTCCCAGCTTCTTTTTTCCGATTTTCGTTTCTACATCAATCAGTAAAGTATATGTATGTATGTTTTTTTCTGCGATTATTCTTTTCTTCATTTTGTGTGAGTGTTTTTTGCTTGGATTCTTTTTTTTCTTTTTTGAAAGGTTTCACGGTATTCTTATTCTTATTTATTATTATTTATTATTATTTTTTTTTCGTTTGAAAAATCCCAACTAGTTAACTACCTTTCCATTTTGCTCTTTCTCTCCACCTTTTCTTGATTGATTGACAGCTTTTTCGCTTCCTCTCCCCCTCTTTTTTTTCTTCTTACCTCCTCAGATTTAGATTGATATCTCAATTATGTATATTCTTTTTCCCTCCCTCCCCTCTCTCTCTTTTTTTCATCCATTCATCCTCGTGCCATTTGAAAACTTTGAAAGAAAAAAAAACTCACTCAACATTGAATACAATGGAAACACAGTATATGCCTTAAATATAACAGATCAACACACACAAAAATCACATGAACATCAGATTATAATAAACTTCCAATTATCATTGCCATTATCATTGTCCATGAAAAACCTAATCAGGAATTCAAAAATAGTTAGGTATTTCTGTGAACCATGAACCATGAACCATGGATATATACCAGTGACGGGAGCGCGGGTCCGGTTCTTGACTAGCTAGCTTTTAACTTTTACTTTCCGCGGACTGGTAGATGTCGATGTAGATGTTGGATGTTAGATGAGTGGGTATTTTTGAGTTTTTGGGTGATGGGTTGGTTGATGGGTTTTGTTTACCTTTGGTTTAGATTTGGGGGTTGGAAGGTTGATTTGGTTTGGGTTTGAGTTTGGGTTTGTTTGGGTTCCGGGACGCTGCGGGTTATATATATATATATATATATAGGATGAATGGATGGATGGATGGGTGGATGGATCTAGGTAGTTTTGACATAGATAGATAGATAGATAGATAGATACTGCGGCTATGACTGTGACTGTGGCGGATGTTGTTATTCTTTAACAAAAATCTCCGTGGACACACACTATTTTCCAAGATTTCTCCGATTTTTCTTTCTTCTATTTTTTTTTTTTTTTGCATCGGGCGAGGCAATAATAATCCACAATCCATCGGGTCCCACCCACACTTAAAGTTCTTCTTCTTCTTCTTCTTCTTCTTCTTCTTCTTCTTTTCGAATATTAAATATTCTTCCCTCCGCAGCTCCACATCCACAGCGCCCTTGGAATTTGGGACTCTTCAAACCGAAGTCCGAAGCAGACCCCGGATGTCCGAAGGCAAGAAGGCACTTTTCGTCTCTTTAAACGCCGGGCCGGACGAGAGGCTAGATAGAGGCTGGAGGCAGTGGGGAGAGACGCCGGTAGGGCGCAATACATAATAATAATGAACAGAGGATGAAACGGACTTAGATATATACCGAGGCATGTTTACATCTCCACCACCTAACTACATGTAACTCCTGGAAAACGTATATATATATATATATATATATATATATAATTTGCTCATACTCATACCATCCCTGTATGTATGCTTAGCGAGAGACCCTTTTCTTTTCTTTTCTTTTCTTCTCTTTTCTTCTCGGTATGCGGGTTTTTTTGATTTTGATTTTGATTTTGGGTTCGTTTTACCCGATTTCAAGCGGATGAGAGAGGACCCCGGTCTAGTCCCACACTTGCGCCGGGCAAGTTGGATCAAGGGCCAAGATTCGAGAGGAGACTGCCTAGTGCTGACAGCCATGGAGTATCGGCAAGTGGTGAGGCTGGGCCGGGGAAGAGAAGAGAAGAGAAGAATAGAAACTGGGGGAGGGGGGTTCGAGAAGGTGGAGCGAACATACACCATGTCACCATGTGTGGGGTTTTTATATTTATTTTTTGTAAGCTTGATTGATGAGAAAGGATAACCTGGAGAAACCGTGGTTGAATGAATATCTCACTGCTCTCTTAATTCGCTGTTTGACAAGAATCTATATATTCATATATATCACCACAGCTATGTAATATCATATTTCTGTCTCTTTGACGCTCTGGCTGGCGGGCGGATCGACGCAGCAGGCCGATTCCATATGCAGAGCACAGACGGTGGCTGAGCCCGAGCACCACCAGACGGGCTAGTCTCGGCAGAGTTAACGGTGTAGTAGTAGAAGTAGTAGCAGTAGCAGCAGGATTGAGTGAGATAATTGTATTTTACAGATATTATCTTCACATGGATGCAAAATAATAAAAATAAAAAATGCCTCAGACCCGAGCGATATCACATGACTCCGCCCTTGCCAAGCCTGGAACGCGAGGCTGGGCGGTGGCCGAAAGAGGAAAGGCGCCGGGCGAAGAGGGCGCCAAGAATCTGCCAAGAACTCCGCCAAGCCCGGGACGCGTGTTGGGCGCTTTGCCGGATTGGGCCTGGCGTGTTTGAAGAGTGATACCGGCCTAGGTATGTGTTTATACAGCTGGAGCCTGTGTCATCATACTTGGAGAGCTGCTATGAACAGTACATGATCTAGATGTATACAGTATATATCCAGGGACGAACAGGTGAACAATAGCCAGGCCGGTTCTAGATAGACAACGACTCCAATCCTCCAGTGTCAATGCGTGGACATAATCGCTATGTCCGAGCAACCAAGGTTCCCAAGAGCTGTGACCCCCCCCCCCAGCAGCACAAACCCCCGCCAAGCACTCGGCGCCTGGGCGAGCGCCGGTCTTGGCACGCACGCAGCCAGTCCCGGCGCTCCGCCGCGCTTTTCGGCGCCCTGTTTGACATCTTGGGACGTCTTGGGCCTTTTTGGGGCCTTTTGGGACCGGGCTGGGGTCTGCTTGGGCTTTGTCTGCTTTGTCTGCTTGGGTCTTTCTTTCTTGGGTGCGCTTGTTTTCCGCTGGGCGTTGTTCCCGCTCTTCTTGCTCCTTATAAGTGGTATGCGGCTCCCCTCTCCTCATACACACACACATATACACACACATATACACACATACACATATATCTATCTATATATATATATATTCACATATATATGACAATAATACCCTCCCTCTATTGCTGCCGTTTCCTCCTCCCCCTCCAGTCATATTCAATATCCGCAGCCCAATTCCGCCCGCCGTTTGCCCTCTTGTCCATGGATATCAATCCCCTCCCTCGCCGTGCTCGATGTCTTGCCTCCCGCTCCAGCTGCTAGTGCGCTAGTCCAGCCATACAACATACATATATATATATATATAAATATATATACCATGACGTCTTCGTCTCCGTCCTCTCCTCTTCCTCCTCCAACTCTCCCGAACCAGACGCTGCCGCCCCATGGTATCTACTACCAGCACCACGGCGACGACGACAACTTCTACTATCCCCAGCAGCCCTCCTCCTCACCCAATCCCCCCTCTCCGCATTCGCGCTCCCGAACCGACAGCTATAAACATGCCCCCTACAACCCCCATCCCAACCGCAACAGCAATAGCCACCACATCGTCCAGCTTCCCAATCCTACTACTACTACGGCAGTCTCACACCGCGCACCGCAATCTATGACCGACCACCACCAGGACCACCACCACCCGCATCCCCATGCCATCGAGCCAACTACCATCCCCCCTCACGCTGCGGCACCGTCAGATCAGACCCATGCTGCCCACATCCAGACGAGGAGGGAAGCCCGTCGCAGTTACGCCCATAATAGTGACATTGGCAATCATGGTGGTGTGCTGATGTCCGGGCACTCGAGTCCGCGGGCGCACCAGGGGGATAATCGGGGGTTGGTTTATGTGGATGATGATGGGGATGATGATGGTGATGAGGATGAGCGTGGGGATGAGGATGGGGATGAGGATGAGGATGATGGGTTGGACGTGGTGAGGTCGACGGAGACGGAGAATGCGTTTTTCATACTGGTGAGAGATATACAATTGTTTTCTGTTTTTCACTTTTCACTTTTCTGGTGGTTGAATTGGGTTTTGGAAGCTTTGTTTTTTTTTTATAAAAAAATATGTTCTGGCCTTTTTACTTCCTTGAGCGTGAAGGCCTGGACAAAAACCATCAAAACCGCAGGAATTGGAAGATTGGAAGATTGGAAGATGGAAACAAACCCAATCATCTCAATCATATAAATACGGGAATAACCTGCTAATCCTCCGCCTGCAACAGCTCCGCCTCTCCTTCCTCGTTCCCCCCCTCACCCTCATCGCATCCCTATACACCCTCGCCGTCCTCCTCTTTCTCCTCCTCCTCGCCCTCCCGCTCCGCCTCTGCACTCCATCCCCCTTCTTCAAATCCCCGCTCTCCGCACAAATATGCTCGCTCCTCCTGCCGCTGCTCCGCAGGCACCAGCGCCTCATTGCGCCGCAGCCACGATCGCCGCCGTCACAGTCACCGGGAAGGGAGAAGGATGTCACTCATGATAATAATAATAATGTTAATGGTAATCATCATAATGGCTATAATAGGAGGCATTGTGGGCGGTATCGGAGGAAGGCGAGGAGGAGGGAGGGGATTGGTGGTCCGGCGGTGTCTGCGCATCCGTACGATACGATCGATTCGCATCAGCACAAGGCCACCACCACTACCACTACTACTACGACGACGACGACCACGAGCACGACTAGTCCAGCAAATGATACCCAACACCCACACCCACACCCACACGCTCAACTCAACGGGAACCCCCCCTCTCCGCCCTCCCCCCTCTCCTCCCCCTCTCACTCCCCAATCCCCCCATCCCTATCCCCCCCAACCACCACCACCACAGCTATCACAACCCACTCCCCCCCCCTCCTCCTCCTAACCCACCTCCTCTCCCCGGCCCTAATCCCCGCCCTCCTCCTCGCCGCCTGGATCGCCGCCTCCTTCTGGATCTTCGCTATGATCGTGGGCAACCCGGACGGCACGGAGCGGCGGGATGATGGGCGCGTGGCGGTGTTGGGGGTGCGGAATTTTTGGTGGCGGTGGCTTTGTTGGGCGGGGAGGGGGAGGGGGAGGGATAGGGAGAGGGAGAGGGGGAAGAGGAGGGGGAGGGGTGGGTAAAATAGAAGATTGGAGTGTGTTTGGGGTTTTATTTTTTATTTCCATATTATATTTATATTTATATTCACTTGTGGCCTTTTTGCTGGGTGTTTGGGTTTCGGTCGGCCTTTTTCTTTTCGTTTTTTCTTCTTTTCTTCTTTTGGCTTAATTTGATAAATCTAGGGGTTTTGTGTGTTGCGTTTTTGTGTTTTAAATTCCATCTGGACCTGTATTGGATTATTTAGGATCTTATCTTACTTAGCCCTGCTTTTCCTGGCCTGCCTTTGTATCTCTTTTTTTTTTTTTTGTATATTTATTAGATGGAGGGTTTTAAGGGTTTATGGGTTTATGGCTGCTGGCGCCATGCTATCACTACCAGTACCAACTGACTAGATTTGCACTATGTATACAACTACAGTACAAGATGGATGACTCGTACAATTACAATTACTGATATTAGTTTGCTGATTAATACTATACTACGGAACGCACTCTATGTTTACGGATAGAGGGGGTCCATTTCACCCCCCTTTTCTTTTTTCTTTCCTCTTGTCTTTTCATTGAGTTGAAGTATTTGAGTGTTCACTGCGCTGGCTAAATAGTTGATTCATGTCTGTCTGGTAGGTGAATGGTAGCTGGTGAGTACATTAGCTATCCATCCCCCCTCGTACAGAGTAGATATTCTTTCCTGGTGAATGGGGGTTTTGTATGTATTCAGACTCACAAACACACACACACACACACACACACACTCTCTCTCTCTCTCTCATATATTCCTCCACTTCCTGTACAACCTAACCCCCCGCATGTAGAGAAGCCAGAATGACAACCCAGCAACCGAGCAACCCAGCAACCCAGCATGGATATGCTGTGTTTCATTTCATTGCAGGCATTCACATACCTAATGTACAGTACATGTCATATCCTGAGATAGCAGCAGGTGTGTGATTCTATGTATAGGTTCAGGTGGATGTTGCATTCTGTACGTATGCATGTGTACATGGTACAGTATATGCAAAGTACTGTATATACGTGCATACTTGGGTCTTTGTGCGGCGGGGAAAAGATGGGTTTTGGAATATTGATTTTTGATGGGTTTCGGATGAGGTGGAGGGCGTGCGGGTGTATGGATATATAGATGAGATAGGAGATGGGAGAAAAATGGAGGGGGTTTCATAGGGGGAATATACCATACCAGCTTGTTGAGTAAGAAAATTCTCATATTGAAGATTTGAGAATGAACGCGAGAAAATAAAATGACATAACAAAAATAACTAATCAGGGGAACCAAAACACTGAGCATAAATTATTTCCATCAACCGTCTTTTTCCGTAAACCTTTTCAATTTCCATATTTTTAGATAACACACCAAAACAGCAGAGGTATCGCCAGTGTCCACCATATCACCTCACCAATTGTATGACCCCTTTCATAGCTCATCTACCTTCTCCCCCTCCCCCTCCCTCTCCCTCTCCCCCTCCCACCTCCACCACCACCAAATCGCCCCCCCTTCCCAAAACCCCTCTTCTCAACCCTCCCACTCTCACCCCTGACCTTCTCAGCCCCCAACCCCCTCCTCCCACTGCCACCAGCCCCCTTCATCTCCCTCCCAATCGCCTTCGCAACCTCGACCCCGCCCTCTCCATCATCATCAATATCCATCTCATCCCCACCCTTCTTGCGCCCCTGGCTAACCTTCAGCCGACCCCGCTGACCCCTCCGCACCGCATCCGGCCCACTAACAGCAGATAAATATGCGTTGACGCCAGTCGCGCCCTCGGCTTCGCCCGTTCTCTCCTCACCGCCGCCGCCACCGTCACCACCAGCACCGCCAGACGCCATACCGATGTCTCCATTCCCATCCAGACCCAACAACAGCTTCCCATCCGCATCGACGCGCGCGGCGCGCTTGCGCGTCTTCGTCGCCAGGAAGCGCACGGATGGCTTCGTCGTTGAGATGCTCGCGAGCGCATCGGGCGCGAGGAGATCCAGCGGGTTCGATTCCGGCGATAGTTCGCGGATATATTGCGCCTGCGACTGTGCGCCTGGTCGGCCCGGTTTGTGTCGTCCAGCTCCCCCTTCTCGCTGCTGCTGCTGCTGCTGCTGCTGCTTGCGGCCCGCAGCACCGGGCTTACGAGACGACGATGAGACGTGCATGTTGCCCTGGTCGTCGATGTCGATTTCGCTCGCGTCGTCTGAGTCTGTCGTTGCGAAGTCCGAGTCGGACATGTCGGAGCCGTAGACGGCTTTGTCGAATTCGTTGCTGAAGGATTTTTCGCCGCTGCAGGGTTGCTGCGTTGTCGTTGCTGCGCCTTTGCGTGTGCGGCTGGCGTCTCCGCCATGTTCGTCCCCGTCTTCATCCTCATCTCCGTCTTCTCTGGCTTGGGCCTTCTTACGCTTGCGCCGTTCACGTTCTTTGCGGATCGCTACGACGAACTTCCTGTCGGCTTCGCCGACTAGGCCCTCAAGGAGCGGGGCACCGAATCGTCGGATCAGCCGCTCGAGGATGCCTTTAACTTTACTCTTCAGCCGGCCCTTGTGCTCCTTACTCCAGACCAGGAGGTTGGGTACGAGTGAATCGAGGCGCGGCCGGAGCATGTCTTCTGGTAACACGACGACAGCAACTTTGACGAAGCCCAGCACACTCCGGACGATTTCACGGCTGTTGCTTGTCAGGAACAGATCGATGGTCTGCACGAGATCGGACAGCATGGACGCAGGTAGCGTTGTGTGGAAGTCGAAGAGGAGCCGGGACAATGCCGTTACTGAGGCAGCGACCATGTGCGGCGAGCTGCCTGCGAGACCGGCGGAAACCATAGTGAAGAATTCTTCGATTGTGGCTGGGGCATCTGCGGCTGTATCAGGCATGTGCGGCACGAGCGAGTTGCGGATTACTGTGCCAGCCGGGTTGAGGTCTGGGTCTATGGTGCGCTGGGCGAGGTGGACGAGTAAGGAGAACGCAGCGGTGCGCGCCTTTTCGTTACTCTCTTTGCATCCCAGCACCACTTCTGGCAGCACAGAAGGGATGAAATGTAGGTCTGAGGTCGGGAGGTAGGTGATTATTTCATGGATGGCAAGTAGCCGGTCACGGCGGGCTGGGGCTGGTGTTTGGTCTGCCGTTGCGAGGATGAGAGATTGTAGTTCGGAGCTGCGTTCGCGGAGCGCGGCGACGCCGTTTTCGGTTGTAGCGAGGCGCGGTATGAGTTTGTACGCTTTCTTGATTAACTGGGGATCCGAAGATTTTTTGCCAAGGACGACCGCGGCAAGGGAGAATAGCGTGACGAAGCTTGACCGCGGCAGATATATCGATATCGTAACGACAAGGTCCATCAGGGTGTGAGAGGTTGGGGGCATCTTGTCGCCGGAGCCTTTCTGTTGTTTCTGCTCTGCGGGTTCCGGCTCAGTGAGGGAGCCCTCAAGCATCGTTGTGACGCGCGTGAACGTTTCGATCAATTCCTAGAGTACTTTGTTAGTTATCAACAGTAAAAATGGCGATATAAATACATATACATACCTGCTCGCCTGTGATGCTTAAATACGCGTTGATACATCGGAGCAGGAAGCCCCTGAATTGAGGAAGTGTCTGACTGTAGACATTGAATAGCACAGCGAGTAGATTACTCGAGAAGCCAGCAAGATGTGCAAGATTTTTCTTCGCCGCTTCCTTCGTAATCCGTCGCTGAAGGATCAGATCGTCCTGCTCGGTATCCAATGAACTAATCGCTTGATTTGACTCCACAAGATTCTGCAACGCTCTGCACACATCTACACGCAGTTCCGTTTGCTTGTAAAGCACATTTGAAAGCAACTCAGCAAAGCTTTGATCAAAGGCTTCCGTGAGATCTAGTGGCAGTTCGCAGAATCCCGGCAGAATCGCCCAAGTCTGCTGGACGAGAGTTTCGAAGATTTTCACCTCGACAGTTTTCTCAGCATTGCCGTACTCGAGAACGCGCTGGAATAGCGCTTCGCTGAGTGGCACGAATTCAGACCGGAAAAATGACAGGCGTGTGTTTGATACGTGGTCTCTGAGGATGGGAAGAAGCCAGACTCGGCCTGGTTGGCCGGCCTTTTGATGTGTGATATTCAGTGGTAGTATTTGCAATACTGCCTCCGGACCCATCGCGGCAATTGCAGACCCGAGTACTTGGTCAGCTTGTTTCTTGCCGGTGAACGATTCATTACCCCGTAGCTCCCCGACCGTCCGTAGGATATCCGTTAGAACGGGGAATGATCTCCACTTCAGAGCATCGAACATTGCGGCGAGTACGTTGAATACCTCCATCCATGCAGCTTGGTATTTGACAGAGAGTAGGCCGGTGCCGATTTTAGCCAGTTTCTCAAACACCTTTTCGTCATATATCGAGGGTTCGAGGATGACTGTGTCCGGGATACAGTTGACCAGAAACGAGATGAGGCACTCGGAGGCCGACACCCTGATATTCCGAGACGGCGAGGCAAGGAAGGATGAGATAAGGTCAAAAAGCTCTGGGAGCTTCTCAAACGTCTCTTCAGGGTTCACCTGCGCTGATACGTCGTAACCCCTCGAGAGCACCGCAATCCACGGAGGGAGCAATTGCGAATCGTTCTGTGCGGGTTTCAGCTCCGAAATCGCCTCCATCAGCCGCGGCAGCTTGGACGAGGAGAAATCATCCGCCATGCCCTCAAATATAATCTCGAAAACCTCAAACGCCGCCATAGTTAGATACTCGTTGGACGATTTTGACACGTTCATCAGCAACTCGCACAACGGCTCGATCTTCTTCGTCGGCCAACCGCCCGAAGCGGATGCAATTGTCTTTACCAACTGCACGGCGTGGATGACCATTGGCTCGTGCTGGCTCGCCTGCTGTTGCCCATGTCGACCCTTTTTGGCCTTCGCTGCCGCAGCGATACTCTCGCTTAACGTATGCAGTGCTGTTTCCGCGCACATATCCGCTGCGGGATGGTCTAGCGATGGACTCGGTGGGGGATTCCTCAACACATAGACCAACGTATCATGCACCCGCTTGCGCACTTTAGGTCTGTGGTCTACCGCGAGTGCCATTAGGCCAGCCATAGCCCTGCGCGGACCTATCTGTGAGGGTGGCAGAGCCCATGCTGCCGCATCCTGGGCGACCAACAGCGATTGTAGACATCCTACGGACGATTTAAGAAGCGGGGCTTCGGCTTCCGGGAGAGTGAGAGCAGGCGCAAGGCTGGTGAGGATCTGAGAGAACTTGGAGACGAGGAGGGGGCCGGGGACGAAGGGGGCGACTGTGTCGAGGAGGTAGACGATAGAAGAAGCGAGTTCCTTGTTTACGATGCCTTGCGTGGTCGAGATTGCCTGACCGAGAAGGGCGAGGAGGGCAGCAAAGTATGCGGTTGCGGTGAAGTCAGCATTTTGGTCGCGGAGCGTATCTTCGACTGCAGAGAGGACGACTGAAGTCTGTAATGTGCATTTGTAAATTAGCATTGGGTTTTCTCTTATTTGTTCCCCGAATAGCTGTGCGGCGGTGTGCTCCTTACATGGTGCTGGTTTTGCAGCTTGGGAGATTTTATCTTGTCGAGCTTTTCCTGCAGCGAAGCCATGATGCAAAAGTGTATCCCTAGCTCAGAGGGAAATCACTGCTGCAAAATGTGCTGGCAAAGGACCCGGGGGTGGTTGAAATGGGTGGTTGTCTGATAAAAAATTAAGTTCGATTTTTTTTGGTGGTGTATATTTTTTTTTATCGATAGCAGATTTTGTGGGGCGCAGAACGGGAGACACATCAATATAATAATAGCACGCACCAACGGCGGCGATAGAACTAGTTAAGAATATGAAAACAGCGGGATATTTGGCATTGGATATTCTTTTCCGTTAGACTTGTTACTGTCACCATAATATATAAAGATTGTAAACCTAGAGAATCGCTCTCAGCGGGTTCATATTTCTATCTATGTCGAACGCAACCCTAATGGTCGTTAATCAGCCCTCTTCGCCATTGCATCATATCTCTCTATACATCCGCTTGATTCTCGCGCACAGGTTGGACGCATTTCACAATATTCTGCATCGCCTGGCAGTATCCACCCATCAACTCTTCCTCTCCAACTTCCACGCGCCTTTTTGCTCCATTTCTGTCGATATAGTGGTTGATCACCTTGCACCCCAACCCTCATTCATGGTTCGTCGAAGCCCAATATAGGAATGTAAAGGCGCATATAGATCTTGAGGGAACGACCCTGGAAACAAACAAGAGTGAGGTCTGATGAAACAAAAACAACAAGAACAACGGAGCGTACAGAACGTGAATGTATGCCCCGTAGCCTCTTTTAGCAAATAATTGAGGCTCCCATGTGCGACACTAGTTAAATGTTGTGCCGCATTAAAAAAAAAAAGAAAAGAAAAAACAGTCGAGCCCGGTGGAGTGAGGTTAATAAGGTCACCGCCGTTTAAATCGCAAAAGAACTATGAGAATTTAATAATAAAAACGGACCAAGTTGAACATTAAAACAAAACCTCTCCACTGTGCTCAGCTTCAAAGCCGAGGGTTTGTAGTTTGGCACTGCGGCGTTTGTCGCCCTTTTTTCGTTCATTATCTTCTTGCTTCTTTAACGCAAAGACTTCTTCGAATGGCGCCTGGCGGTAGCCCGTGGGGATATCGTCCTCTTTGTCTAGGTCCTGAATTTGCGCGATTGAGCCAGTCAGTAGTGTGCCGGGGGGTTTTGGGGTGGTCCAGGTTTATTTTGGACGGATTCCAAACATACGACTTCTCCTAGTAGGAGCACGTTCTCTCCTCGAACTAGATAGATTCCTCGTTGTATATCTGCGAAAAGGTTCCCAGCATAGAGCCGCTCGACAGTCCCTTGGAGGACAAGGTTGGCTAAAGTAAAGTGGGTACATTAGTACAATCCGGCTATTTCATGCGCAATAGCTGAGTTTATATAATACGACAGAATTGAGAGAAATATATGACTTACCAAATTGATCCCAACTGCGCAGCACACCGATCAACTTGCGCCCATCTCGGAGCACGAGAACAAGCTTTTCTATAGGGAACACAGCCCACCAAAAGGCGCGGGGGAGATTTGGTCAGCACTCATCCCTGTATATATACCAATTTCCATTCACTGGCGGAAAACTGGCAGCTCAATGCGGTTTTTCTTCCAGGGCTAGCCGCGCAAAAGGGGGGCGCTGCTCACTATCAGTCAAGTCTAGCAGTTGTGCAGCTGTCGTGAACATCTGCGGAGGTAGCTGAGGAGGGGCTTGTGGCACCATTGGGCCGGGAGAGGGTGCTTGGCCTGGCGCAGGAGGAGGAGCGCCGGGCGGGGCTTGTTGGTGGTGGGGGAAACTGGAGTGAGGAGGGGGGTTGGACTGCGCATGATAGCCCCGGTGGCCGTGCGGGAGCGGAGGTGGTGCCCCACCGCGCCGCGCACCATGGCCGTTGTTGTGATCGTGAAGGGATAGGTTCTCCATGTCGCGGCGTATGGTGGTAATTTGCGGAAGTGCCAGTGCGGGGAGGGATTGAATGCGGGTATTCGGGGCGGGGTGGATAGGCGGGCGGATAGGATATCAGGACAACGTGACGGGCGGGATAGTCATGCTGGTTGGTGTGGTGAATGCGAAGTAGGACTGAGCGGCTTGGAGGTCAAAGATCTATTCCAAGATTTAGTATAGGCGTGTCTCCTTTTTGCCCTTGGCCTCCAGCAATATTGTCAGGGTCGGGCGTCGACTGATGTTGCTTGCGGTGTTCGGCTTCTTGTCGATGTTCGAAATAATTGGAGTCTGGAGGATTGCGCACATGTTTGCTCTGTTTGCTGGGTGCTTTCTTGTTTGGGAATAGCGCCATCGAGGTATCTACAGCCTGGAAGCAATCAAGAAGACTTCGACTCAGGGGATGTGAAAAATTTATGAATAATTTAACAGCTGTAGAATATCGATTACCTAACTGAGAGACGCTATCCTAATACTTAGGAGTGGAAGAATTTGTATAAATATTGGGTATCTTTAAAAATAAATAACGCAGACAAGACCGTCGAGCTTGTAATCAACCACAACGCCGAATATATTCATCCCATAACCATCATTTTGAGGTATACCACCATACTTATGGCACGCCGACACGCCGATCTCCCAAGTCAATCACAGACAATGCTGACATCCGGGGATCCTGAAAAGTCAATGACTCAACCACGGCTACTTCCAATGGATTGGACTAGTCTCTGCAACGCGCCGGACGTATGCGATGGCATCTAAATTGTGTGGGGTAAGCACCAATCCAGAAGTTGCGGAATCCTCATTGTTAATTGACTGGGAATACTGATGCAGCGCTCATGGAGTCGAGGGGTACAGGGCTGGGTTGGACACCATAATGGCTCCATATAAACTTTGATAGTCGGATGACGCATGAACTTCCTGCATTTATCGGTCCAGGCGTCCAAAAAACGGAAGAAAAAGAAAAATTGGAGGAGGGAAATGTAAGAAATAAAAGGGACTATAATAATAACTTACTTTTCGCTTCCGCTTCAGAAACCTCCGACCAAGAGACCCATTTCTTCAACCCTTGCACATAACGCCACGTGACAATATGACACCTGATGACTCCCAAGTTTTACAGCGCTTAAAGAAGAACAAAGACAATAATGCATCGATTTGGCATATCCTTCTCAATGATAATGGCCTCGCGTGGCATAGGATCAAGAAGATCAGACCAGCTCAAGCGACACTAATCCTGTGAGATCGTTCTCTCATCCTCCGCTCACGGTGCCGGCTCATATAGACGACACACGGGTCGTCCGAGGAGCCAATCCTGGTCCTTACCGTATCCAGGCTCGGGGAATAGCCCGGCCGTCCAGGAGCTGCGGGAAGCTGTAGCAGCCGTACTTGCTCACGAGTTATGATGTTGGCGCAATATAGATGTCTCATGGTTTCGAGATCTAGGCAGATGTTTTGAGCGGTGTATCCTTGCTTGAGATGTTGATCTGCTAGGTGTGTTAGCATCCTTCTCCAGGCAATGCCATGGTGTGAGTCTGATATCCGATATGGGCAAGCAGGGCACTGCGCAGTGGTTGGCGCCGGGTGCAGGCGGAAGTGGCTCAACACGTGTGTCTTCCACACGTCAAGATTAGTGAAACTTTCGTTACAATCAAGTATGTGGAAGAAACAGTAATGGCCGATCCCTGCACTATTTGTTTCGGGTGGGGCAGTGAGGTTTCCATCTGCATCCTCTTCAAGGGCGTATCTCGCGGGAAGCTTTCCACAGGTATTGGTATCAATGGATTCGGAAAGGCAGTCGGATGGCGTTGACGATGAAAATCCAGATAGTGTCGGTGCTGTACTTGGTGTAGACATGCTGGAGGATGACGATTCGCTATCCGTGTCTTCGTTGTCTTCAACAATCAAAGAACTCCGCTGGGAACTTGCATTACACCCCGCGTTTCGATATGTGTTCCCCGTTGAAACGAATGCCGACGAGGTAGGCGTGGAGGAGAGCGCAAAAAGACGTTCGATAATGTTGTCCGATTCTTCACTAGCCCAACGTTCTAGAGTGGAAGGTGCCACTGTCAAAACATTAGTATCTTGGAGTCCAATGGTTTTGAGCCTCGGGGAAAACTGTGTATACTTGAGAGAATTGTGCTGTTCAGAATTCGATGGTTCAAATGGGAGTAGCCAGATGGTGAAAAGCCAAATATCAAATGATCCAAGGAGAACAAACGAGAATATCAACGGCTTGTGCCAGAAAGGAGAGAGCAAAGCAGGTTGAGGTTGTGTTTTTCTTCAACGAAAAAGCTAGTTCCATGAGAAGTTTTCAGGCGGGAAATGATACACCAAAACCCGATATTTATATCCCCACACGTTTTGCTACATATATAGCGATTTCATGATACTTCGGCAACGGTGGGTAGGGATTCGCCATAACCCCACATGATAGCGGGTCTTCAAGGGAAATAAATGCTCCTTACATCGAATAAACGCGTTTTCATACGGGTGTGACGATTGGCATATGCTTTATGTTCCCGCAGCAAGTGAGTGATGGCCACGTTTGTGGTAGTTCCGGTCTGGTATCTGCGGGGAGCGCAAGTCGGAGGACAAGGGAGCAAGGAGATGTTTGGTATTGGCAATGAACGATGGTCCAGACACTTTGTCTTTGAGAGCGGTGCAGAGCAATCAGAGGTCTGGCCGAGAGAATGGATCGTTATCTGAAAGAACCAGGAACTATTATGGTTTCAATTGGCGCAGGACGAAGTCGAAAAATGTTGGCTGCTCAATGAAGAATTACCTCACGCGGGAATAGACAAATGGTTGGAGAAAAAAGGCAAAAAGGAATCATCAACCAAAGGGAACAGAAGGGAATGCCCAGTAATAAAAATGGACGGCGACAAAACTCTCCAGGAAAGAATATGAGGGATGAGCCAACTGTTTGTTGTACCCCCCTCCAGATTCGTCCATGATACAACCAGCCAGTCCAAACTCGAGCTATGAGCTGTCATGCAGTTTCCTTGTTAGTGTGGGGAAGCCGAGTGATGAACAGCTCCATCCAGGGCCCAATCGTGCTACACCCAACTTAGAATGAGAGATATGTATTGATCTTGTAGCTTCACAGATGATGCATGTAACTTCCCCGCTAAGTTAGTAGTAACTTTGAGGCTCAATTCGCCATTTTTCCCCCAGATTTGACCCGGGGGGAGCTCTGGAAATGTTATTGCAAGAGGCCATAAAATCTAAGGCAATCAGCGACGTTGTCATAAAAAGGTGTATTTCGATTGAACCGCGGATTCATGATGCCCTTGGCTTGTGCCTTTCTCACTGTCATTACTCTCAAAGTCGATGGGTTAATGACGCCAACCATTTTCCCTGACACCAGCAACGTGGCGAGCCCGCAGATGGTTGTGGGAATGCACTGTGTTGCTACCCTGGGGCCCCTTTGACGACTTAAAAAGGTTGTCTGCATCAATTTGCAGATGCCGTCCGGAAAACACAGAGCCCTATGGTTGACAAACCCTACATGGTTCGTTAGAGGTGAAGCCCGTCAGATGCATGCAACGTGGATGAGGGGCTTACTGGTGCTGCTTCCAGCTTGTTTCTCGTCTCTCTCTTCGGACTTTTTCTTTTCTTTTTCCGTTTCTTCCTTTTTTCCGGCCGCATCGAGTTAGGGCCCAACCCAGATGCAGCCCAGCGCATCCCGTATGCAGGTTTGTCGAGCTGGCACCGTACAACACCAGACAAAAAGCAGGCAAGTTAGGTTGTTGCACATCGTGTTTCAACCTGGGCCAAATAATTTTTATGCATGAAAGGGATTTGGGCAGTCATACTGCTCAGGTAAAGCAATTGTGACTTTATCGTATGCCCGCCCGTTGAAAGTAGTTCCTCGACGTTGAGATGGGTTGAAAAGTTCTGTCCCAGATCGCGTTAGTCAGCAGCTTGATATTAGCATCGCCGAATTGAGATGTTCCCGCACTTTCAACTACTGGGGCAAAAGCGCTCAATAATTATCCCCAGCCTACTTCGTACACTGGAGGAAGAGCGGCTGGAATCACCCAGGAGAGCTAGCATTGGCTGACAGTTTCTACTCGGCTATGAGCGGCCTGTGGAATTCCCTGTTGGACACTCCCGCCGCGTCAAAAGCTAGCAATTGCGGCCCATCCACAGCCTCCAAGTGCACAGTTCACATACATACCCAGCGGGTCACGGCGGGGTTGTTGAACCATATCGGCGATTTTACGTCGGTGTCCGGGGCCAGACCACAGATAAACCAATCCGCTGCGATTGAGCCACGATCTTGGCACGCAAGACCGCGATGTTAGCTCCAACAGCATCCTGAAATCTTTTGCAGGCCGCGCAATGTCAACTCGGCCGGAGGGAACTCCATATCAGATATGGTCATCCGGCTCCGGAGCCTCTGCGTCTGTAATAATGATACAAGACGAGGACCATGCGTGTCAATTCTTTGTGGCAGCCGCAAACAGCCAAGATTCCTGCTGAAAGATGTCCCAGTTAACGCAGTGCTTTGGTTGTGGCATTAAAATATATATCGGGGGGGGGAAAGAAAAACGTGACGATGGCTGTGATGGATTGAACGGGCTTTTTCCTCGAGTAGGTTCAGGGAGCTTACCTATATATATATTATATATATACATCGAGGGCGAAACTAAAGGTACGACGTTGAATAAAATCTGTATCAAAGGCCTTTGAACGTCACAACCATGGCTTAACTCCAAAAATCCGTTCTAACATGTGGGCTCTGCCGAAAGTGCTTATCGACAAAAAGAATTTTCGCAGTAAGGTCTCCACCACTTTCAAGGCAAGATGCTCAGGAGACTGGATCGTACGAATACTAGGAGAACAGCCGTTCCAGAGTTTCCAGGTCGGGCGCACTATGCTAGGGATTTCAGGGATGGGGCTGAGGACAGCGTTTTTCTAGGGATAGTACAGTACCTCTCTCCTTGATTGTAAGGGGCTAAATATACCGGATGTGCATAGCTGTAGTGTAACAGCTTTTTATGCACTGGGGATGTGAACTTATGAACAGTCTGTCTGGTAAAGCCAGAATTTGAGTCTAGTACTAATTTTGCTCTATATCTAATATACATCTACTGAGGTTAACAAGATTAACGCGCTTTTCTTCTTCCTTGTCTCTTTTCCACCCAATTCAACAGTGACGCGATCTCTTGATCAATACCTTCGCAACATCATTCTTCACTTAATCCTCTACCGGGGTTAGTTGAACTCCTTCAGCAATCCCAATTGGCATGTTTGGTAGGGGTTCTACAAGAGCAACTAGCATTTAGAATATTTTGCGAGGAGACCCTGTGAAGCAAAAGTAGGCAAAACGGAGAAAGTACATACCAAATATCGTAACCATCTATATTCCGCTTCCTGAAGCTTCTCGTGGAATTTTCTTGGTCGTACCTCTATAACTCTTTTTATTTATAATCAATAGCTTCGCGCCTTTGGGTATAGATAGCCCATTGAACACCATGGCCGGAAATAAACAATATTTCTTTTCGTCAGTGACATTTTCGTTAAACATATCGTCGTAAGAAATAGAACAAGGGTGTCCTTCTATTTTTTTGGGGGTATAGTTGATATTTGGGGTTTGGATGATACATGCATGGCCCCAGTTTCCTCGCATTGGATGTCGTACGGGCCAGTTTCGCCGCCGAAAGGGAATGCTAGCCATTGCTAGACTGGAAACGACCGCAGCGCGTTTGCGCCGCAAATACGTGGGTTCCGCATCTGTTGTAAAGTACATCTCAGTTCGAGCCACGGATCGATGTCGCTCGAAATTTCGCGAACGCCGCAGTGGGTTTGGTTCCGCGCAGATAGATCGGGCTTAGCGCCGGATCGCGGCTCTGCGGTATCCAGTTCCCTGGATTCCACACTTGTCAACGACAGACAACTATTGTTAAACGCTTCAGATTCCTCGGTATTCATAGTCTCCCCTGGAGTCGCGTGTTGTTGTACATGCTCCAATCAACCATCGAGTTGTGGTGAACATGGACTTCCACTAGCAGTCACGGGTCCTTGGCTGGGTTCAGGGGGATATCACGACCGCTGTTGCGTGGCACACGAACGGGAATTATGCCTTCATTTAAAATTTTCAGAAGTCTAAAACTTCCAATGCCGCCCCCTTTATAGGGTGAACTGGCGCAGATGTCGCGGGCTTGATGGTGACGCTGCTGCTGGCGGCGTCGTTATTGGGCTTGGCGATGAAGGGGAAGGGGGCGGATGAGATGTTGTTCTGTGGACAGGTGTGGTGTCTTCGCTTTCGGATGACACCACGATGGCGGGGGGCCGGCGATTATCAGAGATGGTGCGGCTAGAATGCGTGGGTGATGTCGGAGAGCCTGGTGAGTTGTTTCGTGGGGAGCTATGGTGAGTCTGGATCGGAACTTCCAGGGTTGCCCGCCGCTGGCCTCCGTTAACTGCGCCGCTTGATAGTGGAGGACGGTTGTGTATCTCTGGCGGAGCCCGATCGCCCGTTGTAGAACTGCTGTTCGTTCTTCGCGGAATGACGGGTGACGAGGTGGGCGAAGGCGACCGTGATGCTGGTCTCGAAGGTCTAGGAGAAGCATCCATATCAAACCCGTAGATACTGCTCGTGAAACTACCTGCTCTCGAGGCCCGTCCACGAAGCGAGGGTGTGATGTTCCCGTCTGTCTCCCGATATGTGTTGTATTGATTTCTGATGCTAGGCAGAGCGCGGTTCCGCCGTATTTCTCCTGGAATCTCAGGGAAGTCAAGGGCCTTCCCGCTCTTAAACTCAGAGTCGTTAAGCCTCTCGTGGGCCGCGTCACTGAGATAGATGACAAACTTGGTTAACGCCCTGGCTACTTTACGTCTGTTGCCGGAGTCGCCTGCTAGGGGTTGTCTAGGTTGGCCATCGGGTTCGACGACAGAGCGAGTGTTTGAGGCGCTACGATGCCTCTCAACGCCTCGTGGGGGAGAGTGAGAGGATTCTGCATATGATGTTGGGTGGATTTCGCGCATTGAGGAGTTGTCATGATTCGAAGAAGCCTTGGGTTGCTCGTCCTCCACAACAGCGTCGAGATCCGCCGCCAGAACTAGGTACAGTGATCCCAGAACGGCCAGTCCGGCACCAACAATGGGGCCCCATTGGCCTATAAAAAGTTGTCAGTCATCTATGAGACCATGGGGTACAAAGATACGCTACATACCGATGCTGGCTACCGGCTCAGTTTGGTACATGACTTGCGAGCTGAAAAAATTCATCTCGCCCAAAATGAGGATGCCCATTACTGCAGCACCCAACACCGGGATTTCTACAGCACTCAGGAACAGCCTGACCAAGGAATTGACTTTATTCATTTTCTTAATGGTGGCGCCATTTGTGCCCTCGATCGGCTCGTCAACTTGTTCCTTTGGCCTTCCAATACCAAAACGGTTCATCCGGTTAATTTCCAGGATCTTATTCCACATAGATATTAGCGAAAGGATGGCCGGGACGCAACATGCGGCGGCCATGAGTGTGGCCGTGCCGAATGTGATCTTGTCTGGCGCGGGTATTACATAGATGTTGCTAGCTGCACCATCTCGCATAGGGGAAAACGGGCCGTCGCTTTCGGAGCAAGTCATGCCGCATTTTGTGTTATACTGGAATTTACGGGCGTCAGGTGAGATGGGATTGCCGGCATCGTCGAACGGGCAAGCGATCGGTTGGATTCGAAAAAACTCGACTGTCAAACTCAACAACCCTTTGGCGAATAATGGTTAGACATGGCTAACAAGCTAAGGATTCCGAAGATAAAAAAAACCACAACATAACTAAAGCCCACCAACTTACCGGCGAGAATGAGGACAGTCCACAAGAAAATGATGTTCCGGCCAGGGTCGTAGAAGTACGTTCTGGATACTCTAACAGCTACCGGAGCAGTCAAAATCCCTATCGAACATAGCTGGAAAGCTCCGTATATATCCATATCAACGGCGCCTTGACAATTGAACACTTAGCATTTTGATAGTTATATGCTCAGAGTTACCGCAGTTAGGGGAACTCACCATGCAAATTGAGTGCTGCAATAACAACGCCGTGCAGAGCAGCGACTGCTGGGAAAAGCAACACTGCCGCCAGACAGGCATTTCTCAGCCAATCGGTCTTTCGTGCAAAGACACATGCTGCTATAAGCACATAGTATCTACATTATTTTCCAACGAGGCGGATTGGCGGTCAGCCGTTATTCAGCACATTATTAGGCGCGTTTGTTCTGGCTTCGCCGCCGAGTGGGGAGCTTTTTAGAACTTACAGAACCCTTGTGCCGGGGCCATACTGGCCAGATACCGGCCACGCGCATATAACTTGCAAAGCATCTTTCGTTGTCCCGTTTGCAGCTACGTTGTGAACTGCGGCTTCAGCGTGGAGGGCATCTGGCAACGAGGCTGACCCGAGCGCTGGCATGGTTCATTGACTGTTGCAGTGAGATGGTTAACCATGTATGGAGAGGAGAATTATTTCATGTTCATGGGAAGGCAGAAAGTAGCTGGTTCACATCATTTATTATATAGGTATTCCGAAGAGGAGAAAAAAAATATATTAATTTTAGTATTGGAAAACGTCCTTGGAAACACCTATAGACATGGGATCGCTGTTGTTTTAAAAAGAACACGCGGAGGCCGAATGGTGATACATCGCAACACTGTCAGACATGAGCCGCAACGTGAGCTTTTCTAACTATTATTTGGCCTTGGTTCTCTCCGCAAAACTCCACCGCGGCCCCCATCGATCATCTGGTGCCGGGCCAGTGAGGAGCTAGCTGAGAGCAGGGCTTGCAAGCGCTATTCGAGGGTTCGACCGAATCACAGTCCGCGACGGCTTCGGTAAATGCAGCCTTGCAGCAGATTCCACAATACGAGGGCAAATGAGGCTCAGCTGCTGGTCACCAGTGTGTGTGCGGCTCCCAAGCTGGCGTTGAGATGGCTTGAGGCTTGAGGCATTAAATTTTTTGACGACAATCGCTCAGTCCCAGCCACCATTCATGGATGCCCGCGAGTGACCCTCTTGAGCCTTTCATTTGACGGCAAGTCCCGCTGCTGAGGCGTTTGAGAGAACTTTCTGTTCAACCTGTTTATTCGAGAACTCCAGTTGACGTACGACGTACATACATACATACAGCGTACTCTCCCAGCATCGTCATTATTTCTTTGGACTGGTCAAACAGACTGTGCTCAGCGGGAAGTTTAACCTTGCTTATTGGCCCACAATTATTCCCCGTGGCTTGACCCCGGAAAAGGAGAACTTTGAAGAGACTGCGGACGTTGGCAAGCTAGTTCATCGTCGATTTAGCGGGGCGTGCTGAAAGAACGCCCAAAACCAGCTTGAACCCGAGCGGCGACAAACAACTGACAACCCTCGCCGCAGTGTGGGGGAGGACCGGCTTATCCTGATTCATGGCTGAAACCGCAGAAGCAAAGAAACATAACTAGCTGTTTCTGCTACTCGCCAACCCAACTGCAAGCCACCTTTTCCTTTATTATCGATTTTGCCGAGTGGAAATTTGTGGTAGCTGCGCTGGGCTATAACGAAATCGCCAGGCCATTTTGGCGACTTCTCCCACCTTGCCGAGTTCGAAATAGAAAACCTCGTCGAAATGGCTGCTGAAAAACTTGGAGAGGACGACCTCAATACAGGCGAAATCAGGAATTGGCGGTCAATTGTGACGTTGCTTGTCTTCATTATCACCAGTAAGATAACCTGTCAGGCGCATGCTTTTGGTTGCGCGATCAGTTAACCCTCTAGCAATGGCCCAGATATCATCGTCCTGGTCCCCTTTCACATCCCGATCTATATCCCGCGGCGGCCTGTGGAAATCGTCGTTGATGCGCTGAGCTCGTTGCGAATAATATCGCCCAGGAAGGTCGGGTACCAGCAGGATCCTGCTGCCGGCGGCGAGGATGTAGATGATGATCAGAATGGCAAAGTCAAGCACAAACCTTTTCTGCGATGGAATTTTCCCATGAACTTTGTAACTGCACCCTTGATCGCAGATCTTTTCCTGCTGGCCATTCTAGCGATTGGTAAAGAAGAGGTGCGCGGCGGTACGCTGGGCGCAAACAATATATCCCCCCTGGATATCATGGCTTTCTTCATTACGCTGGCCTACATTGCTATTTCAATCGACGCGTCTGGCCTTATTAGGTTCCTGGCATTCAAAGTGCTTCAAAAGGGAGGCAAGGTTGGGCATCGCCTCTTCTTCTACCTCTACGCTTTTTTCTTCCTCCTGGGGAGCTTCATTGGCAACGACCCTATTGTCCTGTCCGGAACTGCGTTCCTTGCCTACATGACTCGGGTATCAAGCAATATCATTCATCCTAGAGCCTGGATCCACACGCAGTTGGCTGTGGCTAACATCGCGTCCGCAATCCTCGTCTCGTCCAACCCAACTAACCTAGTCCTTGCGGGAGCCTTTGAGATCAAGTTCATCGTCTACACCGCAAACATGATCGTCCCAGTCGTTGCCACAGCCATTGTTTTATTTCCCTTTTTGCTATACATCATCTTTGCTGACCCGTCCCTTATCCCATTTTCCATCGAGATGCACGAATTGTCTGAGGAAGCGAAAGCGAAGAAGCCTGTGAATCCTAATATTCCTCATGCGCGAGGATTAGCTGAGGAGGAAGAGGGCAATGCAAATGACGACCAGGTGAAGCTTCTCTCCCTAGAAGAGATCATGAACCCTTTCTTGGACAAAGGAGGCGCGGCTTTCGGAGCTGTCATTATGACAGCTACCCTTGTTACCCTGCTGGCCCTTAACGCTTCGACCCAGAATAGAGAACACTATCCCATTTTTTGGGTAACCTTGCCCGCGGCGTTTGTTATGTTTTGCTGGGATGTTGCTTTCGGATGGTACCATCGGCACGAGACTCGTGAGATTGCTCGCAAAGGTCGACTGGAGGTTGAACGTGCCCGAGAAGATATGCTTAGGGCAGAGGAGGAAATGCGGCTTGCCTCTCTAGAGCAGAAAGAGCAGGGTTCTATAGATGTCTATGGGACCCCTCTCGAATTGACCCAGTCACCTGAGCGTCATTTACACGACCAGCCCAGCCATAGTGGCACCGGCGATGGAGTTGGCGGTGGTGCCGGCCACGGTTCCTCGAATACAGATGATGATATTACACTGGCGGTCGATGCTTCCAAGCAAGTTCCTACAATCCTTACCTCTGGGACGGATGACAGACCAGTTCTCGTATCTACACCTCCTCGTGAACCATCGCTCTCATCTGTGCGTATACCAAGCGACAATCAAATCCAGAACGGCCAAGGGTCAACAACGAGCGCGATCACCATGATAGACGAGAAACAGGAAATCACCAACACCCACGCCAGCAAACCATCATCCCAACAGCAACAAGGGGCGACATTAAGCGAAGAACAGATAATTTCTAATCCAATGGTTCAAGAGCTGGCACGGCAGCAAGATTCTGGTCCGGCAACGCTGGTCTCGATCATTAGGGATACCTACCGCTGGACTCAGGATACTTTCCCTACCGTCACAGCAGTAGTCGCCCACTTACCATTTGCACTTGTGCCCTTTGCTTTCACCATGTTCATCCTCGTGCAAGCCCTTGTCACCAAAGGTTGGGTGCCCGTGTTTGCTTACGGATGGGACCATTGGGTAAACAAAACAGGCACAATTGGTGCAATTGGCGGCATGGGCTTTCTCTCGGTGATATTATGTAACGTGAGTTCTGCTTCATTCCCTTATATCATGTTTAAATTATCTGTCATCAAAACTAAACTATGTTGGCCTGAAGTTTGCTGGAACGAACATCGGCACGACAATTCTTCTCTCCCGTGTCATCCAAGCATGGCAAAAAATCCACGAAGTGAACCATACCCCCATATCTGACCGCACATTCTGGGCGACGGTGTACAGCATGGCAATTGGCGTCAACTACGGCGCATTTAGTACGTCGTTTAGCGCTTCGCTGGCTGGTATGCTCTGGCGAGACATCCTAGCCCGAAAGCACATCCGAGTGCGTAGTCTCGACTTCGCACGAGTCAATCTACCGATCATTGCCATTTCCATGGCGGTTGGCCTTGCTGTCCTTATCGGAGAAGTGTACATTATCAGAGACAACACTCCCTACAAGCCTGTGGAATGATGTGACCTCGCTCCACCACGTTTTGTGTGGATTTTCATGTTGGCTTCTACGACGTTACGCATTTATTTTGCAACGTATCCTTAGACTTTTCCTTTGTTTTGTTCCCCAACTCCTCTTTTTTCTTTCTTTTTTCTTTTCCTTTTCCTTTTATTTTCTCTTATTTTCTTTCCCTTTAAATAAACATAAAAGCGATACGCCGGGTACGAAATGATTCAAGCGCGGGAACGACGATTTACTATTTGATGCTACTACGTGGTCCGGGAGTATGGAGTAGTACGCACGGCATCGGATGAGGCAGGGTGATGGGATTGATAGGTCTTCGTGCGAGAGAAGCAACATTTATCGTGCCCCCTTTCCCAGGGGAAAGTTGCAGCTCATTAGGAGTGATGTACGCGGGAGAAAATATGAGCAAACTCACGGACCCTAATGGCACAACAGCTTAGGAAAAATCCCCCTCCGTTCCATATGGGCACGGCCATGTACACAACTGGCTTTTGAACGCGACCCTTATTATACGACTGCACGAACCTTTCTGAAAAATATTCCCATTTGTTTTGTTTTCTACCCTTTTTTTTCAAATTTCACTAGACTAATTCATGACTCAACGATTGCTTTGTATATAATTCTTTAATGAAGAAACTGTTAATACGAATAATTTGCACATTTTACCAGAGATTCTCTCTTGACTATTATGCAAGGCGTGTCTGTTGGATACGGATATTTTGTTGGCCCACAACGGCAACAAATCTCCTCCTGGGTTTTGAAAACGAAATGGCAGAATATCATGAACCACCTGCGAGATTCTGGACAAAAATACCCAATTTAGCTCTTCGTAGCAGGTGTGTATCTTTTATTATGATCTAGCCATCGTTAAAAATCAATCAATAAACTCAACAAAGCTGCAATAAAATCGTTGCATCATTAGTCCCATGCTTTAGTTCGCTCCCAGGCCACGAAAAGCATATCGCAATCCTTGCGAAAAAGGATTATCTAGTTAATTCATGAGAATATCACCGTCACCATCGCTGGCAACGGTTCCATTAGAACCAACACCAACACCGCCATCACGATCAACCCCACCGCCAACACCGGAGTTATCACTTACATTATCACCAACATCAACACAAACATTAACACCACCTCTGGCCCGTATAACCGCCAACGCAGCCTCTGCAGCTTTGGCCTCAACCTCCGTAAGGCTAACCCCCTCATTTTCTTCAACAACACACTCATCCCCTATAAAAACTTTACACGTCCAGAACCCTAACGCACCCTTCCCTTCCTTTTCTTTTTCATCCACAACATGCTCCGTTTCGTAGCGCACCTTCATCCTCCCAACCTCCTGCCCCAGGCGCTGCTTGGGATGCATAATGTCCATATTCTCTTCAACAAGCATGCGTCGTAGGAACTTCATTAGTCCGATCCGTTCCAGGAATGCAGTGCAAGCATCCAACGAGCCATGGGAATCTACGAAGATGGCACCGAGAACAGACTCGATGAGATCGGAGAAGAATTTCTGCGCCCGCAACCGCGATAGGAGAGCCCAGGGATATGTGTTGGACTTCTCCAGAGCTGCTGAAATGTCCGCCTGTAGATTTTGGTACCGATTTGCGGCTTGCTGCTGGGCAGCTGTAAGTTCCCATGAAGTGTCGTGACGCATGTACTGCCAGAGGGAAGTTTTGTGGGTAGTCATACTTGTCAATGTGGTTTCCTTGGAGCTCGCTACAACTTCATAGCGCGCCTGCTCTGTAGACATGCTGATGCAGAGGAATGCAAGAAAATCTGCATTGGCGAGTGCTGTGCGCATCAAATGCATGTCGAAGTGTGGAAGATTTCGAGGTGAATTGAACAGGTGGTGAACAATTATATGATCCAGGATCGCATCGCCGATAAATTCCAGCCGCTGGTATGAAGACGTAGAGCCAGGGTTGGAAGGGTGATTGAAGGCTTGAACAAGGAAAATTTTCTTGTTGAAGCTATATCCCAGCAGGCTTTCAGCGTCCTGGAACCAGGATGTGGGTGTATTTTCGTAGGCTTCTGGAACAGAGTCATAGAGCGCATTAAGCCGATCATTAAAGGGAATCCAGCGAATTTCAGGAAGGAAAATTTCCAGGCATTTTTCGGTTTTCGCTTCACCACCTTCTATTGTGGCTGCTCCAAGCAGAGCTTCAACTACATCTGCAAGAGTCTTCGTGGACATTTCCCGTTGAGGGATCCCCTGTTCTTCGCTTTCGAGATGGTCCTTATTATACGGAGGTCGCCATTTTGCACCCGTGAAAACGTCCACAAGTATGAACTCGTCTAATCCGGTTTCAACGGCTGCGTAGGAGAGCCGTTTATTGGATACCACCTTTTCCTTTGCTTTCGACAGAAGGCCCTCATGCCAGATAGGATTTGCCGCTGCTAACTGGAGAGTTGTGTGAAATTTGAGAATACTATCACCCAAAAATTCAATGCGTTGATAGTTGGTTGCTTCCCTCGCTACAGATGCACTAATCGCGGTGATGACAAGGCTCAGATCCGTAAAGGCAACAGGTTTTAGGATTGTTTTGTTCAATTGCTCTGCGATAAGATAAATTTCGATGTTATGCATGATTGATGGGGCGAGGAGGGCGAACATGGAGAATTTAAGTGGTAATTTATCGATAGAGCAGTCGCGGGCCGGGTAGCACTTTTTCGCTGTGTGGTGGAGATGTAAACCATCGCTATGAGCAACGGGATGCAAAAAGTCGGTACGTTTGGGCCATGCGGTGCCTTCAACGTGGAGGATTTCTGCCTCGTCAACTTCCGAACTGCCATCCATGCCATCAGGTTGCGTGTCTTCATAGGCCCTCTTCATCCATCTATATCGTTCCACCGTCCACGGTCGTCTTATCTTATCGAGTCTCCTCACGAGTCCCAAGTTCCTTAAGCCCATGGCGTCATAATTAACGGCATCGCTGGCTGGAACTTTTCCATCCACGGACGAACACCACTCCGCGATAGCTTCCCCAGTTAACTCCATATCGGGGAGAAATAAACACGAGAAGTCCAAACTTTCGGGAAGCATTCGATGAGCAAATACTGAGGATAATATGGTACGGGTTGCGTCAGCCGCGTATTTGACAAGACTCGTCCTGAGGTGCGCCGACGGCAGTGGTCTCAGACACACGGTAAAGGTATTCTTCTCGTTCCAAAAAATCTTGAATGATATCTCACACGGTAGAGGGATTGGTAGCACCAGGCGCATTTTTGGAAACAAGACAGAACCAGACGATATCTCGATCTCACTCTGATAAAAAGTCTTTGTCGTTTCCCAGCAACTTGCAACCATAGCCCACGGGTTGATACGTCCGGCTACCTTCACAAGACTGGGCCGCTTCTCAGAATATTCCAGTCCTGGATCCTCTACAGCCATCCGGTGTATTGGTAGCAGGTGGTCATTGACTAATCCCTCTCGATAAAGCTTAACGTACGCCTGGAACGCGGCATCGCGCAGGGCCATCTGCTCTCTTCTCCACCATTTAGCCCCGCTAATTACTCTAAATTTAGGGTCGAGGACGTTGGGAAGCATGACTTTAGCGGTGACCATTCCATCCAGTTCTCTCTCACGAACTATAAAATCAGGCCGAGTGTCTGTAAAGTCACACTGAAGCGTGGCGCAGAAATGTTCCAAATGGGGTCGAGCATTTTCAAAGGTTAAGAGTGCGCTGCTGCATTTTAGCATATAGCGGAAAAAAGGAGGAAAATATGTGAAAGTCAAGTTATAGTCGCTTACCGCGTGGATTCAATCCGGAGAGATTCATTCCCTTCTTCCTCTTCTTCAATGTTCTCTTTCGCCCAAACATCCTCGACCCTGCGCATGTCCTCCTCATACATGCTCTTCATCACATCTTCCATTGTGGTCCATTTCTTCCCCTGCGACTTATCGTCGCCATCCAAAAACATGATGAACTTAGAGCGTTCTTTCCGAGCTCGACCCCTTCTTTGAATAAAAGATCTGAGATTGTTGATGGCATCGAAACAGACCACAAGGTGGCAGGCCGAGACATCAATGCCTTCCTCAAGAACAGATGTTGCGATGAGTAAATTCTTCTTCCCGGAACGTAGGTCATCTATCGAACCTTTTTGGGTTTTCATGTTATGAAGTTCGGTTATTGTTGATGTTCGACCAGGGTAGCCAGCATTACCCAAAAAGGCACCAGGAACAATAAGATCTTTCAGCCGCGGGTGCTTGGATATGAGATGTGCAAGCATTGTAACGGTTGATCTTTGTTGGGCGAATATAATCCCCGTAAAATCTGACGAGTACTCCTTTTCCAAGAGGGCAATTAGAAGATTAACCTTCGTGGAGATTAGATCTGGTTCGCTATCCCAGTACTGTTTACTGGGATTTATTGGCAATTGCGACAGAGTCTCACAGACAAAATTCTCTTCTTCTCTTTCCAATGTAGCAAGGGGGTCTGCTGATTGCTTAGCCTGTTTAGTCCGGAGTCGTTGTAAAACTTCAGAAATGAATGCATCTGCAGCCCATGCTCCTAGGTCTTCGTGAATGCTAGTAGCTTGTCTTCGAAGCCTAGACATCTGTGTGATGGAAAAGGTTTTACGCTTCTCCATATCATTCAACAAGGTCTCTTGGCTTCTTCGGTCTTTTTTTTGTTTAAGTCTCTTGATCCAAGGGTCCTGCTCTATATCGATAGTTTCGACGATTTGATGCAGGCTTTGCAGAATGTCAGAACCTACTGACTGATCTACCTGAAAAATCACAGTACAGAGCTCTGGGCGATGCACGTATCGCATCAGTTCTTCCCGGTGGATCCTGGGCGTCTCGCAACGGGAATTTAAATTGTCCTCAATTTTCCTAGTTCGGTTAGTCAACGTGTATATGACATCCGTAATGGAGCACATACCTCAAATATATAGGGTCTACTTTAGTAATAGGACTAGCAGTGAGTCCTAAAATATGAGGGAGGCCATCCGTGGTTCCTGTTCTTTGTAGCTGTTCATGATAAAATTGCTGCATTAAGGTATTAGGCGCCTCATTTTCGACACAATGGTGGGCTGGAGTTTGAATTAGCTACTAGCGAACGTATATGGATTAGGCAGGTGATCCTGATGCCGGACACATACCCTCATCGAAGACAAGTAGAGCGATCCGAGACATGGTCACGAACCCGTTGGACATGGCATCAAGAAGAACTTGAGGGGTTGAAACGACAATTCTGATATTCAAGAGTATGTCATCCCAGATCTTTTTGGTGGACCAGTAATTCACGTTGTCTGAGCCCAGTAGGAGTCTTGTTTGATACGCAGAGAGCTGCTGTGATATATTTTTATGCTGCTGGTCGGCAAGAGCAACAGTGGGAGCCAGAAACCAGACAAGCTATGTTTTTTAATTGGAGAAGTCAGTGATGTCCAGGGGAGAATAATGAAAACGTCAAATTTAATGACAGTAGCGCCACCAACCTTGTCTGCAGCGCATGTTTCAAGCTCATGTCTGATTCGAAGAATTGCTCTATATACCCATAGAATGGTCAGATCCGAAGGACATTTGAGGATTTGTGTATGTATTCAAGTTCATGCGTAGGAACTCTATTGAGAGCCTGACGGAGGGAGTACTGTTGGACAGCCCATGGTCCGTTTCATACTCCAGTAGTAATTTGAGACTTGACGTGAGCACAGAAAAGATATGCGCTTACACCTGAGTTTTGCCGCTACCCGTGTCCATCTGCAAATCCATATATTAGAATCCTGCATTGATACATGCGTAGGCAATGCTAGGAGATGCATCTCAAAGCTATTGCGACGGGACGAGTTCACTTACGGCAATAATGATATTTTCACGGAGACTCGCCTCGAGCATTTCCAGCTGGTAGGCTCGTGGTTTGAAAGCGGGGGGTGAGCTACACCCATTTTCAAGCAAATCATTTTTTAACACTGAATCGGCAAGGATATCATCCGGTTCTTTCGAGGTTCTGCGCCGTTTCCGACCATTTTGGTCGCCCTCACGAGGAGGCGGCATCGGCGATGGGTGACGGGAAAATTGAAAAGGTGTCATTGATGGAGGGCATGCATGGAGTGCATTCGAAATTTGAGAGTAGTAAAATATCAACCTGGTGAGAATACATTCTGTTGCATGAACGCCTCTTGATGTCGGAATCTGGGTTCATGGTTGAGGGAAAAGTGCTGGAGGCCTCAAATTTTGGAAGGGCCAATGGGAGGCAGAATACAGCTTCAACCCCACCATTCAGCCCAGCAACGAGACAAAAGGGACTGACTACTCCAAGTCGCCGCTTGCGATGGGAATTAGACGCATTATTTGGCATTAGAAATAGAGGGTATGAAAGAGAGATAGATGTATCTGGACGTGCTTTGGTTTTCTACATTACAAAGCTAAAAATGCAAATAATTAAAAACCTTGGAAGCCTGAAGGTTGCACTTTATATGAAAGTCTATCATAGGTTGGTCAAGTAATCTTCAATCTCCTCCTTGGTCAATTTCCGGAACCGTGGCCCTCTGGCACCCTCAACTCCTTCATATCCCATTAGATGGTCGGCAGGGGGTCCAACAATGCCTGTATAACTTATTAGTTGCACTGAACAAAAAAAAATGTCATAAGAGAAGGACAATTTGGTTCTGATGTCGTACCGATTTCAACAGTTTCACCATTCATCTCACCCTCGATGGTCTCCTTTAGCGTGAGAAGTGCAATATGGATAGCATCCTCCAGCTCAAGACCTTCTGTGTATCTCTTCTCAAGGAATGTTTTCGCGCTGGTCGCACTTTTCCCAATGGCTGTGGCTTTCCATGGGAAATAGCTGCCGCTAGGATCGACTTGGTACAGGCTAGGGCCGCCCTTGAGGATCCCTCCCGTCTTCCCTGACGCCTTCTTCTTGTCTGTATCTGATTCGCCTTCCGCGATTGTTGGTTCAACACCGTCATCCCAGCCTGCGATTAGCAAACTGACACCATATGGTCTGACACCACCCGACTGCGTAGCTTCCTGGACAACTCGGGCGACATCCTGGACCAATATTCTGGTTGGTGGGTATTCGTTGTAAATGCGTTTGTAAGCAGTGTGGGAGGTTTTGCGGGCCTTATCGACGAGGACACGGTAATCGGGACCCATACCAGAGTAGACCATGCCGATGTCCGGGGTGATTAGGGAGACCTTCGAGAGGGAAGGAGGCTCTATCAGGGGCGAGGAAGACTTTTTTTCTGTAGCAAGAACAACTCCATTTGTGGCTAACACAAGAAATTAAGGAAAAGATGTTAGAAATAAATTTCGTGACGTTGATATATCGTCCGGAGCTCAAGACGGGTTGGATGTTCTTACCTTTGATACCCAAAGCAGTAACGCCTTGGTTCACAGCATTTAAAGCATATTCTAAAGAAAATTAGCTATCATAGAGCCAGTGTATTTCATGAGATATTCGCATACCAATCTGGACCAGCTTTCCACTATTGTCTTTGTTAGTAACTAAAGCTCCCAAAAGCAACAATGTGAGGCGGTAAGAGCATACCTGGGAGAAAACGTAGTCAACGAGAACGAGTACCGATCGGCCATGATGAGATGCACAAGCAAGAACTTTAGAAGAGAGAGAAAAGGCAAGATCACTGCTTCCAACAGCTTTCTAATGGGGAAGATATTTGATTGTATTGTATAGAGAGTGACTGGGTATGGGCTGAAGTTGCTGGTTGCTCCTGCGCTTCCCCCAGGCCACAGGCTGTTGACGCGGTGTTTGGTTGCAAGCGCGATGGGGCGTCTATTACAACCAATAGTAGGAAGCGGCGCTTACCCGGCTCGTTCCAGCTTAGCGGCGGCTCTTGCCTTCTGCTAATTTCCATCCACAAGATTTCTTCGGCTGCAGCCACCTGTCAACATCAGCATCACCACCAGCAACAAACCGTCCTCTTTGCTGCTGGCACAGGATGTTTGTGCCACTGCAACGGTGGCCAACTACCGAGCCAGAGCTAGAAGCTGGTTGAGTATCTATAAATACTGTTTAATTCTTGGTTTGTTCCTTTTGCATCCAATACCTAACCTATCTCTATCTTTAATCCTTAATTATTGAAGACCCTTTTCTTCTCCGTGCAAGCTCAGGATGTCGTTTCACTCTGCTCGAAGGACTGATCCACTGTGGCGGTGGCCAGAGCCCGTAACGGAACCTGCAACTGAGGCTACAAGTAGCTCACAGCGGCAATCGAACGTGCCTGAGAATAGCCAGACCCAGCCCCGTTCTCAGGAAACGGCAGAGGGAGAGCCGACTTCGTTCGCATCTTCCGACTCCTCCAAATACTATCCTTCCAGAACATGTCGCATTTGCCTAGAAACTGTTCCTCCCACCTTCCAGCCTGCTTCGGAGAACCTCCCGGATCTTCTTCAGTCCGTTCCTCGGGTTACGTACGAATCATCCGATCGCAAGCTAGGTCGTCTCATTAGACCTTGCAAATGTAAAGGATCGTCGAGATATGTGCATGAGGGCTGTTTGAATTCGTGGAGGCATGCGGATCCCGCATATTCGGACAGGAACTTTTGGCACTGCCCCACATGTGGCTTCCAGTATCGTCTTGAGAGGATGAGGTGGAGTCGATGGATCTCGAGCACGGCAACTCAGCTTACCCTCACGGCCGTTATACTTTTGCTTGCGATGTTCCTGCTTGGTTTTGTGGCTGATCCGATCATCAATCTATATATTGATCCGTATGATACAATTCTGTCGCGGTTATACGACCCCGATGCTACTGAGAAGCTAGTCTATCCCGAAGAGGATGTCCCGGTAACAACAACGTGGGCTGAACATTTCTTCAAGGGCCTAGCATCTCTAGGCGTGTTGTCATTCGTAAAAGTCATACTTGCTCTTTCTCCATGGCAGTGGTGGAATCTGCGGAACTCGGGCCTTGTTGGTGGTGGGCGGAGACCGGCTGCTACTGGCAGGGATCGGGCGGCGTCAGTCAGCTGGATCGTTCTCTTGATAGGCGTGATGACATTCCTCTGGGTAAGCTTTCACCACTGGTTCTTCTTCTCGGTCGTTGCTAATTGAAATCTACAGACTGTGTACAAAGGCGTACGTGCCTGGAGCCGCAAAGTGCTTGAGAAAGCAAGCGATCGTGTTTTGGATGTCCCATTAGAAGACGACGATGTGCCTGAAGATACCGCTTATTCAGGCTCACGGGAACCACCGATTTCCAAGAAGGAAGATTGATTTGAAGATCCCCATTCAGTGTTTTATACCCCCTCTAGTTGCCGTATTACACGGCGTACTGCCTTGTGAGTTCATAATTAACAATTGATAATACTTGTCGGCCACCCAAACGATTCCTGGTCCTTGTCTAATTTCACCCGCTTGAACTTGCCATACACACTCTCATATACCACGCACTACTTAAGTTGTCACGATCTTACCAATGATGTGCCAATTAGTCGATGTGCGAAGATCAATGAAACCTTCGTTAACTGCCTTCATTTCCAAACTACGGAGGAGATAAATTTTTTAAGCACTGGGACGCTAAACGTTTTGTTTTTTGTTCCATTACGTGCTTTACCATCTCATTTCCATGGGTTTGTCGGTGGGAAGGTTGATCGTAGTCTCGACCGGTATGGTTCGCTCTCGGGGAATTGCAATCAAGTTATTCTTTTTTGCACCGCCCTACACCATGGTTCCTGTGTTTAATATTTTCCTCTTTTTGGGGATATCTTTTTACTTGAAGGGATTTTCCGAGCGTTCGTTTTAGGGTTGGACTTCGGTACAGATCAGGATTGACTTTTATTGTTTTTTATTGTCGTCGCTATTGCTCCTGTACAGTAGTCGCGCGTCTTGGACGTTAATAGAGGCGTTCCTGAGCGACGTTCAATTTCAATGCAAGCATATTTCTCTTTCATTTGACACCACATACCCTTCTCACTTCCCTATAAGAACTCCCCAAGCTTGCTGGGTCCGCTACTAAATAGCTAGCAAGCTTAAGAACATTTGATTCACCTCCGATACTCCGCCCCACAATCTCCCACATCTCTAAACATTTCCTCCCTTCGACTTTGAGACAAGACTTCCTCCAGCATCTTCTTATCCTCCGCATCCAATTGCCACCCATACACCGCCAAGTTATCCTCCGTATGCTCACTAACGCCCATGCGCGCTCCAACAAGCACGGCACCCACGTAACTGAAGTCGAGCACCCACCGTATCGCTACCGCGGAGACGCTTACGTTGTGCTTGCGGCCGATCGTGGAGAGGGTTTTGAGGAGGGTTTGGAAGAGGGGCCAGGGGCCCCATATGTTTATCATTTCGAGATACTAGGGCTGGGTGCTAAGCTTGGGAGTTGGGGGGGGAGGGGGGGGGTTGAAAGTTGGTATATTGGTATATCACGTACCTTTCGCAGACTGGGAGTCATGCCTGCGCCGAATGGATCTGGTTCATCTTTTCCGAGCCATTTTTCCGAGAGGAAGCCGCCGCACTGCAGGTTCGTCAAGGCGAAGTTAGTGGTTCAGAAAACACAGGATATTAGTTGCAATGGTAATATTGGGGAGAGGGCCCCTTACCAATGTCCCGTATGTGAGAAGTTTGATATTATGCTTCTCGCACGCTTCTGCCATGGCGCACGTTGGTCGGACGTCGATGAGTGAGAACTAAGAATTTTGGTTTTTGGTAAGACTGCTATCAGCGATTATATGGAACGAAATTTGCTGTTGCTCTCCACGACCTCAGGTGTAGAAATTTCTTTTGTCATGAAGTTAATTTACCTGCACTTGATTTGTAGCGATCTTCACCCCGGCACTGAGAACCTCTTCCATGCGCTTCGTGTCAAAATTACATAGACCCAGCACTGTCACGCGCTCGTCGTTCTGGAGCAGTTGAAGAGCGCGGACGTATTGTGTGTCATTATACTGACGAGAGATTGTTAAGTTAGAATCAGAGCTTTCCATTGATGGAGATATATTGTAGTACATGAAACTTGCAAAAGAAAAGAAACACAAAGGAAGAGGAGAGAGGAAGAGAGGAAGAGAAAGAGAGAGTTAGGAGGCCTGTCTCCTCCTAACAAAACAAAATTTACTAATGAATGAGATAGATGATGAACAATAATAGAGATAAGGAGGCGGAAAACACACATCATGCCAATGGAACTGGAGCAAATCGATTTTGTCCGATTTTATATTTGCCAGGCGCTGCGAGACAGCATCTCGCATTCCCTCTGGAGTTACTGTGATATGCTCAAATACGCAGTACTTGGTAGCGCAGAAGATGGATTTAGGCCCTGAGTATGAAGACCGGAACTCGCCCTATAGAGAATATGGTCAGCCATTACTTGCTACGTTCATTATGTTCCAGCATGTCCACAGAATATATGCAAGGAGAGGACCAGCTCACAAATACAATCTCGGCATCGCCGTAATGATCAGCCATATCTGTTCATAGAAACAGTTAGGATTTATTCCGCTAACTGCAGATGGTGCTGGCCTCCTATAATGAATAGCACAATGGCCATATATATCCCCTGCGCTCTAATATGGTATACAGTAATCTATGTTCGTCCATCATAAATGCATACGCATATAGGTATATGCTACTCACCAAACGCTGTAAAACCCGAATCGACATGTTTCTGGAATTGGCTCAACATGGTCGATTTGCTAGCGGACCCCCATGCTGGACTCGACAGCTGCCATAACCCGATGAACAATCTTGGAACAATGAACAGCCCCAGTTGGAAGTGCTCAATTGCACTTTCATTTCCATGAAGAGACGGGGTTGGCCCAGCCGAGGCCTCAATTGCGGGGTTACTTGCGGACATGGTTAAAACTGATATAAATAAAAACGGATATAAAAAGTAGAGAAGGAAAAAGCAATGTGATAGAAGCTCTGCTCTTTGTTTGCCGTAAGTACGTAGCGAGTTATAATCTGACGGGGTTATTTATAAAAATGCGACCGGCGAATATGGCTTTGGTAACTTATAGAAAAGATGTTGCGATGTTGTCACGGGTATTTCTGGACAATCCCGATGCAGTAATTTTACCCGCCGACCCCAGCAGCCGAAGTCAAGAAACACCAACCCCGCCGGGAGGGAGATCGATGCCGGTCGGGCCCTAGCAGTTTGGCTTCGGAGACCGAGACACTTGGGGCCTAGTGCCGAAAATATAAGGTTTGCGCAGTTAAGGTTAAGTGGCTACAATAATTCACGCCTGTAAAATAAGCTTATATTTGAGTCCAGTAATTTACTCGCGGTCGTTTGCAGACTATTAGTAGCCACGCTTGATGAAACCTGCCCCTGAACATGTTGCACCCGTATATGTAGGGAGTAGGAAAAGAGGAAAAGACGAAAATAATCGGGATCACATTTTGCTCCTTGATCCACAAAAAACCAGAAGGTCTGGAGTATTTGGAGATTCTGATGTTAGAAACGAGTGGGAAACAAAAGAAAGGAGAGGAAGCATCCCGTCCATTCGTTTCTTGTTCATTTCAACATCGTCAAGAGAATACTCTCCAGCATCGTCGAGCCTCTTTCGAATCTGAATTCCACTCGCAATCCCTCACTCTGTTCTCTGCAATCCGCAAGGTCCGTCCGAAGGCTAAGGAGCACCTGCAGCCGGGCAGGCGGAATTTCTCCTTTCCCCCAGTTGTTCGCTATCACAACCTTCTGCATCGCTGTAAGCGCCTGGACCAAATCACCGTCTACGGCCGCAAGTACCTCCGCCAGACGCTCGCCTTCCACCGTCCTGTCATTCAGTTCAGTTGCGCCAGATTGCCGGACCACCTCGGCGAGTAGCTGGAGGCTTTCAAAGGCTAGGCCTGAGCCGAGGAGAGAGCATATACGGCGTCTTAGTTTCGCCAATTCCGGTGTCGGGACTAGAGTAGGTTGTGTTGAAGAGGATGAAGCCGATGCCGTCGATGTAGATTCGTCGGTCACCGAAAACAGAGCTGGGACAGACGTTCTTTGTAGATCGTGCCTGAGATATTTCTGCACGTGGTGCTGCAGCCTGTGTGAGAACTGGCCATTTTCGTCTGCTGCGAGCATTGAGCGAAGAATTACTCGTAGACCATCTGGATTAAGATTGGCGATAACTGTATCTGTCATGAGGTTGACATGGGCCACTCTCGCCGCTGACGCATTCATCCTGTCGACTTTATGCGAGCTTGAACAACGTCTTTCTTAGAAATAACTCCGTATCCGCACAGTTATAAATTATAAATAATGGTGGTGTATATCTACGTATGCACACATACGTACTTATATATTATACTTATATATTATTCGCCACAAGCAAGAGTATGCAGCGTAAGCTAGAAAAATATGTTGATTCATTTTAGGTTGTTTGGAGACCGTTTTGTTACCAATGAGAGCGTTCTGAAATTTGAACGCTCTTCGGCACTCCCTGCGTAGGGCTGGCGTATCATGGACGTACTACGTACGTATCCCGGCCCCTGGGTTGTTCAAATAAAGTACGGATAGTCAGGACTAGTCAAAGATAAGCTCAGCGAAGCCTGTTGACAGGGATCTGGGATCAACTCGAGCGACAGCATCGGCATCCATTCAGGGGCCCAAATAGACCGCGCGCATTCTCTTTCCAGTTACGGAAGCATTAAGCCCTCGCTAACGAAGCCGCTGAAGATGGTGGTAGATGCAGGGTAGTAGGGGGAGGATGCCGGTGTCCAAGCAAAGCTCCCAGCGGTTTCGTGGGGGCGAAACGGCAATCTAGCGTCTTGGCCCCTGAAGGTGGGATTTTTTGTCAGGCCGTTGCTGGAGTGTTCGGCGTCTTTTTCGATGGTATGGGCTTCTCTCCTGATTCCGGGTGTATTTCCACAAGCGAGAATGGTCTTTTAATCACACCCGTCCGTCGCCACGCATGCCGTCGGCAGCTTACGGGACGCGTTCGGTTTTATGAATGCAATGCTGGAGTTGCATATATGCGAGGCTAGCGTAATGGCATCGCTCTGTTTGCTTTATACTGTCCATTCTAGCAGGCGGCGATTCATCCCATACGCCTTGGTCTATGGCTCAATGCAGCGGCTCCGGGTTCTTTTTTATCAGGATGGAGAGCAAAGAAGGGGGATTAAAAAGGGATCAACCAAGAGATTCCCCAGATTCCCTGAATGATGAGCCCTCAGCTGATTCGGATGTCCCTGGCCCCGTGGAAGTAGTCAGGATCTCATCAAGCATTGTTGTCTCGCTGTATATAAATATCTCCCGCGACCCCAAACCCAGGACTCAAGCCCTAACCTTTCCTATTCCGGCATAGTCTCCCGACTGAGTTTCCCCCCCTTGCCAGCCCAGCAATGCGCCAGCATCAACAATCCCCGAGACGCCGCAAGAATTCGGCGGGAAGATGATGTTTCGACGTAATCTAAAGTTAGATTGTTCAATGTATCCTTTGAGCACTGAAGCTTGACCAAGGCGGCTGGTCATTCAATTCTTAACCCAGCCGTTTCGCCTTGATGTCACGCCGCCATGGGCGGTTGAAACCAATGCTATCTGGCGCGGCTCTGCTTCCACAACTCCCAAGGACCCTCTCTCGGACTATCAAACGGGCAACGACAGTGTTACCGTGGTGCAGCAATGCATGAATTGATCTTTTAATCGCTTGTCACTTGTTTGGTTTATTCCTAGATATGCCGCGTGGTGCAACAAACCCATCCATGGTGGCGTGCACCCCATGCCGCGCCGTCAAGATGAAATGCATTCCGGAGTCAAACTCGACCATTTGTTCCCGGTGCAAGCGCAAGTCCCTGACTTGTCTTTTTGAAGCACATCGACGTGGTCGTAAGGCCGGCACAAAGTGAGTGAATTTTTTCCGTGGGAAATCCTACGGGGTTTGGCACACGTTCGTACGAGTCTTCTTGTCAATATCGTACAGCAAAATGGGACATACATTTGTTGGAACTCGCCTGTAGCGTTACGGCTATATACTACCATATTGAAAATATATCATTTATGGCCACTGATATGTTCCCGACTACTTGATCGCTATTGGCAGGTTACGTCCTAAAGCGGAACGCATGAAGGCTAGAGGCAACAGTGAACCAACATACCGCGCCCTCGCTACTCCATCAACCGATAGAGGATTATCGGTGAGTGTAGAGCGACCTGAAGGCTCGGAGCCCTCTTTGGCGTCTGATAGCCTTGCGCCATATGGCTGGTTCCCACAGTCGGCTACAGGTGGGAAATTTTCCATCGCAAACGTGCTGAATGCGGAAGACGAATCTCCCACGTACTATTCTTCGAAACGCAGAAGAACAAGCTTCACATCGGAAGATAGCTACGTACATGACATGAACGACCCTATAAACCTCAATCTTGTCGATCTGCCGACGGCCCAAAATTTGTTTGATAGGTAAGCTTTTCGTTCTAATGAAACTAACTCGCAACTTTGTGGGGGCGCAGCTGAAAATGACTGACTTTGGCCCACGATACAGCTTCTTTAATTACATGAATCCTTTCATCTGCCAATTTGATCCAAAGCTACACACACTGAAGTACATACGGGCACGCTCATATTTCTTGTTTTCTGCCCTCCTTTCTGCCGCCGCAAAGATTTTCAGGCCATCTTTATACACTAAACTCCATGAGCATGCAGAAAGCATCCTTAAGGACATCCTAGGCGCGGGTCAAATATCAACAGAAATTGTTCAAGGAATCTGCCTTTTGACCTACTGGAAGGAACCAAGTGATTCACGCGCATGGCTCCTGGTGGGCTATGCAATACGAGCAGCAATAGAGATGGGTTGGCACAAGTTTAAGCCTTCTGGTCCGGATAGCTCTTCAAGTTCTATGCGGGAATCAGTGGAATCGGAGCTTGAAGTACGGGAACTGCGAAGCAAGGAACGGACTTGGCTTATGCTATTCGTATATGACCGAAGGTACGTAGATTTATTTGTTGCAAAGTGGGGCAAAAAGGGAGTCTTTCTCGTAATCTTGTCTCAACCAGCAACTCTTGATTATTGATTATTGATAGTTATGTCAACGGCTAATTCTGCGGTTTTAGTGTGAGCTTACAACTGGGAAAGCCATGGATGATCCAAATCGACCCCTTGATTCGCAGCGCGGAATATTGGCACCAACATGTCTATGCAGTACCTGGCTGTGATCAAATCATGTCCGCCTTTGTACAGCTCCGCATTATTGGGTCTGAGATTTTGGAACTCTCCTGGATCGATCCAGCTGCCATAACGGCACAATCGATTATCAAGAATGAAGTGATCTTGAAACTATTCAATGGAGATTTAGACAGATGGGAGGCTAAGTGGTATCAAATTGTAGAAGAAGGTATGTTTTTTCCTTGAACGTGACTGCCTTTGACCGAGGGCCATTCCATCGAATTACTTCGCCCTTTGAATCGCATACAGATTCTGCCATTGCTGTCGAGAAAAAGAAAAATATCAAAGGATGATCTTTCTAACAATATTATATTTTTGCTCTCAACGTCTAGTCAGTACCAATGTTGCCCATCGCTTTATCATCCGGTTCTACGGAACACATCTTCGGCTCCATTTACATTCTTTTAGACTTCAACTCTCGATTCTGAGTGGAAACATTTCCAAACAAGCACTTTGGGTCTGCTATACCAGTGCTCTTGACATGCTTCGTTTGGTCGTTGACCGGCTCGGGGTACCATCCCATTCGTCCTATTGTCAAGACTCTATTCATGTAATGGTCGCGTACGCTGCTGTGGTCATGATCAAGGTATGTTATCTCCATTATTTCTGCGCTTGGCTTCTATCATTACCCGTTTCGTTCATATCACTATCGGACAGTCTTTTGTAATTGAGACGCACCGTCGCTAATATTCCATTAGATTCTTCTCTCTTTACCGGGAGAACTCCCGAGCGAATCTGAAAGTCTGATCCTCGACCTCATCAGCGAAACAGGCAAAAAATTCAGCACAGAAGGCCAAGCTACAAACACGAGCTCCTACTACCAAAGTAGATTCCTCTCAAACGTAGTCGCGCAGTACCGGAAGTCGAAGGAGGAATCATGCTCCCCTGCAAACAGATGGCTTAGACAGCAACATCGGCTGTTAGAGCAAAAGGGTAAACAAGTGTATCATCTTCCCCATTTACCACCTCTGCAATCGCAAGGACGATATACACTATCCCAAAGATCGAATTCTCCGCACCAAACGCTACCGTCACTATCCCCCACAACAGCGTCCAGAAATGTGCAGGGATACCAGCAGAGCCCGCTTCCCCTTCCACACCAGCAAGTGCACCAGAATCCCTTCAACGAAATAGACACACGGCAACCCCACCAAGCTCAACAGCTGGACTCGCGCCAACTCCCTCAACCACGCCCACAGATGCCACAGCGTCCAGGCCCGGAGTTGAATGGGTTCAATAATACCAAACCTCCAAATAGCAACATATTCATAACCTCCACACAGAACAGCCTCGAGACTTCCTTGGCGACGGATGGCCAGAGTACAGCCACACCGCTCTTCACGGATAATATCGTCTGGGAGGGTCTGTTTGCGCATGCCGGGTTTAATATCAGTAGCGGAGCATTTTTGCCGAAATTAGTGGACGAGGCCGGGATGGGTGCTTGAGATTCGTGTCGGGGATTGATAGCTTGTATTTAGGATATGTTGGGGTATATGAATTGGCGTTACTTCATGACTGATGTTGGTATGGACGCTATACAGAATGAGTCCTTTGGCAAAGCGCATATCTCCATACGGCGTATGCGGCGGTAGGAGTTTTGTATATGAGGTTTCATAAAATTTTCGGTTGGGGAGTTGATGAATAGCTTTAACACGCCCTCCTCCCTTTTCAAAAAATATCGAGGAGACCTTGGAGAATTCAATAGATTAAGGATCCATACTATATAAGATCAACGGCACATTCTTGGTGTAGTTTATCCATGCTTATCGTTACATTGTAACCAAAACCAGTTTCTCCCCGTTAATCACGATCATACACAATGTGCCCGTCCGCATGTATCCAGAAATCAGGCCCATTCCCAATCCCCCGCGTCATCCCATCCTTCATCCCAAACACATACCCTTTCCTCAGAAGCTCACACTCCTCAAAATGGCTACAAATATCCCCCATGTAAAAGGCAACATCATCGCCCCTCGGCCCGTCTGTATTCCTAGCACCAGCATCATCATCACCGTCCCATATTAATGTGTCCCACCGGCGGCCCTCCCCTCCCAGTTCCTCGTTGTACTCATACCGATTCTCATATTCTCTCTGAAGCGCGCATGGACTACAATAAATCCCGGACTCCGCCATCTGCCTCTGCGCATCCCAATACGGCAAATCCGTCACGCCCGTCCCCATCCACCGCGACCTTGCCGTTCCATACATCTCCATCAGGCGCAGAACATCACTACTAGGCTCCGTTCGCCCCCGCGGCGCCTTGAGAGAAGCTATAACCCCCCGAAACCGCTCAACAGTCCCCAACCAGTTCACAATAGCCTTTTCCGCCTCCGCAACACTAACAATACCAATGGGCTCGTGCACGATATCTATAGGCGACGGATCCCTCCCGTACACCCCGGTAAAGACACGCACAATCGGCAACTGCCTAAGCAGCGACACCAGCGTCTCCAGCTCTTCGTCCGTAAAGTCGCCAGGAAACTGCGATGCCAGGAACCCGATGCGCGCCACCTGGAAACGGGGCCTTGTCCAGATGCACCGGTCGCAGCAACGGGTTAGGGTGGGGAGGAAGACTAGCGGCCCGAACGCGCCGCAGGCGCGGCAGTGTGGGTGTCGGAATTCGGCGTAGAGTTGGTGGAGGGGAAAGTGGGACGCGAGCTGGACTTTATGGAGAATGCGGAGGGTATGTGGGGCATGTTGTTTTAGGAGGGTGTACGGGTGCAGCGAGTCGATTAGCGTTCTATACAGGGTGTTTATGAGGCGGAGGGTGAGGAGGGAGTTTAGATCCAGGTGGAGCAGGATGGTGGTGGTGAGTTCTGGAGGGAGGCGAGCGACCAGATTTCCACCGTCTGCGGGCGGGCGTGTGCTGTCAGACGGAGGGGCAGACGGGGCTGGAGGGGGGATTTTTGCGAGATCATATTCTGTGTATAGCTCAAGTTTCAACCGAGCTGGCCGCAGCCGACGGTGTCCAATTCCAGGGGCCATGCAGGTGTTTGTCTATTTTCTTGCGTTGATAAGAAGTCGCAGGAAAGAGGAGATCGACGACCTTCATATACGACAGCTCTTCAGACGATTTCAGGTACAGCCCCGCTTCGTATCTGCTCCGTTTCGTTCTTTGCAATAGTTATTTGTCAGTTTGGCTGTTGGATATCAGAGGTTTATCTTTCAGATGTTGTCCAAAAGCCGGCTTGGCCCGCTATTTCGTGGGGTTATCACTAGAAATACGAAAATACGGCCGTTACTGATTTAACTTATCCAATCGTTTTTCAGTCTCAAGGATGAAGCTGGGAGATCTGTGATCACCCGCTAACTTTATTTTGTTCTCGGAGACTCCAAAAGTTCTGCAACCCGTAAGCACTAGCAAGAACCAGGGACTGCACCATCTGGACAGGGAATAATTGTAAATTGATTAGTTAGAAATATTAGAGCGATTGAGTGGATAAGTACATGTACATAGATAAAGAGCGATCACCCAGATAGCAATAAATAGACAAATATAAACATCATGCTGTATTGAAGTTTTGGTGGAAATCTTTTGGGAAATAAGAGCGCAATAAGCAGCGGATGGGGACATCCTTTTCGCCTCGATGAAAAATAACGCATGGTTTCTGTCCATCCTTCGACAAACTCTAACAGACAATACCACGTGAAAAACTATAGGGGAAATAGACATATGCAAGGAGTAGAGATAGCTATTAACGCCCTCCACGTCTAACACAAACAACGCAAACAACACATGCAATCCAGTAACAATGGATAGTAACGAAACGAATAGGAGAGGCGGCCGAAAGTAAAGGGGGAGCGTGTTTTGGTTTCGCTACGCTCTTCCGAATATTCCCTTCTCTGTTAAAGTCTTTCCGAAAATGGCAACGGCTGATCCAACGAGAACCATCACTCCGGCAAAATAAGATACTTGTTCATACCCGTGGTATCTATTGACAAGTTCACCACTTATCGGCGGCCCGATCAGCCCAGCAATTGATGCGAGGCCCATTCCCATGCCCATATATGTACCGATGTTTTTGGGGTTATCGGTACATGTCGTCAGGCAGACCACAATGCCCGAGACGATGGTACCGGAACAGAAGCCAAAAAGCCCAGCGAAAACTAATATTCCCGCATTGGTGGTAATTTTTGGCCAGCAGAATATGAGAATTCCCGAGGAGACTCCAGATGCTATAACCGAATTGAGGCGTCCTAATTTGTCACCCAAGACACCAGGAATGACTCTGCCAAAGAAAGACGCGCCGTTCAGGATCGCCACGAGGTATGAAGCAAGCGTTTTGTTCATGCCATGCTGGACGGCGTAGCTCGGGAGGAAAAATATTGGGGTAAAGACGCAGAGAATCATGAGAAAAGCAAATGCAATGATGGTTAGGTAGAGCCGATTCTTGAATGCAGAGAGGAGCAAGAAAGTCCCTTTTCGTGGTGGAAGACGGGCACGGATCGCTAGGCACGATGGTGCCAGAATTGCCAGGATTAAGAAGCCAATAATGCGCAACGACCATCCGAAGCCCAGCGTGGTGTCATTGAGCAGTTTCCCGAGGGCAATTGGGAAGACAACGCCTCCAATGGAGGATCCAGCAACCGCAATACCCATCGCAGCTCCACGGTTTTTGTCGAAATATTGGGGCGTGGCAGCCATGGAAGGGGCCATGGTCAATCCCATCGAAATTCCGCCTAGTATCCCCTGGGCTAGCATAAACTGGTAAAATTCCTTCGCGAGGCTCGTCATCATGATTGAGAAAACGTAGAGTACTGCTGATGGCCAGATGATCTAAAGATATGTCAGTTCCGGTTGAAGATTTTGTAGGGCAAGGGACGCGTGCTTGTAACATACCTTCGCTCCATATTGGTCAAATAGAGGGCCACCCACGAGGGCACCAGCAAACAGTACAAAGACTTGTATCGACCCAATCCAGGAGATAGCAGATGGCGACGAATCAGATAGTTGATGGGACATATAGTACTCTTGGAAGACCCTAATAAAACGCGTCAGGGAAGACACGAGACAGAAGAGAGGATTGGGCAAAGAGCCACAGCAGGCGTTGCTAGGAGACATATAATGCTTACCCAAAGGCATTTGCCAGTCCGAAAGTGCAGAACAGTATACCAGAAGTGCCAGCCGCTACACTCCATGCCCTGGCGCCTCCGTCTGGATAGGTGTCTTCCGGCTTGGGCTCGAGGGAGGTTTCCGAATCTCCTTCCTGAGAGCTCTTTAGATCATGCACGTCGGGCGTGCTTGACGTCTCGTGGACGCGCTCTGCCATGATGACAGATGAACTGCGAGTTTGCTAGAGGGAATCGAGAAGAACGAAAGAATACAGAGTTAAATGAAAAGGGGAGAAGCAGAAGAGAGAACAGTCCAAGGCACGAAAAAAAGAGCTCTGCGCGTGGAAGGAAAGCAAGCAGCAAAACAAGCCCCTTTTCTATCGTGCTTTCTTCCTTAGAGAAGGAAAATGAGGGTGGAAAGGATATTGAGGATATTAAGGATATTGGACGATAATGAAGATTGAAGATAATGAGAACATTGTGTATATTTGAAAAAAGAAAAGGGTGCGGTGTTCAGATATATATACACGACGTGTATATATTTGGGTGGTTTGAAATGGCTACTTGAGTGTGCGCTTGTCAATGGCACTATGGGCGTCATTATCGTGCTGCCATCCGGAGCTGTTGCAACCACAGCACTAAAACACAGAGAAAAGACCCGCAACTACGGTATAGACATGGATTATGCGGCGAAATACTGGAGCCTGCGAGTCATATCAACCTCTCATACCCTGTAGGATCGCTAGAGTCGGGTCTGGAGGCATCGGCAGACCGAGTCTACTCATTCCGTGCTCGGGGATAAGAGCATATACACAACGGGATATTCGGGCCTGCTCGAGGCTAAAGGCAATTATTAATATTGGAAAGCATCGACCTGGAGCCCCCGAAAATCTTGTTAAGTATCAGTACCCCCTTCTTAACAAGTGATTGTGAAGGGGCTTTTAGAGATACTTATCCAACGCGAATATCTGCAACTTCGCGATGTCGTTAAAATTGCCCAAAAAGGGGCTGCCGGAAGATCTGATAAGATTGCTTATCTTATCACATGACCTTACCGCGGAGTTTAAAATTCGGAGGTAATGACTAATTTACCGTGGATCGAGGGGGAATTGTCCGGGTATCACGGGCTTTTACCCCTGAATACCCGAATATCCCGCGACCGAGCAACCTCCTCGACCCCCCCTCGGGGCAACCCAATCCAGGATCAGATTGAATCAGCTTGACTCACGGGAGCCAGGAGCCGGCAAAGAAGGAAAAAGCAAAGACAAACGGAAGAAAGAAAAATCTGACATTGTCGTTGTCGGGCCGAACGTTTGGTGTTCGCTTATCTGATCAAATTGCTGCTTCCACCTTCAGCGAGAAAGAGACTTCGACTTTGATACTCCGCACCACATTGACGGAATGATGCATGAGAATGAGATTCAATCGTGTCCCGGTGACGCTCCGCCACGTAAACGACGGCGCCCGGCGTTGGCCTGTGATCAGTGTCGTCGCCGGAAGATCAAATGCGACCAGAAAGTGCCCTGCGATCAATGCCGCCGGTCCAAGAGCCTCTCGATACATACATGCACGTATACCCATGCCCATACTCCGGCTGGCTCTTCTTCTTTTGCCTCGTCTACTAGATGTTATGATAGCCCACAACCACAGCGTCCTTCAGCTACCCAAGCTCCCCCAGCCCCTATCGTGCCTATTTCACAGATAAGCCGCCCGGGAACCTTCCCGTCATACCCCTCACCTTCTACGGCAAATGCATCAGACCTGAGTATACATGCAGATGATCAAAGAAGTGATGTCACTAGATCTACTCGAAATGTTGCCCAGGACCTTCAATCTGCAGCGACAATTCAGGCGCTCGCCGATCGGGTCCGTTTGCTGGAAAGGAAGCTGGCCCAGTCTACGAGGACCAGCTCCGTGGCTACTTCGTCTTCGCCCGGAGGCAGAGTTTTGGAAGCATTGGAGGATCGTGAGGCCTCGCACGCTCCTGTGAGAGGGACCTTCTCGAAGACCAGATTTTTCGGGCAGAGTCACTGGATGAATTGTGCCAAGGAAGTGAGGACAACTCCTTTTTCATTATTGTATCCGCCCCACCATTTCCGTTTCCTACTCTTAACTCTTAATTTCTTACTTTTTTCTTAAGTGCTGCTGATATCGAGGGAATTGTATGGGGTTGTATGCATCCTACGCTCCTAGTCCCATAAATTCGCTAACTGAAGCCAAAGTTCAATATCGTATACGGCTTAAGGCATCGGCTTGAAGTAGAGGATAATTCTGGGATATCCAGAATGATAAATCGATGTAAGACCTTAGCAAGAACCATAAAAGTCAGACGTCCAATACGCCAGCCAGATTATCCGGACATGAACGATTTGGTTCCACCGCGCGAGGCGGCTGACCAGCTCGTCTCGGGGTATCTTCGCACCTTCGAGTCTGTTTATCGAATCTTACACGTGCCCACGTTTCAGCAGGAATATGTCCAATTCTGGAATTCCCCTCAGTCTGCGAGTCAGGCTTTTGTGGTGCGCTTGCTACTTGTCATGGCCCTAGGAACTTGTTTCTATAACGGCCCCGACAGCTCCATTACACCTCGGATAACGGCAGCACGGTGGATTTATGCTGCCCAGGCATGGTTGGGAGGTCCTTTTGAGAAATCTCGCGTCAATATTGCGGGCGTCCAAATACACTGCCTTCTGCTTCTAGCCCGACAGAGCTGTGCGATTGATGGTGACCTAGCTTGGATATCGGCTGGCTCTCTGTTGCGAGCAGCAATGTACGTTGGTTTACATCGGGATCCACAGTATCTTCCAAAAATGCCAGTCTTTCAGGCGGAGCTACGGAGAAGACTGTGGGCTACCGTTCTGGAACTTTGCCTCCAGTCAAGCATGGATGCAGGCGGGGCGCCTCTGGTTTCCCTTCACGATTATGACTGCGAGCCACCGTCCAACATCCATGATAATGATGTGAACGCTGATGACCCCGTAGCCGTCCCATGCGTCACAAACGGATACACCCACACCAGCGTCCAAATCGCGCTCATGAAGTCTTTCCCTATAAGACTTCAGATGGCAAAGGCAATGAACGATATATGCACCGAGCTTTCGTATGACGAAGTACTGAGACTCAGCAGTAAGCTCACCACCATTCAGCGTGACAATTCGCTCCACCTTTTCAACCCAGCCCATCACTCGCAAGACGGAGCCTCGCAGCCGTCTACCTTCCAAACCCAATCCGTCTCTCTTCTCACCAACAGGTTTCTGCTTGCTCTACATCATCCTTTCGCCGTCAAGGCGAAAACAAACCCAAAATACTACTTCTCCCGTAAAATAAGCCTGGATGCCGCTCTCCACATTCTTTCGCCAAGTAGACGCAACCACAGCCAGGATAATAATGAGAATGCCACCGCCAACACGGGCAGCGACGACGATGATTTTGACCGCCTAAAATTCCACGCTGGAGGCCTCATCCGCAGCTCCCTCATCTACGCACAGTTCACCGTCTCCCTCGAGCTCATCTGCCAACTCCAGGAAGACATGCCAGGGCACTTCTCATCAAACACCGCGTCAATACCCACCTCCTCGTCGGCTACACAAACATGGCGACGAGAACTTTACAGCGCGACCGATAACTACATGCGGCTCGCGAAGGCGCGGATCCAGGCGGGCGAAACGAATGTCAAGGGTTATATATTCGCTGCCTGTGTGCTCGCGCAGATCAAGGCGATGGAGGCGGGCGTGACAGAAGTTGAAGCGCCCATTATGGAGGCGGCGAAGGAGAGCGTGGATCAGTGTTATCTTTGGCTGAAGGAGCGAGCAAAACTGCTTGGAGCAAGGGAGGTCGAGGAATTTGAGGAGGAGGATGAAGATACGGAGCTAGATACCTATAACACTATATATGGTGAAGGTGGTAATAGTGCTGAGTTTGAGAGTCAGAGGATCGAATGGGCGGATTGGGTAAGTTGCCCCTTTCTTCGCTTTTTCTTGATACGTTCCGTTTTATTTTATTTTTTCCGTTCGGGGCTTTTTTGTTTTTTTTTCTTTTTTTCCCCCTGACTCTTTTGGGCGTTTCCGCCCAATTTTACCGGGCCATGTTGAATTCGGCATACTAATATCTAAATTGCTAGGGCTCGCAATTTCTCTTTGACATACCGGATTCATGGTTATTTTCCGGCATTCCGTCCGGCGATCTGTAATATGGGGTATTTCCTTTTCCAGAGCACAAATGTTTGTTGCTTCCCGTTTCTCTTTTCAGGATGTTCCTCTCAAGGGACGGATCCAATCAACATGTATATTACACGAAACGGGGCGTTGGGCGAAATATACTGGATTCATGGTGTCTATTTTTATCAGCCTGACTTTCTTGTTTTCTCTGCATGAACGGTCGCCACTCATGTCACCCTTCCAAAATGAAGTGCCGATCCCTCGGTATGCACGCCATCCCAGACACCAGCCGCTAATATCCAGTCGCTGTGGGGCTGTCGCAGCGTCGCGCGGGTGGGCCTTGGCTTCCACGACCATCAATTCCCGCATGGGATCTGACCGCATAATGACGAACAGGCAAATCATCGCGGATTTCCAACCGGTTGCTAGCTTCCGTGCATCTTTGACATTCATCCGCCAGCATTTGCAATAATCATTCCCCTTTGGTGATCGGGTTTTCTGTCAGCTATTAGATTGAGAGCTCAATAAGTCAATGTAACGATAGCAATAATGAATTATGATATGATTCGAAGTACTTGTCCTGTACAGACTATCTGTGTCGGTGCCAGCTCTAGTTGGATCTTCGAGGTGCCACCCGCTTCAGACATCCAATTAAATGTCTCACTGTATTTAGTTACAGACGGTGTATATTTCCATTCTTTATTGCTCCGGGTCTTTGGGTGTAGATGTGAAGGGTAGCACTTGACGGGCGAAATATCTGGTTCAAAATCACACGCTGGGCATACACAGTCCTTTTTGCTGTTTTCGGCTCCTTGCCCTAATTCATTTTGATGTTTTGGGACAAAACGCCGCAGACAAGAAGTATGCCGAGTAACAACAACAACGACAACGACAACGACAACTACGGAGCGGCGAGACAAAAGCAAATACATATCCCACGGTTTATAGACCTCAGTCAACTACTCCAGACTCTGCTTTGACTCCTGGCCTCCGAGGCTGACAGCTGCAAATGAATAAACGACCGGGGATTCGATGGTTGGACTCAGTCCAGTCTGTAACAACACACTGATCACCTGAAGAAGTAAAAAGACGCCAGCGGGGATTTGCTCCAAAGGCGCTTCATTACCATTACCCAGCCACTCAGACGAGAGCAAATCAACGGCGCCGAGCACAGAGTCCTCTCGCAGCCTCGCTGGCCAAGCTGCAGGCTGAGCGTCATCAATTTGCTTGGTCCCTTTTTCTCCGCCCACCCGTAGCCTGGCCTGCTCCCCATGCCTCCCATGCCATGACAGGGACTATGATGGAAATGTTTCCGGCATCCCCAACTTTGTCGGTGAACCACCAGCGGGTTGTTGCTCTTATAGCTCTTGGCAGCTGTGCGGAGTAGAGGATACATACATACGGAGTACATGGGCTGCTCCTAGTCTGCGCCCGGGTTCGGGGCGGTCTGGCACGTTTCTCCTTGTCGTTGTCTCAATGTTGGACAGAGAGCCTCATCCTCCCCTGGGATTTTGAAATGCGCAAAGTCATATATGTCTGAATACGAGCTGGGCAGGCAGACTGGTTCCTTTTGCAGCGGCTTGCATTTGAAATTCCCATCATCAGCAACAACAACAGGTTTAACTGTTAAATACAGCGTACTTCGCTGCTCTTGTCCCCCGCCGTATTTAGCTTATTTTGGCTTCGAAATTCTCTCTCTCTCAATCTCCCCATCACACATGGCTCACCAACAACCCCGGTCTAATGAGCCAGGTTTAACCCTGAAAGGAGAAGAATAATTAAAAGAAATGTTAAAATACACGTACGCATCGCTTGGTGGTTCTCCTCTTGCTGCTTAGGATATTACCTCGCATGCCCCTTTCGTCCAGACGATTCCCATTGTTGGTTCATTCCGGTGCGTCTTATTACTTCCCACCAGCCTCTTTACCGCTTCCGGCGCGTTATTTAATTTGGCGTTAATCCCTCGCGGTGAGCTTCTCTCATACAGAATACATCCTGTAGCAAGCCTGATTTTAAACCCGCAGCTTGCGCTTTGTTCACGTTATTTACCGAGTTTTCGGGCATACCTTTCCGCCGCCAGCATCAACTAATCCTGCTAGGGCTGGTTAGGCCCCCGCTTGACGCCATTTGGGTAGGTTAATGGCCTCTGCTCAGTTTTCTTGGAAGCTTTTAACTAATCTTCATCCGTCATCTTCGGTATGAGAGCAGCCGCCGAGTCTTTTCTCCCCTCCCCCCACTACCGGAAAGAGAGCACAAATGTTTTCTTGCAGATATATTACTATTAGTCTATTAAATGCTTGCGGGTCGCTGTATTCAACTTCTTTCTTTTCCCCCCGCAAAATCTGCAGCAAATCTTTAAATATAGAAGATTAATAGAATTACCTGCTCGGTTTCTCAGGAGGCCAAATTTCGGCGAGAACCTATTGCCATCTGTGTAACGAACGGCGAACGGCCCAGAGGTCTCAAATCTTCCATCTTTATATACAACCGCGAGATTGCTTCTTCGACACCCTCTATATATCATATCTGCTGGCTCCTGGCTCCTGGCTCCCTATCGTGAGGTCCCGATATGGGACTCCAACTAGAGATCTTCTCCATTAGCTCACGGATATCCCCCACTCCCTAGAAGTCCCTTCGTCGGCCGGCTCGCCATCAAGCGATACAATGAGACTCTTCGAACCTTTCGCAGACCCAGGCGCCGCCTCCTCCGACCGTTCTTCCTCGGAACTCGACAATATCACCACCGGTACAACGAACCGCAAAGCCTCCCATGCCACTGCGAGCACAACTACCCCCTTCCCAACACAACGGCAGCACTCATTTCTCCATTCCCGCCGCGAATCGCTCACAGCGGCCGAGCGTGCGCGAAGAAACCTCAATGCCAAACTCGCTAATCCGCTCGCAGGCCTCAGCCATGGCACCCTCATGAAGCGCGGCGGCCGCTATGCGCGCCAGCACCAGATTGGCGACGACGAGGATATCCGTGCCTTTGAGCTGGGCGCGGTGTTGGCGCAGGCGCCAGAGAAGTATGAGACTGTCGAGGGCTTGACGGAGAAAGAGTTGAAGGTGCTGAGGGAGGAATTTACGAATCGATGGTCGCAGCCGCGGCTCATGTATTTGGTTATTGTTCTTTGCTCGCTCAGTGCGGCAGTTCAGGGAATGGGTTAGTTGGTTTATTTCCTTCGCTACCGCTTTCTTTTTTTCTTCTATTCCTTGTTAGCTTCTTCTGTTTCCCTCTTGTTCATTTCCCCTAATTTTGAGACTTGAGATTTCCCCTCCACCTCCGTCATTTTGATTTTCTAGAACATTGTTTTTGCTTTTTCTTGTTTTCGGCCTTTAATTTTCCCCTTGTACCGTGGTTCGCACATTGTGTTTCAAGGTTGAAAGCTTAAAGCCACGGGACGCTCTATTTCTTTATCTAAACTAACGGAACATCTATTGACACAAAACCTTAAGACGAATCCGTCGTGAATGGCGCACAGATATTCTACAAATCACAATTCGGCATCGGCGGTCTCGATTCTCGCTCAACATGGCTTGTCGGCCTAGTCAATGCAGCACCATATCTCTGCTGCGCCTTTATCGGCTGCTGGCTCACCGTACCTTTTAACCACTGGTTCGGTCGACGTGGGACCGTATTCATCACCTGCGTCTTCTCGGCCATCGCGTGTTTCTGGCAGGGCTTTGTGAACTCATGGTGGCATTTATTCATTAGCCGTTTTGCGCTGGGATTTGGCATTGGGCCCAAGTCTGCCACCGTGCCCATCTATGCCGCCGAGACCACCCCGCCAGCCATTCGTGGTGCCCTGGTGATGCAATGGCAGATGTGGACTGCTTTCGGTATTATGCTGGGTTATATGTCTGATCTGGTCTTTTTCAACGTGCCAGATACGCCCAGCGTAACTGGTCTGGGGTGGCGTCTGATGCTTGGCTCGGCCATGTTCCCTGCCGTGCTGGTATGCACCTTTGTCTTTGTTTGCCCCGAGTCACCACGCTGGTATATGAGCAAAGGCAGCCATTACAAGGCATACCGCTCCATGTGCCGTTTGCGGTTTATAAAAGTACAGGCTGCGAGGGACCTATTTTACATGCACACCTTGCTTGAGGCAGAGGCGACGATGAAATTGGGCCAGGCGAAAATCCTCGAACTAATAACCGTCCCCCGCAATCGGCGCGCCCTTATCGCATCGGAGATTGTCATGTTTATGCAACAGGTACGTGCCTACGCATGCTTTTCTACCACAATTCAGACCATTAATTGACAATTTTCATCCTAGTTCTGCGGTGTAAACGTCATAGCCTACTACTCCTCCGAAATTTTCCTGGACGCAGGCTTCTCCCAAAAATCCGCCTTAGCAGCCTCGTTCGGCTTCGGCGTGATAAACTGGCTCTTCGCCATCCCCGCCATCTACACCATCGATACCTTTGGCCGTCGCAACCTTCTCCTCGTCACCTTCCCTCTCATGGGTCTCTTCCAGCTGCTGACCGGCTTCTCCTTCTGGATCCCCACTGACGGCTCCGAGACCATGCGCAGGGCGCACACTGGCTGCGTCGCGCTGGGGATCTACCTGTTCGGCATCGTCTACTCGCCGGGCGAAGGCCCTGTGCCCTTCACGTACTCCGCCGAAGCGTATCCGCTGTACGTGCGTTCGTATGGCATGGCGCTAGCGACGTCGACGACGTGGTTCTTCAACTTCATTCTGGCGATTACATGGCCGAGTCTGAAAAATGCGTTCAAACCGCAGGGTGCGTTTGGGTGGTATGCCGGGTGGAATCTTGTGGGGTTTGTGCTTGTGTTGTTGTTCATGCCGGAAACGAAGGGGAAGACGCTTGAGGAACTGGATCAGGTGTTTTCGGTGCCGACGATGGTGCATGCGAAGTTTGGGGCGGGGGAGTTGGTTTATTACTTCCGGAGGTATGTGTTGCGGCAGAAAGGGTTGAAGAAGGTGGACCTTTATCAGAGAGATGAAAGTGGGGAGAAGAGGAGGGGGGTAAGGAGAGATCGAAGTGAGAGCGAGGGCACTGGTGCTGATCCTGATGCTGAGATCAAGGTTAGTGTCAATGGGAGGGGGGAAGAGTTGAGTGACGAAGGGAGGTTGGAAAATGGGTGATGTGGATTTGAAGCGTGAGTATTAGCTACTCATGTTTCATACTTATGCTTTATGATTTTCCTATATAAGAACTATCATGCATGCATTTACGGGATGGGATATTTTCATTTGTTTAGAGATACCTATTTGGTTCTATTTCTTTGCACATATATCTGTCAATGCGGTTTTATATTTACTACCAGGTGACACTTTGTGTTTGTTTACATGCGGGCGCGGGAAGCATCATTATTCGCTGTCCTCCTAATTTCCGTCCCATTCTGAAGTTCTCGTGCCGTTTTACATATCCTATATATTACATGGAGCCAATTATTTAGTGGCCTAACTACTAATGGTGAGCTAAACACCACTTTTCATATAAATACAGAAGGGCACGGTATGATTTAAGTAGCAGATAAATGTTATGGAATATTTATTCTATCTATTGCGACATCCTTTTAATTCAGTAGTAAGAATACTTCGTTTTGAAAGACTGTCTGGCGACAGCGAGAGAAAACTTCAAGCATATCCACAGCAGATGTCGTTCACGACATAAATATCTACAAGGTCTTCAAGACAAGTTAGTCTATGCTCTGCCGAGGATTGATATCGAAGAGACAGTGGAAAGGAGAGAGGGTGAGTCAGATAGCAATTGGTAATTTTTGACTATCCACATTTTTGTTTCGGAACAGGTCTGTGTAAAAATTTGCTTCATCATAGGAGGTGGGGTAGGCGGTATGGAATTGGGGTTGGGGTTGGTATGTGTGTGGATTAATATTTGAATCAGAGGGGATCTTTGAACATACCAGTTACTAATGAGAGGCTTGCCATGAGAAAAAAAAAATTCCACCAATCCAATCCTAGTTCTTCGGTTTCTGGAAGAAATTGTCAATTCGTTTCTGTGTTGTATCATGTTTTGAACTACCAACGCCCGGAGTCCGCCTAAGATTCTTGAGATGTTCTCTCCCATTTATCGTTAGGATTGTCAGCGTATGGTCATGAAACGCCGGGTTCCGAGTATCATTGTTTGCTTCAGCTTTGTTTGAACTATCCATAGTACCCTGAGATTGATCACTCTCCATCGCTGAAACTGGGGTTACGAGGGCAATTTCAAGCCGTGCAATATCAAGTTCTAGGTAGCCAGTGTTCGACCACGACGAAACGCGTTTTGTGACCTCGACGCCTGGCGCAAGAACAACATGGTTCGACAAAAACAGTCGCGAGAACGCTTCCCACAACGCGGACAGCAAAATGCCATGAGAGACAACCGCAACAGCTTGAGAAGTATTCCCCGTATCAAGCAAAACTGGCAGCAGATGGTTGGAGAGAAAGGAATCTGCCCGCGAGGCGACAGAGGCATGTGGCTCCGGTTCTCCAGCTGTTTCAGAAACGGTACTTGCGGCTCCTTCTCGCGAGGTAAGCCACGATTTTCCCTCTAGAGAGCCAAAGTCCCTTTCCCTTAGGACTGGCAGGACGATAGGTAGTAGCTGAGACGAATCTCCATCTCGATCCTCTTCGCCAGCAAGGCCACAGATGCCCTCAGCGGTAGTACGAGCCCGCAGCAGATCCGAAGAGAAGACCGTGTTAAACACAATTCCCCGTGCCTTGAAATGGAGAGCTAGCCGCTGGATTTGAAGCATGCCATGGTTTGTTAAAGCGGAGTCTGTTGTTCCTGCACTGAACAGAGCGTAACAACTTTGTGTGAGCAACAGCCCACGCCCTCACAGAGAGATTGAAGGGCAAACAGAAACGGCATCATACTAGACCTGGGCAACATTGTGCTCTGACTCGGCGTGGCGGATGAGGAAGAGTTTCATCCTAGGCGAGGGAGGAGATTGAAGGGAGCGGCTGGATGTTCATTTGCTAGTTTACCTGGAGCTGTAGGAGCATTGTCGAGCGTTGTACAAGCAGGAAGACGGCGCAATCTTTTCACAGCGAAATACAATTGTTAAGGAAACACACAAATAAATAAAATAATATCCGGAGAAAATTTCGACAAGCGTTGGCGGAGGGGAGGAAATTTTTCGCGGTTTTTATACGCGGCTCTGTTAGCGCCTTGGCATTGTTGTCCCTCTCGACCTCACATCGATGTCTCGGCTCTTGTTCACATACAAACAACACAACTTCGCAGCTTCAACATGGCTGCTCACACATGCTACAGGGGCAGAACAGCCAGCCGCTTTCTTGACGCGTGTAGCATACATTCTAATCGTTTCCTCGAAGGAACTTGGATTTATACTCCCATAATGTGTGAAAAAAAGGGAGAAGCCCGCGGCCTGGGTGCCTATACTCGAACGGGCTATACTGCAAAAATGAGCCTGGAGCGGTTTTCCTTCGCCAGGCACCCTGGGCGGCTTTATTTATCTTGAAAGAAGCATCTGTATTGAGTTGTCTATTCCCTCTCAGTCATCTTTCCTATGCCGTTTCCTACTGGCACAAATATCAAAAGGGAGATAAACCGGGTTTCGCACCAGTCCATCCATCAGATTTCCTCCTACAGGCTGTGATCGCCCGTTTTCTGGGTTTGGTAGAAGGGATACGTTATTTCTCACGGAACCCAGCTGTAATGGCTTCTTGCTGGGTGATGGTTTGACCTCTTTCTTTCCTCATAATCCATGTCGTTTCACCCGCGCCAGCTCGCACTTCTATTGTTGAATCTGTCTAATATTAACCAAAGGGCTCTCCGTCTGTTTGCGGTCTCTTAATGTGCCGTGATAACGACAGCGTATCATTTACTAGGCTGACGCAGAATTTGTCTTCGACGCACAACTTCAAGTGGCTGTACGCTTCGCTGGAATCCGACTGCGGTATTGAAGCCAGCGTCAACTCTAGGCTGCGAGCTTCTCTCCTTCGAAGCTTCAATTATCGTATTCATTAATGCTAATATATGCATTCATATTAGCAAATGCTAGTTGTCCTAAATGTCCAGTTCTTATATATATATCACTTCATCTCCACGGGACGATCGGTATTTTTGCTGGGGTAGACGAAGCCAACGGTGAGGGCTGCGATTCCTCACTATTGGGTTATTTACATCTGAGATCCCAACTATTGCTCTTTGATTCTTCTCCAGCTTATTGAGTCATCACACATCTAAAGTTCGTTGATTTCACCGCATATTTCACTTTTCAGTTATGCGCTCATGATTCGAGTTGCCAAAGCACGCTCCTCGCTCACCGAATCAGTCCGCCAAACCAGCTCTGACGTACCAGATTCAAATCACAAAGCTGATTTCGAGATATCCCAACCACACCGCGAGTCTGCATTATCACTCTATCGCTTATAAAAGGTAGACTAATTGCAGCCATGCCATATTCTGACGACGATCTCGCAGCTGCCCTTGAGATTATCAGGGCAGATAGGCCCAAACCGACTATAGATGGCATACCCTGCCATTACCTGGAGGACTGTATCAAGTACGACCTCCGCTATAGAGACCCATTGAAATGCCCTTCAACTTGGGTTGATGATGATACCAGTGGAGACTTTGAAATATACGATGATAGCCACTCCAGAAAGTCCCGCCGCCCACCAAAGCGCAAACCCAGTGGACCTCCAACCACATCGGAACCGCCAGTAAAAAAGGTGAAAGGCAATGACGATGTCACTCCTAGCCAACCTCCAGCTATTGAGGACCCATCTACTGTCAATTTGAAATTTAAATCGCAGTCGCCGGAATGTTTTATTGCCGCCGTGGCGAAAACAGAAGATGAATCTGTATCCTCATCTGCAGACATTGGCACTGGATCTAATGAGGAAGCTTCGCAGAAAACACTTCCTAAAGCAGGGAGCATGTCTAAAGCAGGGAGCATGTCCCCGGTCGCTGGTAGTAGTTCCGTGGGTGACGATAGGTACGAAATCCGACCAAAGACAATACAAACTAAAATGGTAGGTAAAAGGAGGTTAACAAGTATCTAGCAGCGTAACGGTGGTAAGCCAGGACAGCCAGGGAACGTCGACTGAAAAGGAGTTAAAAAGTCTTTATGAACCCCTGAGTTCCCAGGATGCCTACACATCTGTTAAACTCGAGGAACAAGAGGCTCAGCATCTCCAGCATACAATCGTCGCACCATATAACGAAATGGGTAAGTGACCCAGGTTCCTCTTCCATCGATGGACAGCCAGAAAACCTGCATTTGCTAACAATTGTATAGTGGCGGATGCCATTCTCCAATCGAACATATGCGCCAACATGGAGCCAGGACCGGAACAGCACGATTCATGGGAATATCACACACCGCTCCTGCCATTAGAAAACCCTGCACTGTCGCAGATGGCAACCCCTTCTGTAGAAGAAATATTATTGCGGGAACTTTCTAAGAAGGCATCCTCTGAGACTGATCTACTGGTGAAATCAGAGAAAGCCCCTTGTATCCCGAAATCCACAAAGAAAATCCCGGCCAAGCCCACTATAACACCCACAAACCTTCCATCACCAACCCCCCCGGAGACATCGGATTATAGGAGCATCATCCCCAACATATTATCCGTCAAGCGCCGCAAACATCGTACCGCGGGCCCAACAACCAAAAGGATCAGCACCTCGTTCGCCCATCCAATAACCTTCACCCACACCCCTAGCCGCAATGACCCCAGACCGTGCCACTGGTGCCAGGATTTCACCTACGGGATGCTAGGCCTCGGGCAAATAGAGGTGGAGGTTCTCGACCGGCGCGACGGCAAGGGCTATGCAGAACTCAGCACCGGCCACGCCTCCTCAGGCTACGAGCCAAGTCGCATGTGTTCCAAGTGTGCGCTGTATCGCGTCGCAATCCTCGAATGCAACACCGCCTACCCTGCAACTCATTCCGTAGTCCCCATACCGGGCATGGACGAATCAAGCTTCGACATAGCGACGGCGTTTAACTCTCTATTTGCGGCTAATGATGGTGGCGGTGATGGTGGGTGCGAACCGCCGCACCTATCCACACCGGCGAACCCTTGGTGTAGTATCTGTGTTAATCCCGCTTTCTATAAATGTGCAGGCAAGCCGGCGGAGGGCTCTGTCATCAGGAGTTTAGGGGAGATGGAGATGGACGTTTGTATGAGGGCGGCTGTGGGGGCTGGGGCTGGGGCTGGGGTGGAGGTGGAGGTGTGTGAGACGCTGCTGCACAGCTGTGGGCTTTTGCTCTGCGGGCGGTGCGCGTCGTTGATGCGCCAGTTTAAGGGTAGATTGGGACCGACGGTTGAAAAGAGGAAGAAGGAAGGGGTGGAGATGAGGGCGGACATTGAGTTTTTAAACGCGACCAGCGCGCTTTATCAGACGTATGAGAGGAGGGCCGTGGGTATTTGGTAAGAAGGCTTCAGGTAGTAGTGGGGGATAGGGTCACTTTTTCCGTCGTTGTGATGGTTTTGATATCTTGATGCTCTGGTTCCCTCGAATATCCCGTATTTTTCCACTACAGTCATTCCAGGGCTTGATCCATATGGGCCATAAGTTATTCCACCTTCGACATACCGAATAATTTGGATTTCTTTTTTTTTAAACAAAATTTCAGCCATTTTTTTTCACTGTGAGAGCGATGACATCATCCCTGCGACAAAACCGTAGAGTTCGTGGCAATAATCCGGTTTAGGACGTGGCGTTTGGCAACGTCGTCTGCTGGTGTTGAAAAATCAGCAGCGCTTGATATTATCAAAATCTTTCGCTTGCCGCAGAAAGAAGGACGACAGCAGTAGTTCAGTATTTCATTCTATCAATTAATGCAGAACAGGTTTGCCGTCTGCCGAGACAATAATTGCCCGTCCACCCATCGCATGATCCGCCCGCCATTGCTTGCCCCTCTCCTCAGCCCATCCATCCACTCCTTATCAACCATCCACATCTCGGCTCACTCCATATTATTTAAACTCTCAGCGGGTTCCTGGCGCCAGCAGGCATAGCTCTCTCTCGGCATATCTCGTTCGCTCCGGTCCTAAGCCGCGCCCAATCGCCCTCAATCGCCCCCATACGCACCGGGGCAAGCAGCGGGACAGTTTAAATAATATATATTGCTGTATCCCACCCCAAAACCCCCCATGTCCACGGCGCCACACCACACCACACAATACATGCGCTTAACTGGCTTTTCATTTATTTCTTCAGGCTGAACGAGTAACTGCTGGACACGAATTAGCTACTATTGTCGTTATTCTTACCACACCGCACAACAATACATTGTCTAACGATTGCCGCCAATTTCTTCCCCTTCTTTCTTTCCCCCCTCCCCCCTTCGATGATACACCTGCAAAGGACGCCCCCGATTCCCCGTAATAGACCTGCTGTTGTGCTGCGAGCTTTGCACCGGATTACTCTTCCTTCCAACACGATAGCGCCATTCAAATCGGCACTATCAGGACTAGGAACTGCAGCAGCAGCATCATGTCGTTCGGACTATCTGGTCGTCGGCCGTCCACCACCAAGATCTTCTCTGCCTCGGTGAGTTGGGCCAACTTTTTTGACGAATAATATTTTTTTTGTTCTTCTGATTAACCTACCCCGCCTCCGCGCATCCCCCTTATTTCCGAGCCATTCTTGCCATTGAACTGTTTTCTGTCCATATTTGCCTTATTTCTCTTATGTTTTTACGCTTTTTTTCCCCTTCCATTCAATTGTATGCCCAATCGATGAATTTCGATTCGCTGCGTCAGGATTCGGAAGGAGAGCACATGACCACGCGGATTTTCCCGGTTTGCACAACTCACAAACAAAATCCCGTGATATGGAAATGTTTGTTGCCGTCACCGCTATCAGACCATCCAGAGCGCAATAATAATGGACCTGACGGGGGGCCAGTCTCTGTTCGTTTCTGTGCTTGTCGGCAAACGTGACGACGTCTGCTCTGGTTTCTGCTTCTAGGCTGAGGCTCAGCCGAGACGAGGGGCCAATCATCCCCACATCGCCCCGCCACTGGCCGCTGAACGGAGGACGCTGAAAAGCAACCCAGCTTGCTTGCAAATCTGGTCGATGGAAATATTTTCTCATTATTAGCCCTAGGCTAGACTTGGGGACGGGGATCCAGATCTCCTCGTCATGTTTGCGCTGTTCCGCCGTCAGGTGGGGTGAGAGCAACAGACCCCCAATATGCTTGTGGAATCTGGGATTTTATTGCGCAGTTTGGCCAACGGGCAAATAAAAACACTGGTGACATGGACAACATGCACAGAAAGCATGTTTGCCTCGTTCGTCCCGCGCTATCGGGTCACAAGCAAACCACCCGTCTCGATTTTTCATCTGCCTATCGACCTTTGGGCTGATGCGCTGGTGCCTTTTCGGGCCTGTCCAACTCGAATGACAAGGGCTCACCAAATGCATTTCATGCAGAATGATTGGCATCGGGTGTGCGTGGAACCTCCTCTGGTCTTCGTGAGCGAGCTTGGAGACTTGCTTGCCGTTCCTCCACGGCTGATGGAGCTCGACGGTCCGCACAGGCATTTGGCGAAAGTATCTCGAGATCGAACAGGCTGCAGGGCGGCAACGAGGAGCATTTCCGAAAAGCACTGTCTTGATTGCTTCGGATATGTGGGCTACAGGCCTTCCTTTGGTGAGCTCTGCTGTTTCTGATCACCGAAAGAGTAGTGGCTTGTGCAGGTGATATGTTTTCTCTGCCCCAGACAACTCAGAGCGTGTCTCTACCCTCCGCCTGGTCATTGAGCACGAATCGAGTTGCATGCCGTTTGAGAAGGACGTTAGAGGCAAAGGAGACTGCCACGAAAGGCATAGAATGCATGATTCATTGCCATCGCGATTCTCCGCCTCATCGCTTCACCTCTTGCAATCCTCGATTTCGCGCCCTTGTCATCCTCAACTGTTGCCATTCGCTCGAGATATAACAACCACTATCTCTATTGACTGCCCGTGATTTCAGAGCAAGCTCAAGTTGGTCAGCTGGGTGGGGAAATAATCATAATTCTGCCAGTCAGCAATGCGCTTTACGATAACTTGTAAATCCTTCACTACCCAGTGTCAAGTGCTATCTGGATTCGTGATCTGCATTTGTTATGATACAGGGGTTTTACTTTCCCCTTCCCGTTTCAATATCTTTGCTTCTTCATGCCTGCCATCGATTATATTTTCTCATCTCCCCCCTATTGTTTTCTGGATCAAGTTTTCGATTTATTTGTGCTTGCTACATTTTTCAAAAAAAAATATGATGACCTACCACCGCATGAACTTAGAGACGAACTGTTTGCCTTGCAAAACTAACACTTCTTTATTACAGAGCGATGACTCTAGGATCTGTGTTGTGATGGTTGGGTTACCAGCCCGTGGGAAAAGCCTAATCGCTGGAAAAGGTTCGTTTACCAAGCCGCATTTGTCCATAGCGGACGCTCTCTATTTGATGTTCACTTCGTTAACATCTACTTAGCTTTGCGATACTTAGCTTGGGTCGGGATTCCCGCGAGGATATTTAATGTTGGCCAGTATAGACGACAGGACACACCACAACCAACCGCTGCCTTCTTCGACACATCCAATCAGGACGGAGAAAGGTTACGACGGGCTGCTGCCGAAGCTGCGGTGACGGATATGTTGCGATGGTTTTCCGAGACAGATGGGCAGGTTGCAATACTGGATGCTACTAATTCCACGAAAAGTCGTCGACAATGGATATACACAACATGCATGAACGCGGGTATCGAAACGCTATTTGTCGAGTCGAAATGCGATGATGAGGAGCTTATCATGAACAACATTCTCGAAGTCAAGACAACATCACCAGACTATGTTGGCCAGGACCCAGAACTAGCCGCGCAAGATTTCAGAAATCGTATCCGCAACTACGAAAAGGTTTACCAGACCATTGATGAGGATGAGAAGGATTATGCCTATGTCAAGCTCATAAATGTGGGCTCAACTGTAATCATCAATCATATCAAGGATTATCTGTCCAGTCGCTTGGTTTATTATATTCAGAACCTCCATATTCGACCTCGCTCGATCTGGCTTTCTCGGGTAAGTCTATCCTAAAGACCACTGGCTGCCGCTTTTTGGGACAAGCCTTATTAACATTATGCTTTTCTAGCACGGAGAGTCCGAGTACAACCTGCTAGGCAAAATTGGTGGCGATGCCGACATCTCTTCGCGTGGAGAACAGTACGCTCGCGCTCTACCGCGGCTTCTCAAAGAGTCTGGTGTCCCTCCCGGCACCAAACTAGTAATCTGGACATCCACATTAAAGCGTACGATCCAGACGGCACGCCACCTCGCTGCAGAAACTGGATATGATAAGCTAGAATGGAAGGCCCTGGATGAACTCGACTCGGGCGTCTGTGATGGACTAACCTACGAAGAAATCGCCGAAAAGTACCCAGAAGATTTCAAAGCTCGAGACGACGATAAATACAACTACCGCTACCGAGGCGGCGAGTCGTACAAGGACGTCGTCATTCGGCTAGAGCCCATTATCATGGAGCTGGAGCGGAGCGAGAACGTGATCATCGTCACTCACCAGGCTGTTCTTCGATGTATTTATTCTTACTTCCTGAATATGTCGCAGGAACAAAGTCCGTGGATGGAAGTTCCTCTCCACACGCTCATCAAGCTGACACCCGGCGCGTACGGGACGGAAGAGAAGCGTTTCAAGGCGAATATCCCGGCCGTCTCGACATGGAGGGGTAAGGGTTCCTCCGCGAAGCACCAGACACCGGGTGAACAGCAGCAGTGAATCCTAATTTTCTCTTAACTCTAGGCTTCTTATCCCCCTTTCCATGAAGTCGACGTTTCTCTATGTATCTCTCTTTCCTTCTAGCTACATTCACGTAGCATCGCGGCCTGCATTTCTTTTTAAATCCGGCTTTTTAAAACCCTCCCCTCCCAATCAACCCTGAAGACTCGCCCGACTCTAAACGTTGGAAAACTCTCCACTTCCCATTCCCACCCATTCCCCATCCTAAACAACACACCTGATACACCATACTCCCCTCCCCAAAACTTTTACATTTGCATTTCTCAACTAGAGGCTTTTCTTTTATTCCATTTTGTTTTATTTGTCGGGTGGAAAAGACAAAGAAGAAAGCGAGTTCACTTTCAGCCAGCCAGACATCGAAAAAGGAGGATCTTTGCAATTTGTCGCGCCAGAACAAAGGAGGCAGATATATATATATATGTATATCAGCCCACTTATATGCTTTATAAACGGTATACATGCGTTGTGAGATTATTGATTGATTGATTAGTATTTTAGTTTTCCCCTCTCTTCCCTTTGCTTTCTGGGTGTTTCGGGCGTGGAACTGGGCTATGAAAATAGATTAGAGAAAACAGCGGACGGGAGGGTGGTTTCTCTCTCGCTCTCTTGCTCTGTCTGTGGATAGACATCGCTGGAAGCTCGCCTGCCTTTTGTGCGTGGGGAGCGGGTGTATGTTGGTAGGCGTGCTTGGTGTCTCGCTTGATTGATTTTTTTTTTAGTTTTTTTAATTTTCAATGGGATTTCCTGGCTTTTTGTGCAGCTGGGATGTTGATTGTCAGAACGGCATATTACGTCGGTTTAAAGGACTGTTTAAGCGGTTACTATATTATATGGGAATAGATGTGCATGTCCAAAAGTAGCTTGATATTTGTTCTGGGGTGACTCCAGCAAAAGGATGTCTAGAGATACACAAAATCCAAGGTGGACATTCCGAATGATTCCCAATAATGTATGTGTTGGGGAGTGCATTTCCAAAATAAAATATGTCCCTAAGTCTAAACCCGGGAAAATATATCCCACCCTCTCTCGTTCTGGAATATCCTCCAAAGAATATTTCATACGAAAACCGAAAGGAGAAAGAAAAGTAGAGAGAGCCAACAGAAAAATAGAATGGAGAAACGACAGACTTGAAGCCCGGAGAGCGGTACCCCACGGTATAGGCACTCTCGAGGCATTCACACAATTCAAATTCGTATATGGGGTGAGACGTAATCGGGGTGGTTACAGCGCCCAGCCCGACCGGGACAACATGCTCGTGAACCGGCGGGTCAGTAGCTGGCGATACCCTCATCCATGGAGGGCGCCAAATCACTCATCGTAGAATACCATACCTAGTCTCAATCTCGTACGCCGTCTGGTGTTGCCAGAGCGGTTGCCGGTCCTGCCCGATGCCTATAACCATACCGCACAAACAGCCCTCGAGCGAATGCCGTGAAGCGTAGCAATAGCCTCATCAGCGTGGTTGACCGTGCCGAGTGGTGGCTAAAGGCCTCCGCGATCGATTCCAGTGGCTGTCCACGTGTTTCGGGCATGAAGAGTGCGCCGATTACCACGGTTATCACGACGCAGCCGCAGAAGAGGAAGTACATGCCGAAGGAAGAAGCGTTTAGGAGGGAGGGTGTTATGTAGGCGACGAAGAAGTTGGTCAACTGGTAGTATTTTTTATTGGTTTTAGTAAGGATATCAATGGGGAGGGCATAGGCTTATTGATACATAGCTACTTTTTTTATTGTAGGGGCTTAACGGTAAGTAGAAGGAAGGTAACGTACACAATTAGCGCTCTGCGCAATGCTTGTCACGGTGGCTCGGGTAGAGATGGCCTGGATTTCGCTGGAGTATATTTTTAACCCCAATGCCCATGCTTTTATATGTGTGACAAATATCAGCTTCCATGAAATCTAGGGGGAAGAGCAGAATTCTTCTCATGATACTCAACTCATGCTGTAAGTAATTGAAAACAGATATATGGAGACAATAACGACCCATCTGCCCGCACCAGAGGCCGGACGCACGCTATTTGAAGCGTAAAGACTGCCAATCAGCGCCATGATGATGGCGAGCAAGGATCCCCCGTACAATGCTGAAGCACGCCGCCCTATTTTGTCGGCGTAGAGGAAAGCGGGGATTGAAGCGAGACAGAGAAGAACTGCGGATATCCCTGACGCAAGGAAGGATGCCGTCGACGAAGATAATCCGGCTTGCTTAAAGAGCAGTGGAGCGTACTGTGCTCACGGGTTAAGCTTTACCGCAGGTCAAACCGATTTAAGAACCAGGGCAAGAGAGGAGAAACCGCTCAGAGGTAGGTGCATACATAAATAACCCCATCGATTCCACTCAATTGCTGCATGGACATCAAAAAGACACCCAGCAGTGCTTGTTTCCGTGACCCAGGACCGAGAATCAACCTTAGGTTGCGGGCGCTTCGTGCATAATGCTGCCGTAATCTTCCACTGATTGATAACTCTTCGGCATTTCCACGCTCATGTGGAGGTGCATCTCCGTCCATTTCATTATAACTTTCGATAATATTGATACCAAGCCTGGTACAGGCTGCTTCTGCTGCGGCTCTATGACCATGATGATGAAGCCAGCGGGGCGATTCTGGCAGGTAAAAGAGAGAAACTGCGGTCAGCCACAGGGCGATTCCAGCTTGCAGGGCGATTGGGAATCTCCATGAAAAGCTGGACTGTACACGGACAGTTCCGTAACACGAAAAGTAGCCAATTACGAGGCCGGATGTTATGAAAAACTGAATGAGAGAAGCCAGCAGCCCGCGATGTTTGGCTGCGGAGATCTCACATATGTAGCTTTTGCGGTGAACAAGGTCAGCGATATCGCTTTTAGCTCCACAACGAGACAGTTTGCAATTGTTATTAGGACCTCTTGATTCAGGGGAACAGTAGAAAAGGTCACAGGTTCATACACGATTAAGGTGCTCAAGAACAGTCCTTGTCCAATGCCAGCAATCAGCCGCCCTAATATAAATACTCCTAGGACACTTGCCCCAGCCTCAACTGTAGCGCCAATCGCAAACAGAAGTGCACCAAATGCTATGGCACGAGTTCTTCCTATGTTATCAGAAATCGAGCCAGCGAAAAAGGACGTAACCGCCATTGAGAGCAAAATTGAAGAAACTATCATGCCATGGATTGCAGGTGATGGATGCCCAAATTGATCTGTGAATGATGGCATGGTCGTTACAGGGCCAATGACGCCAGTGTCAAGTCTGAAAAGCAACAGTTAGCTAAATAAATCCATAAACGGACTATCTCGAGGTCAGTCCGTGTATCCTACCCATTGAGAATTCCGCCTGCGGACGTAATGATTGCGGCAGTAACATATCTCGGCGGGAACTTGACGTGAGGCAAACTAAGACCGTGCATTTTGATGAGCCTGATGTCTGAGATGCGACAAAACAGTGACAATAGGCGTTACGAGAGCTATTTCATTTGGGTTCGAACCCCAACCAAGCTGTTAACAGAGCGGAAACTTGGAAGGGCCATCTAGGGTTCTTATAGGTGCTCATTGACGGCGGGGAAGACGACGTCACATTACTAAGGCTGACGATCAATTCCCCATGCTCTCAGCTGGTATGAGCAGAAGTTTCCGCGCATATAGGACTTCATGGATCTAGATCTGCCCGTATCCTTAACCTCGTCAGTTTTAAGTGTACGACAGTTGTAGGTGTAAGTTGGGACTGATATTGTTAAAGGGGTCTAAGATCGTGCTGACTAATAAGTTACAAAACAGCTCGGATGACGATGATGATGACCTCAAACCAGCTCGACTCAAAGTAACAGTCCCGTCGCATACATCCAAACTCTACTAGGAATGGGAGGCTGCGTATCTCAACACACCCCTTCGTCTCCATGGACGTGAGGCGCTGTTTTACTGGTTTCCAAGCTGGCGAAACTGCTGGGATATGAACTAAATCTCGCGATCCAAACCATCTTTCCTTCAGCAACTGCCGAGCTTCTCACAGGGCATCGGCTGCAGCAATCAGCATCGGAACGGTTCTATTTACATTTGTATTCCTACCTCTAGCGACAGCAATTACAGGGAAAAGGCCATGTTATCAGCCTTTACGGCCCGCCCTCTCGTCCAGCTCAAACAGCGCGACAAGTCGAGGATCGAGTCGTTTTTAGCATACGGTGACCGATTACTCGTCGGATTGAATACGGGCACGCTGCGAATATATCGTATCAACGAGTTAAATCACGAGCATAATGGGTACGAGGAATCTCGAACAGATGGAGGAGGGGAGCAAGACAACGGAAGTGGGAATGTGGATGCGAATCGTCCTGCTTTGGAAAACGCGGACCTACCAAACGTAAAGCCCACGGACCTACTTCGCGAGCAGGAGAAGTTTTCACGGTATAAAATAGAGCAACTAGCTACTATTAAAGAGGCGGGCATTCTGTTATCTTTATCGAACGGATATGTTTCCATCCACGACCTCCAAACTTATGAGCTACAGCAACAGTTAGCGAGGACAAAGGGGGCGTCCGCGTTTGCGGTTACATCAAATATCGTAAAGGACCCCAGTACTGGCGTACCATCAATTGTGTCTCGGCTTGCTGTAGCTGTTAAGAGGAAGGTCATGCTATGGATGTGGCTGGATATGGAGCTGGAAGACGACACGGCCGAGATCACATTGGCCAGTGGAATTAAGTCTCTAACCTGGGCGACTGGTACCAAACTCGTTGCGGGCTTGAATTCAAGCTATGTGATGGTTGATGTGGAGGCTTCTAAGGTAACGGATATCGTTGGGCCTGGAAGTATTGGCGGGCCTGGTGGACAAGAGACGGGTCGACTTGGAGGTGTGGGCGTCGCGAGTATGAGTTACATTGGCATGGGAGGTGCCGCGCCTAAACCTTTGGCAACAAGGCTGGGAGATGGGGAAATTCTGTTAGCTAAAGATGTCAATACGCATTTCATCGATACTGACTGCAATTCTTTGGGACGGAGGCAGATTCCTTGGACCACAGGCCCAGAAGCTGTGGGTTATTCATATCCATACCTCTTAGCCTTGCAAGAGCCATCAAAGGGAACGTTGGAGGTCCGAAATCCAGAAACTTTGTCTTTACTTCAATCTATTTCCCTCCCGTCAGCAAACATGCTGCATATACCACAACCAACGATAAGCCTGGCACATGCTGGGAAAGGCTTCCTGGTTGGTAGTGAGCGCATCATCTGGCGAATGGGTGCGCTGGACTACGACTCGCAAATCGACTCCCTTATCGAAGAAGGCCATTTAGATGAAGCCATAAGCCTGATCACCATGCTGGAAGACGCCCTACTCAAAGACAAGCCAGGCAGGCTTCGACAAGCGAAGCTGCAAAAGGCGCAAGCTCTATTTGACAAGCAAAAATACCGTGATTCGTTAGATTTATTTACGGAGGCATGCGCTTCTCCCGAGATGGTCATTCGCAAGTATCCCAAAATCATTGCCGGGCCACTCTCAACTTTCGACGAGGAGAAAAGCGAGGAGGATTCATCGGACGTGGACGACCAAACGTCTCAGAAAACAAATGGTACTGCGGCTAACAGTGTAGACATTGCAGCAGAAACTATGCCAAAAGTCAGACCTCCTGCAGGATATGCACCATCTGTGAGATCGTTTTTGAGAGGGAAATCCGAGGACGCCAGTGAAACTGGTAGCATGCGTGGAAAGCCTGCTGATGTGAAACCGGCGGACAAGCCGTTACGTATGATTTCCAATCACACTGCCCTTATCTAAATTTGATACTAATATCCACGTAGAAGGAAAAGATTTAAAATCTGCCGCCCACGCTCTTCAGGGGTTTCTGGCAGACATTCGGCGGAGGCTACAACGATTTCTTAACCCGGATGGAAGCGTCACGACCTTAGCATTGCAGCTTGCAAATGAGACGGACGACTTTACTCAGTCAATGAGGAATGTACTAGGCTTATCTGTTGACGATACCTCAGACGACATTGCGGAGAAACTTCGCGAGACAGCTACGTTGGTTGATACGACCCTCTTCCGTGCTCACATGTTTGCAACACCATCTCTCGCCGGATCCCTCTTCCGCATCGCCAATTTCTGTGACCCAGATGTCGTGATGGAAAAACTCGAAGAAAGCGGACGTTACAACGACCTTATCGACTTCCTATTTGGCAAAAAGTTGCACCGGCCCGCACTCGAGCTGCTGCAGAAATTCGGCCAGGCCGAGACAAATGAAGAGGACACTGTCGCTGCACAGCTCCGTGGCCCCGAACGCACTGTTGCATATCTGCAAAATCTGCCGCCAGAAATGATCGATTTAATCCTAGAATTTGCCGAATGGCCTATGCGGACACAGCCGGAACTGGGGATGGAGATTTTCCTCGCTGATACAGAGAATGCGGAGACATTGCAGCGGGATAAGGTCCTAGAATTCCTCCAAAACATTGATGCCAAGCTTGCTATCCGGTATCTAGAGCACGTCATTGGCGAGTTGAATGAAATGTCACCAGATCTCCATCAGCGGTTACTCTCATTATATTTGGATAGGCTCAAACGGTGGAAAGGGGGTGACATTGGCGCACAACAAGAGTTTGAAAACGAAGAAGAGTGGAGAGATTGTAAGGAGAAGTTTTTGCACATGTTGAAGGACAGTGAGCAGTACTCGCCGGCTAACATGCTAGACCGACTACCTAGAGAAGGTGGACTTCCATTTACTTCACATCCGCGTTTCCCCTTAATCTCCACCTGCTAACCAAGCGCTTGAATGATATAGATCCTGAATTTTTCGAGGCTCGAGCGATTATTTTTAGCAGGATGGGCCAACACAGACAAGCACTGGAGATTTATGTGTTCAAACTAGAGAGTCCAGATAAAGCTGAAGAGTAAGTCTGGTATACCGTTATTAACCCTTTCCCTTGGAAGGCTTCCTGTACTCAGTATCTAACCCTATAAGAACAGATATTGTAACTATATTCACCGGCATGAAGAAGCTCGGACAACAGATACGACGACACAACGCGTCTCACCCACAGACAACGAAGACGGCCATCCATCCATTTATCACACTCTCTTATCCCTTTACCTCTCCCCACCACATAATTACAAACCTCAATATGGTCCCGCTATAGAAATCCTTGCCAGACACGGTTCTCGTCTCCCCGCCGGGTCCACGCTCGAACTAATACCTGAAACATTCCCCGTGCACGAGCTAGAATTCTACTTCCGCGGCCGTATGAGGGCGGCCAACTCAGTCGGGAATGAGGCCCGGATTGTCGCTGCGTTACGCAAGATGCAGAATGTAGCCGTCCAGGCCAACCTGCAGCTCGGTGAAGATATCATGAAAGGGCAAAATAAGGGGCGGAATCGGTTCGTGAGCATCAGCGAGGAAAGGGTGTGTGGTGTATGTCACAAACGGTTGGGTGGAAGTGTTATTAGCGTTTTCCCAAAGTATGTTCATTTTTCCAGTTTTCGGCCCCCTCCTGCAGTCCGTCGAGTAGTGTTTTCTTTCGAAGGCATCCCTGGCTAACCAATATTTTTCGGGCAGCAATACTGTTGTCCATCTTGGATGTGCTGGTAAATGGAACGCCGCTGCTGGTTCTTAGGTGGGCGCATAAAAATGGACTTTTTCTATGGCACCACTTTTCCATTTTAGACATATAAATCTAAGCGGATACAATGTTAATCTGCGTTTTGCCCGTCTTGGTCTGCCCGTTCCTTCCCATTTGCTATCCTTTTCACTTCTCATTTAATACAATTTATGCGCGGGTATTTCTCTGGCTCACCTCCCCTTCCATGAGCATTCCAAGCACTGTTTTAGATACCCATTTACCCATAATCCGCAGCTTTGTTCTGTATTTGTTGTTCATTTCAAGATAGGTAGTGTAGGTATTTGCACGTTGTCAATGGCAAATGCATCCATGAGCCATGAGTAATGTATACTCCATATCCATAGGAATTAAACCCACGGCCAGGGGACTGAAAGTAGATCGCTAAAAGCAAGCAGATCCCGACCGACCACGGAGCGAGGGGTTGCCAAGTAACGCGATGGAAACCTGGTATGCCGTTTTTTCTCAAGAAATCAATCCTCGTCCTCCAAAACCTCCTCCCCATAATTCTCCTCCTCTCTCCGCTCTAGTTCACTTTTCCCCTTCTCCGCACCAGATGCCTGTCGATTATTATTGTTGTCTTCCTCCATACGGCTGGTTAGGAACTCATTGACCTCAGTCTGCAACGTGCTCACGGCCCCGCGTAGCTCAGAGAGATAAACTGTCTTTGCGGGCGTGTCAGAGCTGTTCGAACCCTGAGGTAGGGATGTTGAAAGGGTATGAGCGAAGGTTTGCGTTGTGGCTGGGGCAGTATATGTCGCTTGCAGAATGGAGGGGCTGCGTAAGGAGGGGTTCGGTGGAACGGCCATTGTTGATATTTTTCCTACGTATCTGCTCGCTTGGGTGTCGCCGATTTTTGGCACGATCGGAGGGTCTGTAGGAAAATTGATCTTGCCCTTGAAAATGTTCGAATTTAATTTAGAACCAAAGATGTTTAAAACACAAGATGATACCAATCTGAGCTATGATCGTTCGTTCCATTCTACTCGAAAGTGAGTTGGGGCCGAAATCGTGACTATTGGCGGGCGTCTCACGTGATATTCACTTTGAGCCCCTCGGACGAAAAGAGCCTCAACATATCAAAGTCAACGTCATGAATCTGATCGAAACTACTCCGTACTGCATCACTGTTGCAATTGTTTACCATTGGCTATCCAAAAATGCGGTATGGGCTATTTTGCAACCCCCAATATCTTCCGGTGCACCACACAGAGAATACATCAACAGATTTGTCGTATGTTTCAATGCAGGCGGGCATTTCTCGCTGTGAGGCTGAAGCCTCAGCCATCCGGATACGAATGGATAGCGTGCTCCCAAGGCTGACAGACAGTTTGCCTGCATGCAGCCCCCAGAGACAGAACGGGACACTCAGAGAAAGCCGACACAACCGCAGGCTCATTGTCCATATTAAAACTAGGCAACCAGTCCATTTTCCCACACGCTGTCAGCGCCGTCGCCATGAATGGTGTTAGATGATTATATGTCTGTTTTAATCTGTCTTTATCAGCCTGATCTGAGGCTGTTGCACAAATTGGATCCTCCTTCTTGTCGCAACTCGCAAAGGGCTCTGATGACCCTCCACCTCTTGTAATCGGGCGCAAATTAACTTGTTTCTCTTGATTAATGTGCCTTGCGCCATTAATTGACCCAAAACCGCCTGGTCGCTATGGATCCCGTTTCTGCAATTGGTATTGCTGGAGGTGCTATTCAGATCACAACCCTTATTACAAAAACAATCCACGGCTTATCTACGCTCCATGGTAAATTCAGTAACGCGGATCTCATCCTTAATTCCTTAATCGCTGAGCTGTTGACAATCAAAGCCGCCATTACTCAGCTACATGAATTGTCCGAGTACAACTCGAGCTGCACACCGAAACATCCGGAATATATAGAAGGACTGGATGTCGCATTAGACGGGTGTATCGCCATTGTAGATGTTTTGTCTGAGGAAGTTGAGCAGTTGACGCCAGGCTCGTCGAATGAAGCACCACATCGAGGCTGGGGCTTGCGAACCCGGGCAAAAATTGTTTGGAAGGAGGATTTGATGAGAGAGCATAGTCAGATGTTACATTCCCAGGTTCTAGCATTACAACTTCTTCTACAAATTTGCCATTGGTATGTGGCCTTTGAAAATCCGTCTCCAACATACCTAAAACCATCATGATCGTCGGCTAATATTCTTGTCTAGTCGCACTTCTTCGGAACAACTTGAGCTTCTTCGAAGACAAGAAAACCGAGATATTATTAAACGGGTGTTAAATGACACCGCAACATTACGGTCGACAACTAGCATAGCGGGCGCCCGAACAGACGAAGCTGGTAGTAGCTTCAGGAGCTCGTGCACGGGTAACACGGTGTTTGAATTTGATCAATTTCTCCTCAACGAAGCTCCGTATCGACGTGCGATGCGGAACCACCAGCTGAGTCTTAAACAACCAGCCGTATTGCCGAATCGCCAGAATTCAACGGCAACTCCAATATCCGGAACAGATGAAGGTTATGCCAGCGGTACATCTGAATCTACGACCACAAGCCTATTCCGAAAGTTCGTAGATTCTACAAATGGCGATGAAGGCATTGTAGCTCGCCCTTCAGAATTTCTACAGCTCCATGGAAATGTGTCGAGGCGCCATACTCTTTCACTCGGCCTGTCGCGTGCCCCCGAATCTGACAAGAGCGTCGAGCGCTCGATGTCCGCATCTTCCACGCTTGGGTGGAGGTCGTCAGGGTCGACCAAAGAGAAACTCATATCAGCATTGCGACGATTGAACACTACAAGCCGCTCTAACTCAAGCCTAAAGATGTCGCCAACTTCTGGTTCAACAAAGCGCCGCCGAAATCGCGCGAATGAATCAAACATTAGCATTGACCTAACGTCGATGGACAACACAACGACTCCCGCAATCGTGAGAGCCTCTCAATCAGGCGCGATTCTCGAGGTAGGGAACTTTATCAATGCTGGAGTGGACGTCGAGACGCGCGATGTTACAACCGGCCGAAATGCCCTAGCAGTCGCGGCTCATTGCAATAAAGCAGATATCGTTCGACTGCTTATCTATCATCATGCGAACCTCGATACCCAGGACGCACAATTATCCACCCCCTTGCATTTAGCAGCGTCAAGAGGCCATACACATATTCTCCAACTCCTTCTGGAAGAGGATGCTAGGGTAAACCTGAAAGATGCCAGTGGCAGAACTGCCTTCATGGTTGCTGCCAATGCCGGCCACGCCGAAGCAGCAAAGCTGCTCCTTGACTACAATTCCAAGATTAATATACGGGCAGCGGATCAAATGACAGCGTTACACATTGCTGCGAAGAATGGCGATTACGAGATTGCCTCTCTCCTCCTCAGCTACGGCGTCGATATCGAAGCAAAAGATGTGTATATGATGACTGCTACCCATCATGCTTGCGAAAATGGCCATGTAGCAATTTTAGAGTTACTCATAAACCATAAAACAAATATTAACGCTGTTGGTGCGGACGAAATGACTCCCTTGATCTGTTCCGCCGCTAATGGCCATTTCCCGACTACCCATCTCTTGCTCCGGAAGAAGGCCACACCTCATAGCAAAGACCAACATGGGATGAATGCCCTACATTGGGCAGCATTTAATGGTCATTCGGATATTGTGGATCTTCTACTTCAGAAGAAAACCCCGTTGTTTTCCCAAAACCTACAAGGACGAACTGCTCTACATTTAGCTGCTATGAATAAGCAGTTTGCTGTTGTAGAATTCCTTCTTCGCAACAACGCACCAATAGAAGCGCGATGTCACCAAGGCTTCACTACGCTTCATTATGCCTGTTGCGCGCAGAACGTTGATCTTGTTCGTCTCCTCCTGGCGGCTGGAGCCGATATTGAAGCGGAAGTCGATAAACTTAAACAACGTCCAATACATTTTGCAGCTTCCCTGGGCTCGCTGGAAATCACAAGGTTGCTATGTGAAAAAGGTGCTTCACTAGACGCACTCACTTCCGATTCGGCAGGCAGGAGAGCGCTCACTATTGCTTGCAGAAGCGGAAACCTGGAAATCGTGCAAGAGTTGCTTCGATTTGGTGCGAAATCCCGCGTACTCTATCCCGGCAGTATTGTTGAAGATTCGCCGATTTGCATTGCCTCGAGAATGGGCCATGCTTCTATGGTTTCTCACCTCCTTGCAAATGGTTCTTCTGCATTAGAAAGTGATGAAATGGGGTGGAGTCCCATTCTCTATGCGGCCCATTTTGGACATCCACAAGTGCTCGATATTCTGCTTCAATACTATCGCCCAACTGCGGATACTCACCTATTCCACATGCTTATTGGAATCGGATTTGCACCTGATGCGCCCACATCCCCTGAAAATAAAAACCAAGTGCAAAACCTCATTCAACAAGTAAAAGATCGACAGGTGCTAGGTGACCGTTCACAACACGAGATTCCTCTACGGATGGCTTCAACTTGCTCCACGATACGATCTAACCCCCAATCAAACCATCCTAGACACCCATGGGAGCGGCAGGAGATCTCTCCCACCCTGGTGTATGATGCTCCCGTGCCACAACTCTCCGTGCGACCTCTTTTGCCCCGAATAGAACTTCCTGCCACCGTCTGCCAAGGCCTTCCTGATCCTCGCCGTAGGATGCAAGAGAGTGCCAGCCAGGAAACTATCCCACCTGAGTCTCCAACCGCGCACATACAGTCACCGGAACCGCCAATCAATGGCGGCAAGTCTAACCTCAGAGGCATGAGTATGTACCTCAAAATAGTGCTGGGGCGTCTGGCAGGCTTGGGCTTCGGTGGATGCAAGGCACGAAAACTGTCATCTAGCCCGAACTATGCAGAGGGTGCAAGATTCAGAGGAGGAAACAACTCATCCTCTACCGTGAATACCAAGACAACATTAGTCGGGGCGGCTGTGCCTCTAACCACAGAGGCAAGCACCCCACCAGACAACGCCGAACCAGATGAAATTGTACGACCACCCGATGATGCGGAAGATAGGGACCGTAGCGAGGAGGACACTGTTGATATCGATGAAGGTGACTTTGATGATTGTTCATCGGATGTGCAGTCTGTATCTACGGTGTTCACGGCGTTAGAGGTATTGGATAACGACAACTGCCCTCAGATTTTTGAATTGGAGGCCTGAGATTTATCTACGTTTCACTTTTTGCATGAATTTGCAATATATATTTCGGTGCATGCCTCTACGTACTTTGTTATATAAGCTCTATAAAAGAAATAATATGCATATAGTAGATAAGGATAACATCAATTAAGCCAATAAATGAATAAACTTTGCCCCCATTTTCCGTTGCTCATCCGGGGCAGGGCAGCATATTTCCCCCTGGGTCTTGTCGCCCTTAGTCAGTCTCACGTGCCGGTGGTGACGTCCATCATCTCCGCCGTCGCAACCTCACCTTGTCCCGGAGCCATCCACACTCGAGCCAGTTGGGGGGAACTCGCCCCGACACCTCCTGCTAGATGCCGACACATATATACGAATAACGGTGCAATAGTGCTATGAGAACGCGGTCCAATGCTCCCTCCATTTCTCTATCATCGATTATCATTCCTCTGGGTGCGAGTGTCCTGAGCGATCTTAGCAACCAAAACTACTGACTACGCATCGCCTGTCCACCATGAGCAACCGCAGCCCCGTTCTGCGCCGTGCAGATGTGAACTTTCCTGTACCACCAGAATCTCCCGATCGCGTTGCAGCAACCGATCATTCTGCACGGCCAAGTTCCTCCAGCAGCGATGCTTCCTCTACTTCTTCCAATGTCACCTCCCTCACCATGCCCAAGCGCGCCCTATACGGCGTGAAACCTCAGGTGTCTAGCCCTCGAATACCGTCAGCAAGCACCAACAACAGCAATGCATCCCTCCCAAATTTTTCGCGTCCGTCAGCGCCTCAGATGCCACCAAGTGATCCATTAGCCCATAAAGCGCTGCCTCTACCTCCGCCTCAAGAACTACAAAAACACAGACCCCGTCAACACTCGCAAGGGTTTTTTGAGCCGTCTCTTCCTACCGCCTCATTATCCGAACAAACTCCAGTAACTATGGCGAACTTATCCGCCTCTCAAATAGCTGCCCAAGCTGCTATGCAGCACCAGGCAAACTCACGTCACCTGCGGAACCGGTCGCAACCGAACAGGCTTCCTCAAGATAATGTAGCCAAAAAAGGCCCCAAAGATCATGCCCATCAAGTTTCTCCAGGACAACATCAATACTCGAATGGGGTGGTTGGAGGCCGCGTACTCGCTGCAACAACTGCTGCGAACGTTGCATTTCCCCGAAGTCCAGGGTACGCCCCCTCATCAACGAATGTCGACCATGAGAGTGGGCATAAGCACAAGGGGGAGAAGTCTAAAATGAAGATTTTCTCAAAACCGAAACATATTGGGCTATCAAGAGACAAGGATGGGGACAAACACAAGCCTGCACCATCCCCCAACAATCACCTTCCCCTTCCAGTCCCGAGTGGCTTGTCACGAATGGTGAATGCTTCTACGACTAGCCTTAACGAATCTTCCACTTCCACCAGCTCCTCGATGTACAACTTAACAAATTCCTCTGCAACTACGGTAGTGCTTGCAGACCGACCAGCCACAGGTGAAAGGGAGAAGGATAGAGAGAAAGACAAGGCACATAAACATCACTTTTTATCACGACAAAAACTAAAATTAAAAGACAAAGATGATCATTTCAATCTACCACTATCCTCTGCATCAAGCAATTCGAAACCTTTAGATCCTAGCGCTCCTCAGTCGCTCTACTCCTTCACTCCCCAATCTCCGTCGGCAGCGTCCTTCGCCAAATCGAAAAGTGGACTCGACCTACGACACGGAGGTCGCGCTCTGCGGGAGAAAAAGAAGGAAGAAAAAGCCTCTGCTGCCGCTGCGCACGAGATTGGACATCGGGACACAGATGATCGGGTGACTAATGGAACAGTTGGAGCTAGTTCTTCGTCTGTTCATGGCGGCCCCGTTTCACTTGGAAACACAGCTCCGAGTGTATATGGCGGAGAGGCCTCTTTAAAAGAAACTTTGCAGGGATTTGGTCTTCACAACATGGCTCCGGAAGATGCATGGGACTTTTTAAAGGCAAAACTTTTGGTCCTCTTTGAAGGAGAAGATGTTCGCATTGCTCTAGAGGACCTGAACAAGCTTGTTTCGATTCATATCCAACGATGTGTGCTAAAACATGTGCCCTCTATTATCGTGGAAGATTTGCGTGACCTGCTACAAACTGGCTTTAGTTCCTTAAGCCACTCACTTCATTCCGTCCCAGACGAACGCGTTGTTCCGCATCTCGTCCAGATGTGGCTATTGGTGTTCGGGGGGGTACTCCCTTTTATCCAAGCTGTATTTTTGCCTCTAGACCTGGAGTTTAAAGGCCGCGGCTCAATCATGACTTCTCGTGAGGCCAAAGAGTTTTGGGGCGCACTACCCAACGGCGAATCCTCGAATAGATCCATGGGCGATGAGCTCGATGTTCGCACCATCGTCCTCATCTCCTTCCGCGACAACGTCATCCTCCCCCGCTACGAAATTTTGAAAGCAACATTTTCGCGCCTCAGCCTTGAAAGCATCCATATGAATGTCAGCGCGCTCAGCACGGCCCCGAACAGTCGACCAAGCACCGCATCAGCCCTCGACTCCGGGTTTGGAAGTTACAACTCCCAATCTTCCACCCTCCTCACCACCGCTGGTAGTTTCTCCTCTGACTCCATCGCCGCGTCCATGTCTCGTAGTCGCGCTGCATCGAACACCTCTAACCCCGAATACGTCACTCCATCATCATTTACGTCCATGTCTCCACCGCAAAATTCCACACTCAATCCAACCCTGCAATCGTTCCCCTCGCGCACTACTTCCAAATCCGCAGACCCATCGCATCTCATCACTGAAACCGTTGGCCGCATGCTCCAATGCATCAGCGTGCTAGCCAGCGTACAAACAGAGGACGACGCGCAGAAGAAGATAGAGACACTCAGCAAAGCGCTCAAGCACAACTGGCTTGGCCGGGGACGGACGGGCCGGGACCGTCGAGGTTTTGTGGGTACTAAGATCCGCCCTGTAGTACCGCGGAAGGATAGTGACGATACACCGACTAGCTTTACCCCTGCTGTCCACGAGAGTGACGATGGCAGCGAACTATGAGATGAGGAGAGCTGTGTGCAGTAGACGTTGGTGAAACCCGATTTTGTATTTTTTCTGTTTTTCTTTTTCTTTTTTCCTTTCTTCCATGATCTTTTATGTACGTTCTGCCGGGCAGCGTACGGATGTCGGGAGCGGAAGGCGCCATGAATGATGGAAATGACATGTGTATGGAAATAGCATCTACGCCTGTTTTGTTTTTTGATTTTTGACTTCTGGATGCGGGGGATGGTGGATTGTTCAATGAGTGCGGTGCATGGTTTTTCTGGTTGATTTGACATTTGACGTTTGACATATATACCCTTTGCCTTGCTTGGGCTGGGTGGGTGTTTTCACATCTATTTGGAATTTAGCAGGTAGCCTTCGATCTCTTCCGCGTTTTTTTTTTCTTTTTTCGTTTTGCAATTTCTACATTTCTATGAATGTGTTTTATGACATGAATACACTATGTGCTTTTATTCGGGATTGATCCAACTGGTTATTCTTTGACGTGAACTTTCTTGGCGTTTGATCGAAATGAATTAGTGCCATCATTGGGCCGCTGACTGGTATAAACCTCCGTACCTAGAACAAAACCAACGGCCCATTCTATTTTCCTTTTGCCGTCTTTTATTTCATCTTCATCTTCATCTTCATTTTCATTTTCATTTTTCATATCCCCCCCCCCGCTACCCAAATGACATAAAATGCAGTAATTGCTTCAATAGGCATCCGAAAGGACCTTCGCGAGGGGGAGCTAATGATCTTACCCACATACCATAGTGACCATATCGTCTCTTCCTGCCATGGATCCAATGACTCGTACGCGCAAAATTTCTCCTCAATGCCATGAAATGACGCATGTAATTAGCTTGGGCGGTAGTGAGTGCTGTGGTGATATTGTGATTTTGCAACGTTCCGCGGTATAAAGGCCCCGTTGACAGCAGTGTCTACCACATACGACCATAGGGAGCGGAAAGCAGGGCTTCCCGTCCGCTCAGCCATACTTAAGCCGCTCGCCGGCCGGTTAGTAGTTGGGTGGGTGACCACCAGCGAATCCCGGCTGTCGTATGTTTTTTTTGGGTCTTTTTTTGCTGATTGTCTGTTGCGAATCACTTCTTGAGTTCAGTTGCCATCCAAACATTGCGAAGACAGTGCAAAAGAGCCGGTGTCCTGTTTACCCTAATCGGAAAGAATCATAGCGGTACCGGTCCATTTTATAAAGGTTCC
>PDNC01000093.1:0-102658 GCA_002572885.1 Blastomyces parvus
TTTTGTTTTATAATGGCATTTGCATTTCTGTGTTTTCTTGTTTACATGGATCTTTTTTCTTATACCAAACTTATTACATGTTTATACAGGGCATGTTAAAATCAATCAGACTACATACATATTACATACCCTACTTACTGCATTGCTGGAGACAGATAAAAAGCAAACAATCACCGGTAGTTTTGTTTCCTTTAGTTTTTTTTTTTTTTTTCATGTGCTCCAGATTATATAGGAAGTCTACCATTTCCAATGCTATGGTATATAGAGTGTGAGACATCTCACAATCCCCATATAGTAGCGGCGGGTGGAAAACAATCCAGAACGCAGGTCAGACAGTTTACGAAACTCCCCACACAGCGCCTTGTCGTTATGAGGGGGAAAGGGGAGGAAAAGAACGGAAATCATCGCGTTGCTTTTTTTTTTTTTTCTTCTTCTTGGCGGAGCTGTGAAACCTCTACGGAGTATATAGCCCTGGAATATCGACAGCAACTCATAAATGGCGGCCCGAGGCGAATTTGGGGGGCGGACACACATATCCCATGCTACTGCTACTACTACTAATAGCTATTCTATTATTAAAGTGGACAATACAATGCAGATATCCAGACGTGGGGAGAGCAACAATGAATGATGGCGACGACAAGAATGATAACGACGACGACGACGACCAGATAGACACACACATAACCTTGGAAATCCATGGATGCTCCTAAATTGCCTGTTCCATCGCCACGACAAGCCATACATACAGAGTTCCATCCACTGTGTAATAGCCCCCCTCCCTACTCCCTACTCCCTACCTAGGTACATGGCCATGTCCAACATCGACCAGCATCTAACCTACGCAGATTGCCATCCCACTAGCGGCGGGCATCTCCCACCCCGCGCCGCTTATCAACCCAGGCACCGGACAAACATTGCAAGAGATTAGGTGGATAGACATCTCGGCTGCGTTCCGCCAGCATGGATTAATATGTAGATGCATGCATGCATACAGGAGGGGAGGGGCAGGGCGCGGCTAAAATATTATCCTGCAGCTCGAGTTTTCCGAGGGCAACCTTGCAAGTTAACTAGTTATGGGAGCCGAGGAGATAACTCGGCATTATTATGTACTGTACCTATTATTTGTAAGGGTGGGTGTCGATCTTGCAGCAAGCTCCCCAACATAATTATAAGATTAAAATAATATGACCAACGGGAATTATGTACAAATTGTGTTTTCTGTTATCGGGCTGGTTCTTCTATTTCTCTCTTTATTTTTTTTGATCGGAGGACAGGTGTCCGGGTTTTGTTTGTGATCGCGTGTGTGTGTGTATGTACGCGCATTGACCCTGCTGCGTGGATGACTTGCATGCATCGGGGGGAGATTGACTTTGTTAAAGTATAATATATATACCTATATTACTATATGTCCAACTATGACATTTTCATATATCCCGGTCTGCTGTTTATCATCATCACCACCTTCAGCATATTATAGACTGCCGGAACATCGAGGGTACCTGCCCCTCACGCAGCCCGCGCCCAGGTGTGGGGGTTACATCGATGTCACGAACAAAACCACGCCGCATCAGGTCTAGCGGCAGGGCTACGTCATATAAGGTTGCATCACGCTGGGCTTGGCGTTGGCGTGGTGCACGGGTGGCTGGGCGACAGGCTGAGGTAAGCAGGGGGCGCTAACCGGGCTAAGTTAGATCGCTGTACAGGCCGGTAGCCGAGGTCGTCCTTTCGTCCGCGCCCGCAGCAGCAGCCAATCAGGGCGCGGGAACGGGCAGCCGAGGCGCGCTGGGGTGGGGCCGGGCTGCTGAATCGGGACAGTTTTGCCGGCGCTGGCCGCGGAGGAGGAGGACTGCAGGAGGCAGCGATGAGGTAATGGCGTATGATCAAGGAGGAATGGGGGGTGGATTGTGTCTGCCACAGCAAGGGGAATCAGCAGGCAGGGAACACGCTGGGAGGGAGTGACCTTACTAAGGGAGGTATCTATGTATGTATGGACGACTGTCATTTGATTAGTTAGTTAGCCCTTATCCAGTGCAGTCCTCCTCCTCTTCCTCACCATCTTCTCTTCTCTCCGTCTTCCTCGTCCGCCCGACGCTGCTAAACCCTATATATCAACAAACCGAGAAAGACAGAAGAAAAACTCTACTCTTCCTCCAGCGAGCCCCACCCAGGCTTATCCTACCCTCCTCCTTATTTGCCTGCCATCGATTGATTCCCACTCGACCCTGTAAATCAATCCCAAGCGTGTTCCACTTCCCGGAAATCTGCTGGGCAACCAACCAGCCAGGCAGACCAACGCGGAATTTAGTTGGGAGAGAAAAAAAATTGAACGCAAAAAAAAAGTTGCCAGCGCGCAGGATAAGGGGAGAAAAGAAAACAGGAGCAACGGAGCCCATAATTAAGCAGCAAACGCGGGAACTGGAGCCTTGGATACAGTAATCAATACACAATATTATCTCGGCCCTCGTCTCTCGCCATGTCTGCTCTTCGGCCCGCTTCCGTCCATACCCGACTGCCAGTCTTGCTCTCCTCCTCCTCTTCAACTTCTTCCTTCTTCTCTTCTTCTTCTCTCTCTTCCTCTTCTCACGCTCTCCGCCGCTCTCTATCCACCTTCTCCCATCGTTCTTATTCTTCTTCTTCTTCTTCCTCCTCAACTCCCTCCCTACGCCTGAGTGCTGGTCTCGCGAAACCGTCGTCCTCCCCCCTTCTCGCCCGCTCCACTCCCGCTATCATCCTCTCCCAGAGATCCTCGTGGGCTATCCTCCCTTCAGCTACACAAACACGCAACATGACGGGCACGCGCCGGAAGATCAAGGTCAAGAATCCAGTGGTGGAATTGGATGGTGATGAGGTATGTCGCCTTGCCCTCTGCTTTTTTCTATTTTCTTTTCTCTTTTTTTTTTTTTTTTGTGGTGTTTACCCCTCCACCCCGCATCCCTTTGGAAGAACCCCCCTCCCTCCCCCTATCCACGTACGGTACAACTTGGAAACAACGCACAGCGTCAATCCCGTGTAGTACCCAGGCAGGGACACTTATGGATGGCTGTGGATATTTATATCTTACTATAATATTGCGGGCCCAATGTATATGCGCGGCGTTGTACTGGTGCAGATGCAATTTTTTCTTTTTTCGAGGAACAGGACAACTAACCGAGAGATCGAATCTGATAAACATATAGATGACAAGGATTATTTGGCAAGATATCAAGGATAAAGTATGCACGTGCTCCCTGATTTGCTGCCTTTTCCCCTCCCTTTTGATTTGTTGGTGCATGTCCCGAATGAAACTAACCTCCTTGTCACATTCAGTTTATATACCCGTCAGTCTGATTGGTTCCCCCTCTCTCGGTAACTGCCGCCCTGGCATCGGGTTGGTCTGGCATACTAAGGCTTTTTTTTTCGGGTTCTCAGATATCTTGATATCGACCTCAAGTACTATGATCTAGTATGTGGATCAATCCCCCTTTTTTTTATTCAATCTCGGGGGACATGGATACTAATATGGATGATTTGTTTAGGGCTTGGAATATCGTGATCAAACTAATGACCAAGTCACCATCGACTCCGCAGAGGCCATCAAGAAGTACGGTGTAGGCGTCAAGTGCGCGACTATCACTCCAGATGAGGCCAGAGTGGAAGAATTTAAGTTGAAGCAGAGTGAGTGCATTTATACCTTTTTTCTTATTCGACAGCCGCTAATGTATTCGACTAGTGTGGCTATCTCCAAATGGAACTATCAGAAATATCCTGTAAGCCCTGCCCATTATCTCTTAAGAAAGCATAAATCCCACTAATACGCTTTTCCCTCCCAGAGGCGGAACCGTTTTCCGTGAACCAATTGTCATTCCTCGCATCCCCCGACTTGTGCCAGGCTGGAAGAAGCCCATTATCATCGGTCGACATGCCTTTGGAGATCAATATCGCGCCAAGGACCTCGTCGTCCCTGGCGCCGGCAAACTCGAGCTCGTTTATACGCCGAAAGGCGGCCAGCCCGAACGCATCCAAGTGTACGACTTCGAAGGCGGCGGAGTTGCCATGAGCCAATACAACACGGACGACTCCATTTCCGGCTTCGCCCATGCCAGCTTCAAGCTCGCCCTCTTAAAAGAAATGCCCCTCTATATGAGCACCAAGAACACCATTCTCAAGAAATACGATGGCCGGTTTAAGGATATCTTCCAGGAGATCTTCGAGGCGAATTATAAGAAGGACTTCGATGCCAAGGGCATCTGGTACGAACACAGACTTATCGACGACATGGTTGCCCAGATGATCAAGAGCGAAGGCGGCTTCATCATCGCCATGAAGAGTAAGTCAACCCATACCATCCATCCACACGGACACACACACTAACAACAACAAACAGACTACGACGGCGACGTCCAATCCGACATCGTCGCCCAGGGCTTCGGCTCCCTCGGCCTCATGACCTCCACCCTCACCACCCCCGACGGCAGCGCCTTCGAATCCGAAGCCGCCCACGGCACCGTCACCCGCCACTACCGCGAGCACCAAAAGGGCAACGAAACCTCCACCAACCCCATCGCCTCCATCTTCGCCTGGACGCGCGGCCTCATCCGCCGCGGCCAGCTCGACAACACGCCCGACGTCGTCGGGTGGGCCGAGCAGCTGGAGCGCGCGTGCGTTGAGACCGTCGACGAGGACGGGGTCATGACCAAGGACCTTGCGCTGGCGTGCGGGCGGAAAGAGCGGGCGGCGTGGGTGACGACGCGGGAGTATTTGGAGGCGGTTGAGAGGCGGTTGCAGAAGAATTTGGCGAATGCGAAGTTGTAGATTTTCTTTTCTTATTTTCTTTTTCGTTTCGGGTTCGGGTTCGTTTTTAAATGAGACGTGCGCGTGGGGAATTTGGGTAGAGATTTTTCGTTTTTAGAGCTATATATATACATATACAACTAGAAACTCTTTATAAATGGACATGGACGAAAGGCGGGGTAGAGAAGAGCGGAAAGAGAGAAAGGAACGTGTGCATTGAAAAAGGGAAAAAGGGGGTGTGCCTGTAAACCCCCTTTCTCTTTCCTTCTGATACATGGTACTGTACATGGACATGGTTATATATATATATATATATATATATATATACATTGCTTCGTTCCGCCCCGATTGTGACGCCTATCTTGTTGATGGTCTTGTTGGTCTGATCTCTAGTTTTTCATTCTATTTTGTTTTGCTTCTCGACTCAGATTATACATAGTTACATACATACCACACACATATATATATATGCATAAATAACTATAAATATAAATATAAATATAAATTTCCTCATTTGATATTCAGAATCAATCAATCAATCAAATGTCCCCGCGTTTTCTTTTTTGTTTTGTGTATAGAGTATAGTATATATGCCCATCTGCTAGACTATGCTGCACCTACCCCTTTATAACGTGGGTACGTACATGTAAAGCTTCCACCCCCAAGCTAAATAATTTTTCCTTCCTCCTTCCGAAGACACATTTTACATCCCGATCTCAAATTCTCATGTCTCATGGAAGGGGAGAGGGACAGAGACAACAACACAAAATAATAAAAGCTGCACTTTTTCTCTCTGAATCCATCACTGAGGGCCGCAGAAGTCGATATTTAAGCTCTTTCCTGGAAGAGTCCAGGAGCCCCCTCTTTTCACCTCAGCGACATAGCACTGGTCTACAACGTTCCCACCAGCAATGAGACATTCCTGCGCACTTTCAAACGGCCCAAGATGCCCTATGAAAACCGTCGATCCCCCCCATTCATACTTGGTGAATGGCTTGCATGGTTCGTTCCAGTGATGCTGACAATACTCGGTGATGGCATGTCTTGTGGCAAATTGACCGCCGCATTTGACTTCGGGTCCCGCGTGGTCATAATAGCACTCGGCCGCGAGTGCGCTGGAACCAAGGCTGAGCAGGGTGATAAAAAATGCCGGGACGGAGAAGCGCATGGTTGCAATCAATTGGACTTTTAGCCTATTCTTGTGGGATGATAAATAGGCAAGTGGGTTTCAGGTCTTTAGGCCGCACGGTTTCCTAGCAAAACCATCAGCAACAGATCATCAAAAAGAAACAGATTGATCATTTTGATGGGCTGAGTGTTGCGTACGCACAAGTAACAGCTTCCCTGGACGTTTGAATAGGTAATGATAGGGAATGGGTCAGAGCGCTTTAATAGCGAGGGCATCTTCTCTGAGATGTGGAGGTAATTTATACTTGTTGAGTCCTGGCGGTTCCGCGAAAGTACGTCTTAACATTGCCCCAAGGTTCGGAAACATGGATGCAATGGATTATTCAATCGAGTCCCAGTCTTGAGATTGACAAACGGTGAAACGGTGAAACGGTGCTTTGGAATCACGGTTCAACTGATGAGGAGTGGCGGAGCCATGATGGAATGGGGGGCGGGTTATGACATGGGAACATCTGCAAGAGAAATAACTAAATCATTTGCAGAAACTTTTCAAAGCTTCAAAATCCATGAATGTCAAATTAATCTCTAATCTCTAATCTCTAATCTAATCTAGTCTATCTCTAACTTAGATGTTGAGAGAGTTTGAAAATGTATTAGTAATATGTAGAGTATATCTTGAGTGGTTTTTAAGAAGTTTTCATACTATCAGCTCCAAGACCAGCGTGGAGAAATTCCTTATGTCTATTCCCTTCTATTCAGTGTTTTCAGCGGCATCTTCGGAATCCCATGATATCATACATATGTAGGAGGAATTATATAGGGGAATCCTATAGGTGCCGCAGCGGTGCCACCAGCCTCCTATAGGTAGGAGATTGCCACATCCCCGCGTTGTCTAAGTAGCTAGCTTCTGGCCTTCCAGTCTAGAGGCCAGTGATCAGTTCTGAATATAATGTTGCTACTTTGTTTCTCATATAAATCTCTTAGCATTAGAAGCATTTGTGTTATCTGCTACTGCTCTATCTAGTCAATCAAGCTTATATATATAGGGCTTATATAGCTACCTTACCTACATGCCTACACTGAATACCCGCCGGTTCCGCGCCGCGCTGTAATAAAAGTGAGCTCAATTCATCTACATCACATTCAGTTTTTTATATACTATATTCAACTGTAACTCTGTGTCAAGTTGTTGAGCATTAGCACCACAAGATTGAATGATTTTTGCCAATTCATTCAAAAATGCAATAAAAAAGATGCAGACTCTATTTTCCATTTAGACGGTCCATGGCCGCGGGTTGTATGCTGCCTCTAAATCATACGGATAATTTTTTAAAAAGTTTCAAGATTCATGTATTGGTCTCATTGGGTGTGTATTTCAAACGCCCGGCCCCCCCCCTCCTTCACCTTCTTTCCCTCTATATACAAAGTAGAATAGTACATGCGCACAATCCTCAGATAACACACCTGTTGCACTTGCGAACCAGACAGCACTTCTGCACACTAACCCATGTTTTATCCACCTACCTACTTCTCTCCCTCCCTCCCCCCGTCCCAACCATCTTCTTCTTCAAAAATAGAGCAAGAAGAGGAAATAAAAGGCCCTGAGCCCGTCTACCAGATTCGATATACCAGCTTCACTACTCGCCATTTTGGGCCACCACCGCCCTTCGTCCCCCCTTTCTCTCCATTCCGCTGGATGATGCGCGGAAAGGCATTTTCTTATTTCGTAACGTTGGCAGGAGTGTACCAGAAGGTTGGTCTCACGAATCTATAAAATGGAACGACCGTTTCGCACATGGAATTCCAGTGCGAGGATGCGGTTAGTAATCCAGCATGCCAAAATTAAACAATACCAAAATCGCAGGCCAGGAAAAATGGGGAAAAAAAGTCTATATATAACAAAAGTTATATATATGTTTGAAATGGGCAAGGGCAAACGAGTATAACAAGAAAGAAAAACGCACCGGTCCGAATTGTAAACCTTGGTCTCCGATCCCAACAACTCCTTCTCTCTAGCCTTATCCGCCAGGTGTCTGCGGACTTGATCGCGGTCTTCTTCTGCCTGGAGGAGCGGGATGAGGTGGATGCGGGACCACATCTTTTCTCGGCCGAGTTCACTGGTAGATGGGAAAGCGCAAAAAGCACAATGTTAGCGGATGCGGCAAGCTATGGGGAAATGCTGGGTATCACACGGGGAAAAGGGATAGATTGGGAGAAAGGGGGGTGGGGGGGGGGGCAATGGATATATATATATACGGGTGTATGGAATGGTGTTCAATGTCCCTTACTTCTTCTCTCGGATTCCTAGGAATACTTTGTAGAAGCCGTATGCCATGATCAGGTGCATACCGACGAGGTAATAGACGGGGCGGAAGCCGCGGACGGGGAGGTTGCGCTGTAGAAGGGCGTCGTTAGTTATATACACCCTGACACAGGACGATTGACTGCACTCATCCGGGAAATTGGATACAAGGGAAAAACGCAACGACAGGCCGGGTTCAATTGGGCAATGGGAGCTAGCTACCTTATACTGGACAGGCTGATAGCCCCCAGTGGGGGGCATGTCCTGAGGCATCTTTGCGGTTCAATTGGTAGGGTTGGAAGTGGCTTCCAGGAACTATGGAGTTGGAGGATAACGAGGTTGAACGATGGTTTGCATGAAGCTGGAATCGGGTGCATCACGTGATGGTCACTGAACCGCCAATCTGGGCAACGGCAAATCTGCGCGGCGTGATTGGATGGAACTTATTTTTCCGTCTCCTGGCCTCTTGAAGCTGTGCCGCACTACTCCTTGAGATGAACAGATCATGGAGTGTGCGGATTAGCGTTCACTGCCAGTGCGCATAGTTCACCTAATTGCCATCGCGTTTCGATGCAGTTTTTACAATTGTTTTCTTGAGAAAGATGGACGAGAGTGAGCGGCCGAGAAAGCTACAGAAGACGGCGCATGAGATGACGAGCCCCGCGGCAGACGAACTAGCTTCCGCTGCGAATTCCGTTTCTATCCCAGATGAAACAACGGTAGAGGACGACGAGGCGACCGACAGCAATGGCATTCCCAACATTACCCTCAAATCTATACCCGAGCTAGACGAAAATGGCCAGCCGCTATCGAAAAACCAACGAAAAAAGCTTTTGAAACGCGAGAGATGGGAGGCCGGAAAAGAATGGCGCAAAGAGAAGCGCAAGGAAAAGATTACTGCGAAAAGGGAGCGGCAACGCGCTGCGAAGGCGGAAGCCGTTGCGCGAGATAAAGTCGATCCGGACGATACGAGCCTGATGTCGCGGACGGAGCGGAAGAAAGTCGAGCAGCAACGATCCATCCTCCTCCCAATAACATTTGTGGTCGATTGCGACTTTGACGACCTCATGATTGACAAGGAGCGCGTATCGCTGGCTTCTCAGATTACGCGCTCGTACTCCGATAATGCGAAAGCGCCGTTCAGAGCGCACATGTTCTTTTCGTCCTTTAATAAACTCCTGAAGGAGAGATTCGATACTGTGCTTGGGAAACAATATACGCGGTGGAGGGGGGCTACTTTTATGCAAGAGGATTACGTGGTTGCGGTTGAGCGGGCCAAGGCGCAGATGCGCAAGCCCACCGGAGGGAAGATGATGGGGACGTTTGCTGGTAAGGCCGGGCAAGTCAGTCCGGACGATGGGGAGGTCATCTATCTCAGCAGTGACAGCCCGAATACGTTGACGGAGCTGAAGCCATATAGCACATATATCATTGGCGGACTAGTTGATAAGAACCGACACAAGGGGGTGTGTTACAAGAGCGCGATGGAGAAGGGGATCAAGACGGCGAAGCTGCCCATTGGCGATTACATGCAAATGCAAAGCCGGTATGTGCTGGCTACGAACCACGTTATTGAGATTATGATTAGGTGGCTTGAGTTGGGCGATTGGGGGAAAGCGTTTTGTATGGTTTTGCCGAAGAGGAAGGGTGGTATCTTGAAGGGCAAGCCTGGCGAAGGGGATGATCAGGAAGGTAATCAGGGGGCTGGTGATGGTGAAGACGCGGTTCCCAAAGATGATACTCCAGCCACTGAAGCCAAAGATCAGGAAGCTGGTAGTTCTTCATGACAAGCCAGGAAACCAGGGGGTGATCTGTGTTGGCGTGAGTTTTAACTACTAGTAAATGCCATTCAAATATTTATGCAGCATTAAATCTGGGCCAAGTTGAACTAATTGGGCAGCAAATATTTATATCATCCCAGGCCTCATGTAGTTTCAATTCGTCAACTGTGGAAACTTCCTCAGTGACGTTATATCTGATATTCCTTTCCCCCCTGAGTTTGGCCTTTGTCCAATCTGCTGTGGACAAAGAACCCTGATTACCTAAGCGGAACAAAATCGGTCGGATAAATGTAAGTCCGGCGCTAATGCCACAGCCTCGTTTTTGCCACGGCGCTGGCATCTGCCTGGTTGGTTGCTTTTGCGTCATAACACAAAATAGCAAACAGAGATCAATATTGAACCTCCAACTTCTTCACATCACTGCCTTCTTGACATCCACCCTCTCCACTGGATGCAGTGAATAAATTGCATTTTGTTCCAGGTGATGCATTTTGCCTCATAGAATACCGACTTATACCTAGATCACCTTCCTATTAAAGCCAGCTCGCTCCCTAGTCCTGTGTGGGACTTTTTGCGCAAAGATGTTTATGCTTCGCAATGGTATGTTTTGACAGCTGTGCGCAGTTTTTTACCCCTCTCACCCCGCCACTCAACTACTCAACCCGCATAGCAACCACCCCCAACTTCGCATTTAGACTTGTCCAGAAGGATAGGGATTGTTCAGCTGTCTTCTGATATCATCGCATTGGGGGTCCTTTGAAACTGATACTGACTACTGACCCGTGATCGGTGTTGATGATTTTTTTTAGTGAGCAAATTCGTCTTTGGTGACACCACCAAAGAATCCATAATTGAGATACCCCAAGGCCAGCTGTATATTGTCCGACCGCAATCGCCAAAGGGCTACTCAGAGCTTATATTTCGCGACGCTGCTGCTAGTATCCGTCGGACAGGCCAGAAATTTCAGTACCAGCTAGTCATCCAGCGCGCCTATGAGGAAGGAGAGGAAGAACTTGTGGGCGACGAGGACGAGGAAGATGCTGAGGGCTTGGGTGGAGATAAAGACGAGAAGACCTTTTTGCTAGACGAGGCGCTCCGTTTCCGATCTGAAGTGCGGCAGGGAGGAGAGAAAGTTCTGGCCTGGCGCGACCTGAGCGGTGACCCGGGCGATCTTTTCGAATTCGTTTGCGACAGCTCAATCACCCCGGATAGAGTTTCCACGTTTTGTCTAGCCGCTGTCGAGTGCCAGTACGAGCGAAAATACCGGAAGAGCTCCCAGAACACCTCAGATCTTCAGGAGTTTTACTTCGACGACGAAAGCCCCATTCCTGACGCTAGCCCAGTCGCAAGCCCTGCCTTATCTCGATCGCCGACGAGGAAACAATCCACCACAGCTATGGCGCGAGAAGTAGCTGTACCAAAGGAGACACCATCAGCACCCACACAAGCGCCCCCTGCTGCGGCTCATCCAGAATCCACTGAGATCCTCGCGAAAGCAAATGCGGAGCTTCATCTTTTTGATTTTAGCAGTGGAACGTTCGTTTTGCAGGATCCCTCTGTCGTTGCCACGGTCTCGGAAATTGGGAAATGGCAGTACTGGCTTCAGATAAGCGGACAGGACCGGGATTGGTTAGGGCAGCCAGTAGTGGCGGATATAAATCCTGTGTTCAATTTCGAATATCTCTCCTTTATCTTCAACCACTACACAGAGGATGGGTCGGCATATTCGTGGCTCCTACGTTTCAAAAATCAGGAGATCGAGGAAAAATTCCAAGAGGGTCTTATGCAAGCGTTGTGGGAGCAGTTGAATGAAATTAAATGGGCGAAAACAGAAGAAAATGAGAGAGACTATGTGCTTGAGGCTTTCAACGATCTCACCATGGAAGACGTACCCGAAGAGGAAGAGGAGGAGGAAGAGGAAGAGGTCCTTGAAGAAGAAGATGACGGCCAACGCAGCGAACATTACGATACGGACGAGGAGGACGAAGACCTTCTTACCCGGGATAAAGACGGAAATGTCAACTCCCAGCTAGCTGTGGGGTATAAACACGATCGGTCGTATGTTGTTAGGGGATCCAAAATTGGCGTCTTCAAGCATACGCCAAATAATAATCTGGAATTTTCTACAAACATCTCCAAGGTCGAAACGCCAGGTGGAAAGCTCTTCAGCCCCAAGAAAGTCATGCTCCACTGCGAGGATTCAAATATGATTCTGCAGAACGAACAGGATCCCCATTCCTTGTATAGAATGGATCTTGAATACGGGAAAGTTGTTGATGAATGGAAAGTGCACGAGGACATTCCTGTAACTTCATTTGCGCCTGAAAGCGTATGTGTTCTCCGTTTTTATCCCCCCCCCCCCACTTTCTTTTTATACTCTAAAATTGCGATGTTCTCAAACTAACTGTTACCTAGAAATTCGCCCAAATGACATCGAACCAGTCATTCGTTGGTATTTCTCGTAACGCCCTATTCCGCATCGACCCTCGCCTCTCGGGAAACAAATTAGTGCAAAACGACCTTAAAGAGTATGTCAAAAATAACGACTTCTCCGCCGCTGCGACCACAGAGCAGGGTTATGTCGCAGTCGCCTCCAATAAAGGTGACATCCGTATGTTCGATAAGTTTGGCATACGGGCGAAGACGCACATCCCTGCTCTCGGTGAACCAATAATCGGCCTAGATGTTTCCGCCGACGGCCGCTGGGTCCTAGCTACCTGTCGCACATACCTCCTTTTGGTCGATTCTCTCCAAAAAGAGGGCAAAAACGAAGGCAAACTCGGCTTCGAGAAACCATTCGCGAAGGACTCCAAGCCCCAACCGCGCCGACTAGGCCTGCAGCCGAACCACGTCGCTCAGTTCCAACACGAGACTGGCACTCGCATCTCCTTCACGCCTGCCCGCTTCAATACCGGCCGCGACGCATCTGAGACGTCCATCATTACAGCCACCGGACCGTTCATCGTGACGTGGAATATGAAGAAGGTGCTCCAGGGCCGCAAGGACCCCTACACGATTAAGAGATATGCTGAGGAAGTGAAGGCGGATAATTTCAAATATGGCAGTGATAAGAATGTTATTGTCGCCCTGCCGAATGAAGTCAATATGGTTGCGAAGCAGACGTTTAGGAAGCCGACGAGAGAGAGCATTGCGGGGCCTGTCCGACACAGCACTGGGCGGAGAAGTAGTGCGCGCCTTGGGAGAAATGAAATCGTTGATAGTCCCTATTAAATTCAAGCGGGCCGGGGCGGGCTTGGTGCTTCATTTTTTTAATCTTAATTCCTATTTTACTCTTTCTTCTCCTCCGAGTCCGGTGGTCTTTTTCTCAATCCAGCTAAGCGGTTCCTTTTTTTTCTTAACCCCAATTTCCCCCCTCCCCTATTTGTCATGGCATGTGGTTATTTTCTACACCTTCACAAGCTTGGTTTAACTTAGCCTTTTATTCTTTCATTTTAATTTTCTACATGTAATCTTTTTTTTCTAACGGCCCTTTCTCCCACGGTATTCCCCCCATTTCCTCACAGCTTTCCCCTTCCTGCTCCCCCTTTTGACCCCCCCCAAATCCCCCCAACCTCCTGTTTCGCTCTAGTTGCTTTATTCCTCCTGGTACTTTATTCCTAGGTTCCATTTCCCATTGACTTGCCCTCCCCCTTCCTTATCATTTGCCTCTCATCCGCGCGGCTGAGCCGTGCTTTTCCTTGGCCATCACAATTCCTTTTTGAATTTTTGCCCCTCAGCGTCCACTTGGCCTGAAATATACGTGACTATGTGGAGCTTTTCTTCTTGTATATAGCCTACCTCTTAGAGAGAAAGTAATGGAATGGACAATGAAATGTTATTTAGTGATTTTTGAGTTGTGATGAGAATGGCATTTCATAGCTCTCTAGCTACGCTAACCAACCAACCCCTTACCTCGTAGCTTCGGTCAACCTTCCCACACGCGTAATAAATATTTTTGTTCGATAAGATCCAGTATCGCAACATAAGATCAAAAGCACTACCAATACTTCGTATTGTCGCCAGTTTGATCTCCTCCTTGTTTAACACGGATAGGTCCCAATTATGATGCTCTTTAGGGCTGCAGGGGTCATGTGGTCGGGAGCTGCAAAGTCTTGGCGTTGATAATGAGCAGAAAGAGCGGAGAGCGGAGAGCGGAAAACCTTTATTGTGATTAGCTTATTAAATAGGCAGTCAACTCGCCTGTAAAATGAAGATATGGACCATGCAAATTTTTATTCCTGGTAACTACATGAGTGCATATTCAGTTATTTTTCCCTTGTTGATTTGATATTGCATTATCCTCGCCCGACGCTCAAGAATCATTGGGTGCAACCTTCCCCCTTTTCGTATAGGTCTGAAGAGATGATGCTATAGCAACTTCCGCTCCTGCGGAACTGAGTCAACTGATAGCATATATATATATATACATATAATCATGTACCTAGTTGATGACCCTTGAGCATGTCCTTCAAAATGCCAACTTCATACCTTTGGATCCACCGCTAATGGCGAATCAACGGCCGCTAAAGTAGATGGCAATTGGCTAGACGTATAGTTAGCTAGAGAACGGTTAAGAAAGGCTCAGATGACACGTACATAATGAATTGTTGATATTATGCCTGACCACACTAGAGATCTTCCCTTCCACCCACCTGGTTTGTGCCCTGGCATATCATTCATGATGATGGCCGGGTGGGGCTGCGGCGACTTATAAGAACGAGTAAAATGGGAAAAGAAAATAAAGAAGAAGAAGAAGACAAGACACAAAGCCTCACACATATAACAGCCCATCCATGAATTGCAGAGCAAGAGTAATTAACAAATCGACAGGTCCAGACTATAGTCCATAGGAAAACAAAATGCTAGTTTCCCTCCATCCGTCCGGTCCCCCAAACCCCCCAAACCCTCCAACCCTCTAGGACCCGATGTACCAAACTTCAACGCCCAAGACATCAAACTTCGTCCCTTCGTCGCTTAACGGTTCGTTGCCAAAAGTCGGGCATGTGTTGCTGACGCCCTTCTCGAAAGAGTCGTCAAGCCAAAGCCCGTAGTGGCCGTCTCTAAAACAAGGGAGTGCACAAGAAGACGTGGTTAGTCACCGGTTTTTCTCTTTTCTTACTTTAAGACTACCTGTACATCTATCCACCCCCGGAGAATGAAAGGAGATGGGGCATATTTATACAAATGTGCCATGAGGGTAGTATTTGAGTCATAGAAATAAAAAGGAAAAAGACTTACCCGCCCCCAACACTCAAAAACCCCGTCTCACATAAAATCATATAATCATTAACCCCGCTATAGGGGAACGCCTTGAACCGTATCCGCTCCGGCGTGGTGGCTCCGCTTCCGCTTCGGCTAGCACCTGTTGGAAGGTAGTTAGCCGGCGCAACTTGTTGACCACCATCACCAGAACCGCCATTGCCGCTGCTACCATTGGTACCGCGAGACGCACTCCGCTGCTGTGTTGGTGAGAGTAGACCTCCCCCGTATCTGCTGCGGCTGCTATCCCCGTCCCCCCTCTTCCCAGTAGAACTGGTGGTATCCGGGCCATCTTCAATGCGTGATGGGCTCTCATGCAGTCTAGAGAATGTACTGCCGTCATAGTTTGCGGCATTAGCATTACTGCTCTCCTCACCTCTCAACGTCGTGGTCCTGCCCCGAACCTGTGTTGTATCCGCACTAGGAGGTAAAGGCAACCCTGCCAGTTCCAGCAGGTCATTATTATTATTATCTCCTTCATTCGATTGAACTTGTCCCCCTGCCCCGATGCCCGCACCGGTAGCCTTCCCCTCGCCGACCCCATTGCCTGCTGTAGTCGTAGTCGCACTCGTGGAGCGCACCTGCATCAATGGCGTAGAGGGTAACACGCTGGCCCTCCATAGAAAACATTCGCCCGTCCCATAATAATGTGCAGCCGGATGCGGAGGGTCCGTAAGGTACGCGCCAAACACCGCCCCCCCGCTGGTTCCAGCGCCTCCCCCTCCACCACCTAACGCAGCATTTGACGAATCCTTCACAACGAGCACATACCCGGCCCTCTGGCTCTTATTCCCAAACTCTCTACACTTATCATACAGCGTCAGCAGGCTCGAGCCATCTCTATCCAGACTATAAGCCAGCTGCCAGGTATCCATCAGCTGCAGGCGGGGTGGGACGAGTAGCCGTATTTCCTCCGCTAGGGAGCGTGTGAGGAGGATGTGGGAGGGGCTTCCCGCTGCTTTGAGCGTTAGAGGAGTGAGGGGGGGTGGCTGGAAGGGGGACGCGGTGCGGTGTGGAGGGTTGTAGACTTCGGAGACGCTCATGGGGTCCAAGGAGGGCTTTTTGGAGGTGGAGCCCGATGGGGTTGGCTCTGTGAGGCGTCTGTAGAGGCCGGAGACGACATGGCTGACGGGATAGGCGAGGTAGGAGGCTGCGGATGGGGATTGGGATCCCTGGATTCGAGATTGGGATTGGGATTGGGATTGAGATCGGGTGGGAGAGGTGCGGGCCGGGGAAAGGGAGGAAGAAGGGGGGTTAAATGAGTCCTCGGATGCGGACATATGGATGGGTGGGGGATTAGTTGGTAGGTCGGTTCATGGGAATAGAGTATGGGAAAAGAGTCGTGCATGTATGCATGTATCCAGGATAGACAATAGTCGTGATCGATTGGTAGTTGTATCTGTCGTTAAGGTAGAGTTTGTTTATATTGTGTTGTTGTTGCAACAAAGTTGCCTGAAGACCTGTTTGCAAGAGAAAGTGTAGCTCGGTTGTTTGAAACAGGCCTGGGGATGGCGGAACCTTGACATCATTCGGTAATGCACGATACCTTATAGGTACACGCGACATTAGTATGTCCTGTACTACCGTGTACTCGATAGTATTCCATATTAAATTCCTTTATTCGCATAATATTCTAATAATATTCTAAATATATACCTTTCGCTTACAGGCAAAACCTACAAGTACAACGCAATGTGGTGATTTAGAGTCCCCGTATAAAGGTACTACAGATTCAAAAGAGCCAGCCAAACCAAGGAGCAGAAATAAATAATCCATTTGTCTATCTCGATATTACGCTTTGGCAGACTTGGTCAAAACCGGAAGACAAAGCGAGAAAACGAAAACATTAATATAGGATATTATCAACCCTCCCCCTTTCCTTCCCCCTCCCGTTCTTCCCCCCATCCCTACTAATGTCAAGGCCTAATCCCATCCATTGCGCTAAAACAAATCCAAAATATCCTGGTTATTCTTGCTTGTCGTCGTCGTCCCAGACGTCAGAGGAGGTGTAGGCCTACTTGTGGACCCCGTAAGGTCCAAGCTCGCAAACCCATTCAGGAGATCAGTATTACTGCTGCCATTCTGCGATCCCAGTCCTCCAGCAGAAGTCATGCCACTTGCATCCGGCCCACTTCCAAATACGCCCATCAGATCTTCAAGATTGTTACTGGCCGGTGGTGGTACACCAGCAGCGGGTGATTGAACGCGAACGGGTGTCCCAGCCAGCCCTTCGAGCCCGGACATCCCGCTGGGGGGCTCGTTCTGCGCGGACGCAGGTGCTGTACCGTCGAAGTCGATATCCAACAGGCTCTCGATGTTGGTTTGTTGTGCTGGAGCAGCTGTTCCGGAGACGGCAGCTGCCGCTGCGGCGGCCGCCAATGGGTTTTCTCGCGCGTTTTGGAGTTGTTCCCTGTGTTAGAATGTTAGCAAGGAGGGGAAATAAAGCGAAACAAAATCAAACAGAGGCGGACCAAAGGGGCATTGATAACGTACTCAATAGCGGCTTTTTGAACAGCATCGGCTCCATATTTGCCTTCGCCAACAAATTGCTCTGGGGGTTTGTGATAGACGGACGCGAGCGTTGATAGTTCCGTGAGAAGCCGTTCAAGTAGTGCGGGGGGCAGGGATTGGATAGTTGTAACAATGGGCGGCTTTTCTGACAGGACAACATTCTTTGCGGCATTTGGGTCGGTAGTGTTGGAAAGGAGTCGCCAGTATACATATGCCCGGTCTCTAATATCTGGATTATCATTCTCGGCCGTTGCTGCCTGAAGGACCTTCTGAACGAGACCCTGGGCTTTCTCCGGCCGTTTTAGGAACAGTTTAACCACGGCCGTTAATATTTGTAGTTGGGTCTGGAAAGAAAGAGATTAGCTGGATATGAAGTCGACATACAGAGCGAATCGTAAGTAACAAACCTGGGTGAACTCTTCATTAAACCCATCCACGAAGCCTGCTAGGATATCACCAGCGTTGCTAATTTTGTCCGCATACTCGCCCACGATCCATATCAATGCCGCTCTAGCATTGGGCTCATCCAGCTCGTCAATGCACTGGCATAGAGTAGGAATGATACCCTCATAACCAGGGTACTTGCGAAAGATGTCTTTGATGACAACAATGGCTTCCTGGACAACGTAGTTCACTTTAGTATTAATCAGGTCAAGCAACGTCGAAACGCATTTCTCCGTCGCGGTCTCGATTTTAATTGCTGTTTGTCCAATGGCTCTCACAGCACGTCGGACAAAATCCATATCGACCTCGAGGGCATATTCCTTCAATTCCGCGAGGAGCTGGTCAACATTCCGGTCGTTTGCGATCCGAACCATGATATCTAGCTTCTGGAATTTGACATATGGCGGATCATTATATTTGCAAAAGAAGACCCGGAGTTCCTTATCAAGGATGTTGGGCTTGCTTTGGAGTAGAAGGTCGATATTTCGCAGAGCGACGTACTGAACTTCCGGGGCGGAGGAGACGAGGGTAACTTTTGAAACCGGAAAAAAGATATCAGCATCCTATCATGACAGAATACATATGTGCTGCTGTTTCAAAGAGCATACCTAGTGGGGGCGCCATCTTCTTCAAGTACGATCGAGCAGTGTCTGGATTGATAATTTTCATATGCAAAAAGACAGCTTTCACAGCAGCAAGAACCACACTGGAATTAATATGCTGGAACTGAGGAGAGACCCGCTCGCATATGTTCTCTGCCTCCTTGACGTCTGTCGTTTTATAATCCGCCAGGCTATTCAGAATGGAAACCCGGCCCCATTCTGTACACTCGTTCAGGGCCATAAGCATTTTCCTCAGCGTATTTGGCGTGATAGTCAAGGCTTTCGTCTCGGGGGCTGTTTCGCTGATTTCGGCCAGCGCGGTGACGCAGTTGGCTACAACCATGGGGTTGGGATCTCCGATCAATTCTTGCAACCTCTCCAAAAAGCCGTTCTCTAAGCAGAGAGTGGGGTTGAGGTCGAACAGTTTAGCTACGCAGATTGCAGCCGTTTTACGAACGTATGGGGACTCGTCCCGCAGCGTTTTCCACAGCGGCTCCTCCAAGTAGTCGATCATTTTTTCCACCCGAATACAGCCCATCGTACGTATGGCAAGCGCTCGTATGAGAGGGTTCGGGTCTTCCGAGTCCTGGACGAAGGTGTTCACAGCGAGGATACATAGGTCGGGGTGTGATTTGGCATAATTCCTAGACTGTGTGGTTAGCTGATCAATGCACTTCGGAAACTTAACAAAGGAGACAAGCCCCGAAGTACTCACATAAGATAAAGGTAGACAAGCTTTTTCTGATCCAGATCATTTGTAGCAATGTTTTTCAGGACGTCTGGAAAGAGCGCAGACACATCTTTGCCCAACGTCATGGCCATGATGGTTTTCTGGATGGATTCCTTTCTGCAAACCAGCGTAAGTTTTCACAAAGACGATAGACCAAGACGCGGGATATATAGGGCATGTAAATACCTTTCCCAAGCATATTGAGACCTATAAAACCGCAAGTCAGTATTGCTCTGAGAAACACCTTTCACATCTCGTATTGTTTCAAAAGGGGACATACACAAGCCCAGCTCTCAGTTCAAAGGTTTCTCCCTTCCGAGGCGCGGTGAAGGCGCCCCTTATTCTGTTGACTGCCATGATCCTCGACGGCAATCAGCGGCGACCAAGTCGCCCCTTGGTATAGGAATGCAAGGTCAAGGACGGATGTGTGAGCTCTGGGATACGGGGACGATGGCGGGGAAGAGGAAAGATGCCTGCGTGGCGGCTGGTTGGCGTTGTTCAGTCGATATTTAGCTGGTGGAACAGCCTAATGGACGTAGCGAGACGCACACCTGCGCCAACACCGCTTTAGCACAAGGGGAAGCAGAGCGGATTTGGGGGATTGGGTAGTCTGTTGTCTTCTGCGATGATGGAGTGATTTCTGGCTTGTCGTGTTCCTGGCCAAATGCCCTGAGTTTGATGGCGGCAACTGACTAAAGTTAAGTTAGCGCGGTGACAAATGTTTAGTTATGTATCAGCCAGAGCCCGCGGTGGATCTTCCTCCTCACCAACATCTATCTGGGTTGGATGCCACCAGGGAGCGCGCGAGAAGACTACAATTAATCCACAGTTGTTCAATTGGGATTCCAACACTTGGGTAGTACCGCTATATTCACTATCAGGGCCAAAAATGGTGGGTTCAAGCCGATATCTATACAACTACTACAGCAGACACTGACCTATGCCCTTCTACCAGGCCAATCTCCCAAATCTGCGGCGGCTCTTTGTCGAATCTCGAACAGAAGCTGAGGAGAACGAGTATTCCAGAAATGCTGTATGGGCCCATTTTCCCTTTGAGTCAATATAATATTACTTATATGCGAGCCTCCCTCCAACGACGTAACTACTAATCCGCAACGCCAGTTCTACAACCTAGTCCTGTTCATATCCTCAGTCGCAGTCTTCAGCCTAGTTGCCCAACGCATGGGAGGCGGAAAGCCATACCAATGATCAAGAAGATCGGATATCAGAATCACATTAAGAATCTCCGAAATAATTAATTAGTATTATAGCAGCGGATCGCCAAACGCACCCGCTCGTCAAGCATCCTCGCGGTATATCATTCTCTTCATCCCAATTTCCAGCATCGTATATCACCACACAAACGATGAACAAAGGGGAAAACAGCAAAAACCTCATATCACAGATATATATTCGTTACATAACAATAACATACCACTCATTAGGCGCCACACGGGGGGCAAGTAAACCAGGAAGCCAAATAAGACGATAATCAAAAACGCTCAATCCGTCTCCTCTCCCTCCTCATCAAGGAAACTAAGAGATTGAAAGCCCCTCGCAACCCGTCTTCGCGGACGTGCACCATTCCCCGCTTCCTCTTCTTCATCGGAAACCTTCGTCCCCCACCTCTTCGCGCCCTCACGCACAACCTCAAGATCAGCCTGCAACTCCCTCGCCTCCCTGATTGCCTTGGCCTTCTCAAGCGAAAACCGCCCATCCATACCCGCGTCCTTCAACATTTGGCGGAGATGCTTCACTTTTGCTCGCGGCGTATCGTACGGAGCCAGTTCGCGGAACCACATCTTGCGAATCCCACATTTGACGAGCTGGCCCTGTAGTTTCTTGACCTCCGCCAGGTCTGGATCTGTATCAGCTGCAGCCTTGTTGGGTTTACTGCTGCCGCCGCTGGTTGGTTTCGAGGGTTTTTTGGATTTTTCTTGCCTGGGGGTCTCGGATGACTTGCGGCGTTTGGATTTCGGTGGTGGTTCGTCGTCGAAGACAACCGACATCTCGCTTTCTGATTCGTCGTGTTTGGAGTCGCTAGGTTTACGCACTGGGCTGCTTTCCCTCGATGACGCTCGTTCTGATGCCTTCCCAGATTCATCCGGGACGTCAGAAAGTTCTGAAGATGTGTCTGTCTTTGGTGCTGGTTTGGACTTGGGCGCTTGCTTTACTGGTTTAGAAATTTTTTTCGCTGGTAGTGCCCGCCTTCCAGAATTGGGGGCTACTTCGTCCTCATCTTCCTCTTCCTCGCTCTCTTCGCTTGGAGGCGATGACAGGTCGTCTTCCGATTCTGATGGAGTAGCCGTCCGCCGTCGTTTTCTAGCAGGTTGTGATGCGCTTGAAGCACGCTTAGGCGCCTTGGGTTTCGGAGGAGGTACCCGTTTTGGAGCTGCTGGGGTTGGCTTCTTCTCCTTCTCAGCGGCTAATTCCTCTTGTTTCTCCTTGAATACCGCATAAATGTTTATTAGTACTTCTCAAAGCAAAAATTGGTATAATTCTCTCTTTAAAATAATGACAGTCGGGATAAAATGCCACACGTACAGCTTCCTGCTTAATTATCTGGTCACTCTTAGCCTTCCAAATCTCGTCGTTCTTATAGAAGCCCTCGTCTAGAGCCAGCGCTTTCTCTGTCGCTAACCGGACGCGCTTCACCGTCAATTGTTCCAGGTTGCCTTGCTTAAATATGGCCGCCACGGTGTCGCGCAACCCCTTCTCGAGGACCTCATCTGAAGGAGTGCCTGCAGAGGACAAAGAATCGGAATCGGAGTCCGCATCAAACATGGCGATAGAGATGCAAACGGGCGCTTTCTTTTTGTTTTCCTTTCTTCCTTCTTCCTCTTTGTGGCGGGGTTGACGCGCCTTGTGACAATTATGGACGCGTTAAGGTAGGGATTGATTGATTGATATCCGAGGCCAGTTCACGTTGACGTTGGCTGCTATTATTGTAACTTTCCTCTTGGTTGTGTAGCTATACGATTTTATTTCTGGATATTCCTTGCAGCTCTTTGATAAATAGAGGTATTATTGCGGCGCAAGAACTTGGTCGCTGGGTGATGTTATTCGGCCGTTGGCCAATCCCAGCTGCCGGCGGTCGAACAAAACTAGCGGCGCGAACAAGAACTTGTTAGCTCCCGCCCGCAGCCTCGGAGCCGGCGCTGGATCCAAGCTTGATTTCTCATCACGTTGTAACAATCATGACAGTTATCTCACATTCAATTTACATTCATGAACATTTCACGCTCTATCTAGATATCTCTAGCAGTCAATAATTCGAACTCAATAGTTAACTACCTCTCAGCTCGCGCGCGGGTCTAGGTCCAACGGTTTTGAACATTGCCACCGGCCGGCATATCAGCAGCATGGCGGAGATATTGACGGAGCAAATTGAGGCCCTTAGAGAGGGAAGACACAAATCAAAGCACACCACTACGGCGGATGGCAAGCAGGAAGATGGCTCCCAGGAGAAAACAAAACTGTCCAAGGGGATGATCCTGGATAAGGACGGAAAGCCGTAAGTTGCCATATTCCCACAAGGATACTTCCCGCGCTATTATATACATACACACACACACACACCAGGGCCCCGAGTAGCTAGCTATACAGTTCACATAAAACTGACAAGAGTTCCCCACTAGCTGCCGCACTTGCGTCTCAATCTCCGACTGGCGCGCCCTCATGAAGGGCAAATCCCCCGCCACCGCTTCGTCCTCCTCCTCCTCCACTACAACAACGACAACTACAACTACAACTACAACCGCCCCGGACCAAACTACAGCCCTACCCGCCGACTGTCCCCCCGACGTCGAAACCCTAGGCCGCAACACATGGACCCTCCTCCACAGCATGGCAGCCACCTACCCCGCAACCGCCACCCCACAACAACAGAACGACATGCGCAGCTTTCTCACGCTGTTCGGAAAACTCTACCCGTGCTGGGTCTGCGCGGACGATTTCCGCGCCTGGATGAACGAGCCCAGCGGCGCGAATACTCCGCGTCTGAAGACGCGGGCCGAGTTTGGCACCTGGATGTGCCAGGCGCATAATGAGGTTAATAAGAAATTGGGCAAGGAGGTGTTTGATTGCGCGAAGTGGGAGGAGAGGTGGAAGACTGGGTGGAAGGACGGGAGGTGTGATTGATTCCTTGATGAGTTGGTTGATTGTTGCCGCGTTTACCTGCGCTTGGGAGCCGGCGTTGGTGGACACGGGCACTCACGGCCGATGACGATGTGTGATCAGCCAGATGATTATGGCGTCACTCGCGGCTTGTGTGGAGGCACTCGCGGTGGAAACTAAACACTCATCTCCTGTTTGATTTCGTGGCATTGCATATATGTTTTAAGCGGTTGGCGCATGTCCTTTTTTTTTTGGTTTCCGGTTGCATGGAGAGACGAGGGGTATCAAGATCTCTACTCATTTAGATTTGGTCCATGTGTTGGCTGGTTAGAGCTCTTTTTTGGATCAGATGTACAGTATATACGTGTAAAAAAGACATTCATAGACATTATGTAAATTAGAAATGACTCTTCATATTCATCCTGTGACATTTCCTTCTGTTCCTCTCGATTTTGTGCCTCTGTTATCATGGCATTTTATAGATCTCGTAGGGGGACAACTTTTAACAAAATATATGTAGCTAGCATTTCCACGCTGCTAGGCGTTCAATATGATACTAATGAGGTAAAAGGCATCTAAAACCCCAGTGGATATATACAATAACTCTCGTTCAGAACAGAATTTTATACCCCTCAGTTCATGTAGCGTTGCGGCAGAGTCCATTGGGTAAATGGCAAGGTGATGGGAAATATATAAATTCCCTCCAATACTTGAAAACCCAGTTGCAATATAAAATATTTTATGAGACAATATTAAAAGGCAGAAATCATATGGTATGCTTCACTCTCTGCTATTTTCTCACGTCGGAATAATAAATTGCAAGGAAGGAAAAATCAACGGTCAAAGCCAAAGGAAACAAAGAAGCGCTTAAGTAAAGGGAAGATATAAGAAATGGGACAGTAAAAAGCATTAAACAGCCACGTCCTATTCATTCGATCGCTTTTCGAAAGATTATTCGTTCCTTTTTTCTAGGAAAAGAAAAAGAGAGGAAAATTGGGAAGGTCACGTTGGAAAAAAGAAGGGGGCGGAAATAAATAATATAAATTAAAATCGAGCAAAATTCAATCAATCAATCAATCAATAAACCAGCGCAATTCAACCACACGAACAATCTAAGACTTCCCAGGAACAAATAGCCGCAAACCACTCGCCGGTGCTCCAATTTCCGTTACTTGGCAAACGCGACATACGGACCCTTTGTATTGTTCATGATATTTGGCGCCGGTGAACGGACATGTGACGCTAGGAGAACCGCTGTAGATGGGCGTGAAGGATGCGGCACAGATGTCAAATTCGGCAAACTGATCGAATTCGATATCGATCTTATCTTGCGGGCTCCGTTCGCATTGGGCTTTGACTTTTCGGGCCTGTTTTTTTGAGGAATTTGTTAATAAAAGTGAATGCTAGCAGGATGGAATGTTTGGAATAAAAGGAAGGGGAAGTGGGGGGGGAAATAGACATACTTCATCGAGGAATTTGGCGACGCCACCGTTAGCGATCATTCTATTGGCAAAGCTGAGGGCGGATGAGAAGTTCTGCTTTGAGAATGCAAGTTTCATTGCTGCTCTAAGGGCGAATTGCCTGTGGGCAACTTGGAGCTTCGGAATGGTGAAGTATGCAGATAGCTCGAGACTTCGTTTCAGGTTCTCTGGAGTATCTGTACCGATCGCCCGTCGCTCTAGTTCAATTGACATCGCGAGTATGTACTCCCGGGCAGTTGTGATGATCTTCTTCGCTTCCTCGACCTCGCTCTCGGATGAGACGACGTTGACGAGGACGGTGTGGAGGATGCGTTGGAAGATCTTCACGCCATCCTCAAGTTTGTTAGCTCTCATAGCAGCGTAGCCCTCCTGCAGATCAATGCTTGCAACGGACTCAAGGTCTCTGGGGATGATAGGAAGAATGTTTTTGAAATCTGTTTCCTCAACCGTTCGCCTGACATAGTTGACGAGTGGAGGCAATCCGGCTGTGGCGGGCAGATACGTCTTCGTGGCTTGGTAGATTTCTAGGAATCGTGATTTTAGAGGTTCGAAGTTCACCACACCAACCTGGCGGTTGAGCAACTGCATCGCAGTTTCAAAGGATCCGGCAGCGACATGATCGGCAGCGAGAGGGGAGTTTCGCGCCCATATATCCGCTTCAGTGGTACCAGCCCCGCCTGCAGCGCTCTCGACGTTGACAAAGTCTTCTACATCCTCAACATTAATTTCGTCGCCCATGTCCCATCCAGCAGCATCTTCTTCGTCATGTTCTTCACCCAACGCATCACGACCAAGCCCTCCAACATCCTCGCCTTCCTCCACCTCGTATCCATTGGTGGGTGCACCAACATCTTCGCCAACCTCACCAAGAAGTGCTTTCTCAAATGAGGAATGGGACGCAGCTTTAACAGGCCAGTTCGCCTTAAAAGTGGGTACAATAGCTCGCGGAAGATGGGTTATTGGCTTGCCAAGCGATGGCAGGGTGATCTCTTCTTCAGTGAGGCCACAGGATTCAAGAATGGACGTGGCTTCTTCCTCTAGGCCATGGGACTTTGCCGTCATGTAGGCAAGAGGGACTAGACATTGTCAGCAAAAGTATGGTATGGTAAAGGGGATCATGCAACATACGAAGATCAATCTCCTTGAACATTTGTATCCGACCCTCTACATCACCTAGATAAAGGGCATTCTGGAATTGTGATGTGAAGTCTCCTCGGTGCTCTGCGATTTTCGCCATGCGAGTGAGCTTTTCTCTATCGCCAGTTGCCAGGTAGAGGAAAGACAGTTTGTCAAACAGCCTTTGCTTCTGGTATGTCATTTCAACAGTCTGGTGATTCCCATGGGCCAATGCTTCGGCACCAAGTCGGTTCCACAGCTTAGGATGGTCGAGTTGTTTCGCCATGTCGATGGCTACATCGATATTGCCGCACTCAAGAGCAAGTTCAAAGCGGGTCTGGGGATCTTGAACGAATTGAAGCGCGATCTCGGGGTATCCCTTCTTTTGAAGGTATGAGATAATGCTCTGACCCACAAGACTCGAATTTTTGATGATTTGTAACATTTCATCGTAATTTCTCTTGACCAGAGCTAGTTTAAACCGATATTCGGTCGGATCGATTTCAAGGATTATCGGTTTGGCAGTTCTATCAAGACAATAGACGTTTCTTGCCTTTACGCGAACTAGGTAAACCGTCGAATCCATAGTGCGGACAATGCCGTTGTCACTAGGCATAGTCAGCGTTCCAATTCTTTGTGATGTAACTGGGTTGAACTTACCCATTCAGAAGGGAGTATTTAATATGGTTGAGCGTAGAGTACAGCAATACACCCGCATCATCCCATGTGGCACTCTTGATGCGGATAGTCTCGTGCAGGGTGCTAACATGCTCCAGGGTTTTTGTTACAATTGTAACATTATGTTTGCTTAACAGGGCTGCGTAGAGCCCGTCATTAGACCATACCACGTATTTCACGCCACTAACACTTAGGTCCGCAAGTTGTTTCTTCTGCTGAATGTCAAAAAGAACAACAGTCGTGGGAGTGATCAGAAGAAGGGATCCCGTTCCACCAAAATAAATATCTGTGGTTCCATGGGGTGCTTTAATTGTCTTCGTTGTCGAATTGTTCAAGTCCTTGATATCGATTTGCTGGGAAGACTGGTTGAAGACTGCAAATCTATTCCGCGCTACAAATACGGCAGATGTCCCATGACCCCGTTTACTGTCAGTTGGTTCCACAGCGCCAGTAGAATCTCTGGGAATATGAATAAGTTCGTATGTGCCGCCATCAGTAGGGGAAGTGACCAGAATCGCTCGTTCCGCTGGGTTGTAGGAGAGAGTTCTTGGCGGAACCCATGGGCTGCCTAGCTTTTTTAGGGATATCATTGGAGGAGACTCCGCGTTCTTGGTAAAGTCATAGGATCGCAGGTGCTTCTCTTTTGTGATATAGAAAAGCTGGTTTTGGTATATAGCGGAGGCGGGTCGTTCCCTCTCTAGTTTAAATACCATTACACCCGAATCATGGCCAGCAGCGAAGAGATTTATTTCGGGGTGGGCAGCAATGACCCAGAACCGATCCATATCACGTTTAAATGATTGAACTGACGTCCGTTTATTTAAATCCCAGACACGGATAGTTTTGTCTTCGCCCACGGACAGGATTAGGTCTTGGTGTGGGTGGAATAGACAAGCAGATGCATTCTGGAAGTGCCCCCGGCAAGTGTCCACTTCCCATGCTTTGGTATCTATAAACAAAAGTTAGAGCCATAAACGGGTCCACAAAGTCGATAATAGGCATACCGCTCATTCTCCAAAGCTTCACTAGTCGATCATCACCTGCAGATACAATCAACGGGAGTGTTGGATGAAATGCAACCCAGTTGACACCTCTATCATGGCCCTCAAGAACAAATTTAACGACGGCATCAGTATTGCCAAACATGTCTGCTTGGGAGGCATTTGCACGCGCTATCTGATCTTCGAAACTCAACGATGAGGTTGGCGCAGAGTGCTTCTTCCGGAGGCCCGATATATCCCACACTCTAACGGACTGATCAAGGGAAGCGGAGACAATTAAGTCCTCTTTGGGGTGGAACTGCGCACACATGGCGTAGTGGTTGTGCCCGGTCATTGTGCAAACTAGGTGTTTCTTTATCAGTCTCTGTTCAAGCCAAAAGAGTTTTGACACAGTGCCTCCTACTTAATGATCGATTTTGCCAGTTCCAAATGCGAATGGTCTGGTCGTCGGAACTTGAAACTATCCAAGGAAGTTCATGGTGGAAAAAGACCGTTCGCACATAGTCCAAGTGGCCATTGAGCGTGAAAAGGCACCGACGCGTTTGATACGACCACACCTTAATCTTATAATCATCTCCCCCGGAAACGAACAGGGGCTGCGTTTTATGAAAGTCGATGCCTCGAACGGGTCCGTCATGCTCTTCAAAGCGGTCTATCAGAGTGCCCATGCGATAGTCCCATAATTGGATAGTGGAGGAGTGTAGAGACACTAGAAGCCATGGTCTACTGATGTTAGCGGTGTTTTGCACGGGGAAGGGTGTCAAGGAACCGGCTCACCGTTTCGGATGGAATGCGATGCCCTTCGCTCGAGACGACTTGGACTCAAACTGCATAACATATATCAGAAGGATGTCCACAGGAATCAACGGAATGGGAGCGGAGGAGAAGAAGCACGACATACCTTCGTCAGCATATTTGGAGCGGACTGCATATTGATGTCGGCGGGAGCCACCCGTTTACTACGTATAAGCTCCGCGCACAGGTCACGAGGGTCGATTACCGATTGCGATTCATAAAGCTGATTCAGAGAGAGTCAGATTGCCAGTCGAGAGTAATGGCAAGATGGGGTGTTGTATCGTTCAAGTCGACTCGCTGTCCCCTACCTGTTCCTGGTGCGCGGACAGGACACTTTGTGGTTTCCAGCAGGGCGGGTGGTGACTAAGCGAGTGGGTTGAGAAGTTTGAGCCTCATTGGCCAGTTGATTATTGCTATCCAAGAGACAACATACACATGCCCCGAGTCGCAGCCGACATCATACACCCCTCCAATTTCACAGATCAAAACTTGAAGGATGGCAAAAGAGCCAAGTCCCTTTGGTCAGATCAGAGTGCTCGCTGCAATTCCAACTTCTTTATTTAATCTAAAGTCGTTCGAAAGTGGATAAGTTTTGTCTTCTTGCCTTACATGCCAAGGGGGTCCGCAATCTCTCTTCGAGATCCTTTCATATACTTCTACCCTGATAAATGCATACGCCTAATATGCCCTTCTAATGTTGAGATGGCCTGAAAGGGTAGTTCAGTGTATCTCACGTTGTTTAGTTAGATGGTTCTGAATGAATCCTTATCACGCGGGGACGACCCGTTCCTCTCTACCTCCAAAACCACCACGCCAGCAGCCCCCGGAAAGGCACCACCCTGCTGCGTTCGCTGCAGAAAATCACTCTAATACCGCACAATACCCGAATGACTATACTATCGTACGTTCCGCTGACGGACACGACGATACCTTAGTGGTGGAGGACATATCTGCCTACGACGTCGGATACGATGGGGATGTGGAAGTAATTACTCCCTCTGAATATGAGGAAGCGGAATCAAGACCGTCGACCCCTCAACGAGCCAGATACCGTTCAAGGAACTATGCTGGAACTGATGACCTTGCAAACACGGGGCTTGTCGATGCAATGAGAGCATTAGATTGTGATTCAGATTCAACAGACAATAGGTACCGCAGATCACGTATAAGAGGGCGGAAAAGAAAAGGGGTAGATTTCCTCAGCGGGCAATCTACAAGTGAGTGCTCTTCAGACGCTGAGTCTATAGAAATCGTCGATCTTGAACATTGTGGAAAGGTATCTACGCTAGTCAAACCACGCAAGAGAAGGCGGAGACGTGGATACACGGGCGACCCACCTGATTTACAGAATGCTGAGATGTCAAGCGTTGAGGGGGATTTTCCTACGCAGGTTGCACATGGAATTAAATTGAATGGGCCAATTTTTCCATCACAGGAAGATGAGATGGATATTGGATAGGTCGGCTGCAAACACTTTTGGAGAGGGATCAATGGAAAGAGTTTGTCTGCTTATTCTTGGATACATCCAATGATATGCTTTACAATTATATGGAAATTTCATCCATGGACCTCTATTGACTTGGACTTTAAATAACATCACGTGATATATTTGCTTGTTGGACACGCATAATCGCCTTTCACTGAAAAGTGCATGACGTCAGTCGTTGTTTAACCGTTGCCAACAGTAATAAATAAATGGCGAAAACTGGGCTGCGAAGCCAGCCCTATCTTACTCGCAGACCTGACCGAGCACTTCGCATCGCATGCAGCATAATTGGCAGTTCAACTTACAACCAGCGCAGCTAAACCAGCTATAACTCTTTCGCTATGCCAACCAGAACATCAACTCGGCAGGCAGCTGTTAAGGCAAATGAAGCGCTGCACCAAGGCGCTAGAGCTGGCACGAAGAAAACCGCTGGCGGGAAGCGGAAGGGAAGAGAACAGGAAGAAACCCCGGAAACAAAGCGCGAAAAAAAGGAAGATGAGCCAACCGAACTAAAAGAAAGGAAGCTCGAGAAGGAACAGGAGGAACCAGCTACTGAAGAACGGAAAGAGGAGGCAGAGGCGGTCAATGGCGGTCCAAACGAGCCGAAAGAGCAGGAAAACATGGATATTGAACGGCCGGAGCAGAAGGAGGCGCCGAGGGTGACAGAGCCGAAGGAGGAAGCTAAGGACCTAGAAAATAAGGAAGCGAAGCAGCCAGAAACGGAACAAGCAAAGGAATCCGAGAAAAAAGAAGAAGCTGAGAAGCCAGCCGAAGCGGAACAACACAAGGCCGAAGCTGGAGCTCCTGGAAAAACGCAACCACATAAAGAACACGTTGCTGTACCTGATAGCAAGGATAAAGCACCGGAACCGACAGCCGTTAAAAGAGGAGAGGAGGGTAAAATGCTCCCATCCAACGTCCTCGAAAAGGGAATCATATATTTCTTCTTCCGTGGCAAGGTCGGAGTCGAAGAGCCAGAGGGTGTTGGGGACGTGGCACGGAGTTTCATCGTCCTTCGGCCGCTTCCCCGCGACGCAAAATTGGGCCAAGGCACGATTGGCGACAACCAGAATTGCCGTTTGCTTGTGCTACCCAAAAAGGTGCTTCCAAAATCTAGCCGAGATCGGTTTATGGGTTTCGTGGAGAAAGCACACACCACGGCAAAAACTATTAGAGACTCCTTCCTCGCGATTGAGAAGGAGACGGCGACACGGGGAACTACGTATACTCCCGCCGCAACTCCCATTGCCGAGGGCGTTTATGTGATCGCATCTAAGGATCGCGTTTCTCACCTTTCATACCGTCTGACGGTTCCGTCAGAGCTTGGTGAGGTTCAGAAGGACATTGGCCTCCAGAACCGTGGTAGTTTCATTGCAAGTGCAAAGAACCCAGAGTATAGCGGTCCCGAGACGGCCCGACTGCCTCAGGGGCCTGACTTCCCACAAAAGTGAGTCCGCTTTGCCTCACCCCAATCGAGTTAAAAACATAAAATCAAAAAAACAGTGCGGGCTAGGGGGATGGTGCCTTGAGCTTTTGATGATGGCTAACATCCTGCAGGGTTCAGGAAGAGTTTGATGACCTTCGTTGGGTGCCATTACGGCCCGAATTCTTGGATTTCCCCAATGCCCAATTTCTTCTTATTGGGGGGAAACACCAGGACCCAACAGAGACTAGCAAGGCAGTTGAGAAGCTTGAAAACCAGAATGAATCCCGAACTTCTCCTCTCGAGGGTAGGTCTTACTTTAATATGATTATTTCCTGGCAGTTGCGATCACTGCGTTGACTAATGTTCTCTTTATTCAATACAGATGACGATATTATTTATGAAGACCTGGGAATGGACAGCCGGAACTATCCAGATGTCGCAACGACTTGGGAATGAGTTGCTTTAGTACCTCTTGTCTTGATCTGTTGAGGTCGGGATGTTTCTCGTGGATTCGGCGTTTCGTTTCTTTAGGGCGCAGTATTATTTTACATAATGAATGGCGATAGTAGGGCCGAGCTGGTCAGGGTAAGTATTATTTAAAATTCGGGTGAAAAATGTAATGTAATGTACTCTCTTCCTCTGTCTACAACTTTCTTTGCTATGTTTTGCTGCAGTATGACTTTGGGGCAGCAATTGTCGTGGGCCCACACCCGAAAGAAACACAACCATACCGTAATTGCATGATGGATTGTAAACCACAATATATTTACAGCCAAACAAACTCATCGCCATCATAAGCTGGAAGAATTTTATCTTTTCTTCTAGCTTCCTGTCAGGGACAGTGGGAGAGGGAAACCGACATGGTTAACAACCTCAACTCACTGGGCCAACTATGCGTAAGATTGCCAAGATGCATCCGGTCCAATTGGCCGCTGCGATCTTCTCACGTTCTGCGCTTTCCAACAACCCCCACCAACATCACCAGCGCATGGTTCCTGAGCAGACGGAAAATGAAATTCTGCCTCGCAGCTTACTGGTTCGTGAATAGCGCGTCAATGGATGTGGAGTGAAGGACATCTAGAGTCCGCTTGGGCTAATGTAGGCCAGATCCCAGGCTTGTGGTTAGAGCATACGCTGCTGCGGACATGGCTCCGGTGCATCGTTGCAGCTGGCGGATGCATGTTGTGGGATTGGCTGTTACTTTCCGATGACTACCCCCAATTTTTTAACTTACTGCAAGTCATAGCTCCAGAAGTTGACAAGCGAGCTCGTGGAGAATGGATTTGCCGTTCCTGGTATGGAGAAGTTCCCCACGCTTAAGGAGCAGGGGAGCTGAAAGAAAGGAGCTCATGGATCCAGAAATGGTGCCTACATAAGGACCCCAGGATGCCCTTCACAGCTAGGTTGTTTGTTCAAGTCCTTTTATTTTGGGAGATGAGCATTGCAGCCGCCTAGCCAGCCCATCATGCGGTCCATCTTGTTTACATCGCTGTCCTGCGTATGTGCGCTTTTGACTGTCGCAAGTGCTGGACCTCCACACAAGGGGAAGGATAAGGATCTGGTCAAGAAGGTAACCTGCGGAAGCAATACCTACAAATACCATGGTTTAGAGGGATATGGGTTCGTGCCATCCAATGCCGTTGACAAATACGGTGATACCATGGGCGGAATTGGTGGCGCCCTGGCTATTGAGCCTGCTTCCTGGCATAGGAGGGAAGATGGCACGTACGAAGGGATCGCATGGGCGTTACCGGATCGTGGATGGTGATATTTCTTTTCTTCTGTTTTTCTCCCTAGCATGGATTGTCTGAAGCCTGCTTATGGTGGATATAAATTAGTAGCTGACGATGCATAACATAGGAACACCAATGGGACTCTAAACGTCCAGTCACGCATCCAAAAGCTGTCTCTTTCCTTCAAGCCTGACAGGAAAGCATCCGTAAAGAAGCCTTCTAAACCTAATTTCCAAATCAAGCACCTAGACACCGTGCTTCTCACAGGTCCTGACGGAACCCCCACCACCGGTCTCGACGCAGATGCCACCGGCTTCATAAAATTTCCCGGGTTCCCCCCTTTGCCGGGAGCAACATACACGGGGGACGGATTCGGTGACGAGGAAGGGCCAGGCGGACACCGCATCAGCATGGACACTGAGGGACTTGCCCTGGGTAGGGATGGAACCTTCTGGGTATCTGACGAATACGGACCATATATCTACCAATTCACACGGCAGGGTAAAATGATCCGAGCAATCCAACCTCCCGATGCATATCTCCCGCGTCGAAATGGAAGCCTCAGTTTCAGTGCTGCCTCCCCACCAATCTATGACCCGGAGCGAATGCCCGTACCTGAAGACACAGAATCAGGACGGAACAACAACCAAGGCTTCGAGGCGCTGACAATCTCGCCAGACAGCAAGAAGTTGTTCGTCATGATCCAGTCAGGTTTGAATCAGGAGGGGGGCCCGAAGAAAAAGAATCGGAAACAGGCACGGCTCTTGGAGTATGATATTTCAGGCTGCAAAGCGCGGTACACGCACGAGTACGTCGTCACCCTCCCAACGTACCCGGATAGGTCTGAAGAGGACCCGGAGAAGTCTCGTCTTGTTGCGTCGCAGTCGGAAATCCACATGCTGCCCAGCGGAGACTTCTTGGTTCTATCGCGGGACTCTGGTTCCGGCCACGGCCAGGATGAGTCGCGGTCCGTCTACCGCCAGGCGGATATTTTTGCAATTACAAGCAGCACGACTGATATCAAGTCGGAGGAATACGACGCCGCTACTGGGTCTATTGCGTCGAGCAAAGGGGAGCTGAATGACGGGATTGAGCCAGCTAAGTATTGCGAATTTATCGATTATAATCTTGAGTCAGAGCTGAGCAAGTTCGGCTTGCACAATGGTGGGGAGCAAGACAAGATGCTGCTCAATGAGAAGTGGGAGAGTCTGGCTCTGGTTCCCGTTGATGAGCGGGATTGTGTTAGGAAAGGCTGTGGTCGGGGTAATGGAAAGGGGGGAGAAAAGGAGTACTTTTTGATTAGTTTCAGTGATAACGACTATATCACTCAAGATGGTTTGTTTCCCATATATTTCCGCCCTTCATCCTTGCTTGTTTTTTAATCACGAGGTGCTGATATTTTAAACCTAGGTCATCTAAACTTTGGAAAATTCAAGTATGCGGATACATCCGGCTTCGATCTTGATACCCAAGCTTTGGTGTTTAGAATTTCGTTTTGAGACAAGGCCCAAAACATTCTCTTTGTGACTCGCAATGTATAGTATACGTTAGTATATAGAGGAATGAATAAATTGATATACCCTATTTGCTTGTTTCAGATGCATCGATATTACCTTTTACGTAGGTATATATTGCGGGAGGGTAATACGGCGCCGTATTGGGAGGTTAAGACAAGGTACCCTCTGACCAGCCTTTGTCATTAGGCGACACCTGCAGACGTCCGGAAACGGGATGCCCTGTTCACGGACAACAACGTAAAACGGGCCACACTTGAAACCAGGTTGAAAGAATGGGAGCTCGGGCGGTCGAGTCTGATGGGGAATAATGATATCCGAACGAAGAAGACCGAGAAAGGTGCGGGCAGTTGGGATAAGACAGCAACCGCTGAGACAGTCCAAAAAGAGTGCATCAGACCCTGTTCACTTGAATTAATAACATGGCAGAGAGAAATTTACAAGTATTCTCTTCCCTTCTGTGCCCTCTCCCGGCCCTGTTTTTTCTGCTCTTTCAGGGTGAATTTTTGGATCCATCCGCTGTTGTATTATTTGACGCTGCCTGCCTCTTCGGATTGAGCATGCTCCTTGTGTCCTTTGAGCCCACAAACCCTCAAGCAGTGTATCTAAGCTTCAGCAGCATAGATAATCTTTGCGAAGCCGTATAACGCTGCTATAGAATATTAGAAAGCAATGGTTTTGAGTGGTGGGAGGTAAATGGTAGTGAAAAAATAAATATTGGAAATAAAGGAGGATGATCCTCCGTATATTTAGCATCAAGTCACATATGTGTGATCACGGCAGAAACAACTGGACAATCACATAATTGACTAGATTGATGAAAGCAAGACAATTGGGTGAGGTAAGGACGAAGGAGTAATCTTCTTTCACGAATTAATCTCTGGCAGAGGACAGGGGACCATGTCAAAGCTTGGATTAGTGTTGAGAATTTAAGTTGTAATACTGTTCCCATTCTCAAGACTCTTCATTCTCAAGCTAGCTTTAGCTAAATAAAGCATTAACCTCAGAATCCAGTTATCACTCTTCCAGCTAAACGAGACAATGACAATGCTTCATGCTGGTACATAACAGAAACAGCTTAAATTTTTAGTGCCAATCGAAATTTTTGCCAGGGTCCTCTGATTACCTTCATGTGGACATACATGTAGAGCTGTCTTTGAGGTATATAGTCAAATGCAACGAACCCCGCGCTCACCCCTCATAATCCCCCACCCCACCCTAGCCAGTCCCGCAAGTCATGCGGCAAAAGAGCTGTCAGCATCTGAAGAGAAAAATGAGGGGCAGCGGAGAGCTAAGACGAGATCCGAAGAGGATTGTGAGTCTTGGGAAACAACTGAGGGGTTGGTTGGTGGCGCGGTGACGTTGTTGCTTTTACCACCTGTTGGAAGTGGCATGCATGCCAGCGAACCCCGCTACTGCACAGGGAACCGAGGGGACCTGGAGATCGATGCCATTTTATGCAACTCTTTGGTTGGGGGGGGGCCTGAAAATCGACGTAAATAGGTGGCATACTCCGTAGATGTGGCTGAGAAGGCTGGAGGGGATAGATCGCCTAGATCGAAAGGGCTTTTTTTTTGTTGCATCAAGGAGTTGCATAAGAACGAATTATCGACGTTCCCATCCATAGCCATTGATATTCGTCCGCTTGCATATCCTCGGCGCCTTGTGGACACCATCGCCACATGTTGACGCTATCCACATCCATGCAACCTCCAGAAGCCCTGTCTCTTTCTGTGGCTGTGCGCTTTTTTCGCTGTCATGTTTTGCCTGTTTGCAGCTTAATGATATTCTTCGTTTCTAATCCATCGCCACTGAGAACGTCCATTTTGCGGAGGATGAAATTAGTTTTAGCAGCCATCTGTTAGAAGAGATTGACAAACTCCCCGCGTAAACAAAACAATGCAGAATCCATCCACCCTTAAAAGCCTGTTCGGGCCAAAGGTAAGTAAATACAAACCTACTTGTTATGGTCCGCTACGACTGGCTCGGGTTATTTTGCCTGCCAACGCAAGCGCCCAGTAAAAAGTTACAGAAGAAGGTATTTGGCGGACTTTTCAGCCATGGTTTATTTTTGAGTACGGGGGGCGGCGAGTCACGGACAGATCCGCAGACGCGCACTGCCTAGGACTCCTCGTAATTAGACGTAACTATGCTGACGGCCAGAACTGCGTATGACACCTGGCGAAGTGGCTTGTTCACATGCCGCCATGCGCTGGACAGCAGTGAGCCACTGTTTAAACATTTGGATGGCTGAAGAGGTGTGTTATTGACATAAGTCCCAGCTGGAACAGTAATATTCCAAAGTGATATTGTTTGGCTGTATTCTTCTTTTATGGGTTTCCTTCCTAACAGAGGTTGATGGAGGCAGTAGAATAGAAATCTCTGGTAATGAGGGTTTGGTATCAACGCCGACTATGCGGATTAACTGGTAAGGTGTTTTGGAAGATGCGGGAAAAAGGCGGGGTCTGAAACAACGTGTTGGAAATGAAGAGCTGCATTGTCCAAAGTCTGGGCCAGCAGGGAAGTTTCATTTAGATGTTGTTTGTGCGGGACCGAAGCTTATCGCAGCTCAGTTTGAAACTTTGTACACTCCATAGCCCTTAAGAGGTCTGAACGTTCCAAGATTCAACTCGCCCTATCTCTTTCCTGGAGCTTATCTTCGTCCTGCGCCATGGTGGATGATGGTATGATTTCTCGCTTCCAAACTCTGTGTTCTAGACTACTACGCCCAGAGCCGCACCCGCCAGCTCGTTGGTGCGTCACGTGCTTGAGATGCCGGCTGAGCTAATCTAAACGTCACCGCACGCCAAGCCACTAGCGGCGTATCGGTAACCGGGCGGTAACCATCTTACCGAAACACCGCGGGGGCAGCGAATCAGCGGTACGACAATACACACCGCGCACAAAGATCGCGTCCCCGCCCGTACAGATTTGTATACAGAGGCTATGTTTGTAAAATACCGTACGGGGCCGTACCAACTGGCGGTTCCGGAATGCGCCTCAACAAGGAAGAAATGGGGTCATTTATTACCACTGCCCGCCGTGCGACTGACTGCGCTCGCGGTTCTGCCGGCGGCGTCGTTGCCAACTTCTCAACAACCTCACTCAAACCCAACAACCACTCTCTCTCTTTTCCTCCGCTCCACCAGCTTTCAGCTTGACGTGGACTGGGTGGCTCCCGCGTCACTTCGCCTCGTCTCTGATGCCGATGCATGTTTATTATAACGGCAACCAGCAGCATGAATCTGCTGCCTCTGCTTGGTTTTGCTCCCTCAAACTTTGAGCTTCTAGACGACCACGGCCGCTTCTCTTGAAACTCTGCGGCCAAGCATCTCCCCCAAAAGTCCCCCAAAAGTACCGAACAGCATATCCTTAAATCGAGATTCCTTTCTATCCGGAATCACCCTTCACCATTTTTGGTAAACGCTCTCTTGAAATCTTTCGAAGGTTGCGGCCCCGGACCCGCCAAACACCACGGTTCACCCGGGCGGGTAGGGTTATATAAAACCAACCTTAACCCTAAAGCAAACGCTCTACTTCCTATATCGACATTCTCAAGGTATATTTACTTGAGTTCCATACATCATAGATGACCCTCTAGAAAGTATATGCCGGAGGTATAAACCTTACTAGAATTATTCTTATTTCGCTTTCGAATTCCCCCGGCAAAATGGCTCCTCCCAAGCTGAAAAAAACCTCTTTGAGCCCTCCCCACCAACATTTTGGATATAAGGACGACGATGCCAGAGCTGCCATAAGAGCTACCCGCTTCGTGAGCGCGCGACCAAACCGTTCCTCTCCGCGTTCAGCAAGCTCGCCCTCTAGACTTGATGGTTCGCAAGACTCGCAACCTTTCTCATCAGTACACGACAAGCGCTCCGTTTCACTAGCCAACGACCCCATTCTACCTTCGCAACCATCATCGAAACAAACTTGGATACACGACCATTCCACCACCATGCCGTTCCGCGGGCAACGAAATGATCGATCGATCAAGCAGAAGGGCACGATCAGGTCGCATCTCAAGAGATCTAACCATAACGACTCGACGTCCATCGACCTTGATCGATCTGCCTTTGAAAACGAAGGACTAGGGATCTATACGAATCTTGACCGCGATCGGAGGTACGGTGACATCGCTGCCACCCGGAGAGCTGGGCGTACCTCCCACAATAGGTCTACAAGTGGAACATCGCAATTTTCGTCCACAACTTCGTCAACGACACATAAACCAGGATCTCAATACGTCCATCCCATGCGCCTGACTCCTCGGCCCTTCACTCCACCTATAAGTCAGTCCTATCAAAATTCAGTCCTTGAAAGTGAACATTCTACAGACGCCGGCCAGTTCAGTACGGACTTGGATGACACAACGTCCGTCAGTCGAGATTTCGCCCCAACATCTGAGACACAACCATATCAGATCCACACCACAGCATTTTCAAATATTTCCGCCCCAGCGCTAGCAAACCATCCCCGAGGGAGCTATGAAACTCCTTCACCTTTATCAAGAAACTCTCTTGAATTTTCCTTCCGCTCAAGGACCCGCACGAATACGGACCCGGCAGCTAGAGCGGCCGCTGTGGAGGCTGCCCGACAAGCCTTTGAGGATAAAGAGGCGGCCAAACAGCTCAAGTTGGAGAAGCAAAGTATGAAAGCCCAGGATCGTGAACTCCGACGACAGGAGAAAAAGGACCAGCACTTAAATTCACTCTCCACCGCAGCTTCCTTGCGGAGACGCTCCAATGAAAAGCGAAATTCCTCTGAAGGCCGCGGTTCCGGCCGCAAGTCAATGAATGAGAAGCGCGATAATGCGACTGCTGACCATGACTATACACATGGCAACCGCAGTCGCCCATTTGAGAGCCCGAAGAGCACGTGGGTGTTATTCATTACCTGGCTTCGGACAAAGCTTTTCAAGATGGGCAGGAAATTGAGTGTGAAGAAGAAGAAGTCTTGATTCTTTTTTTGATTTTTATTCGTTTTATTACTACGATGAGATTTATCGCCACGTACATCTATAACGACCATGACGAAGTCTACCGGCGTTTCTCTCTCCCCCCCGCTATTATGCAGTCTCTCTCTCTGTTTCCGTGTTTCGTGTTTCGAGTTTTATATTTTTGGGTTTTGCTATTATATAAGCGAAGTTCGGCGGGATCCGTGACCAAGGGCAATGACTATATGCATTCTATATAAAGTCCCCATTTTCGTGCATAGGGGCGAACGAAGTCGAAGTTGTGCGCGGTCTAGCTATGAACAATTGGTATGGCGTTCTTGTTCAGGAGTTTCAATGGGCCAGGCGTTTTTTTTTTCCGTGCAAGGATGGGCAGGTTCCTTCTTTCCCTTTTGCTGTCAGGCTTTTGCATATCTATTCCGCTCCGCATCTCATCTTTATTCTGCTGATTGAACTTGTCCGGGATACCACCACATGGGTCCCCTTTTATTTTTATTTTTATTTTTATCTTTATACGCCGACATGCTTTTTTGTGGTTTTCCCCGTGACGGCTACATGGTCTTTTTTTGGGCGTTTTAACTGGATCAGAGGATGGGAAACAGCAGCACCATTATCGGTTTCGTTTTTAGTTTATTCCCCCCGTGCTGAATCCGGGGCGTGCCGGAATCTTTCATTTCCGTGGCTGGAAATCCATGATGGACGGGTCAGCCAGCTTCCACTCATTTCATCAGCGTTGTATGGAGTAGTTAGTGACCTGACGGAGAATATCCGGGGTTCGACTCTTGAAAAACTTGAGTCTTTTCAGGTAGCATTGCAATCCAGACTGGTTGACCACCAAACAAATTTTTTCTTTCCTTCTAGATTCAGTACTCCTTGTGATGTTTTGACAGTCATTGAATCGAGGGCAGGGATTCATTTCCCTCCCGCATGTCATGCAAACCGCGACATGTATTGAGGTCTTGGCACACGCAGATCTGGGTTGCTTACATAATCTCACCCAACCAGGCGGCTCTGTCCCGCCACCACTACGGTAGATCGCAACAACCGCCAACCTCGTTTTTCCCTCCCTGTCCTACGGCGGACCACAACGACACAAGATCTCGCATCGGCCAAAACATCTAGAACTAAATTCCATACCAGCCAGAACGAATCAGTGCAGCTGCAGCGAACAGCCTGCACGCACGTGTGGGAGTAGAGGGGGGAGACAGGCGAGGTTATATTCTTGAAACTTAAATATAAGAAAAGGAAAAGACCAAAAAAAAAGGCAAGAATAGGGGGAAGTAAAGATGGTATACGACTGGGAGGGCAAACGCGACATCTGCTATAAGATGTATATCGAGGATAAGAAGGCGCTCGAGGAGATTATGGAGTATATGAAGGTGTGCTATCAGTTTGCGCCAAGGTGAGTTGCATATATCCGCGCTTCTCATTCGGAACTTTCCTATCATCACTATACTTTTTCTTTTGTGTACAATAAATTGTATACTTCCCCCCCGCCCTCCCTCTACTGAATAAGCAAGTAACCGAGCATGCTCCAATTGGGCCATCTTCTACACCATAGTAAACGAGCCTTCCAAACCCAGTTCAAACGGTGGGGATTCCCCTCGAAGCAAAACCCAGCTCACAAAAATGCCGGCCTCGTCGCTCGCATCAAGGAGCTGTGGGAGCGAAACACCAGCCAGCGGGACATGCTCCGAATCCTCAACGAGGAAGGCTTTGAGATCAAGGAGCGCGAGTTGATGCGAGTCCGTGCGAAGAATCGGTGGCTGTTGCGCGTCCCCAATGGGATGAAGGCCCAGTTGACCATGGCCCCGACAGCTTCCACAGTTACTCCTACGGTTATTGCTACGGCCTCGGGCCCGACGGCGACACTGGGCGGTGATGAAGGTCTGCTGGCCCTCCAGCAGGAGACGTACAGGCCGGACGGGAATATGGAGGCCTCAGGGCAACCGACCGTAACGGATCTTGGCGGGGACGTGGCTCCACAGCGCCCGCCGTCGCCTGGGCTGTCGCCGGAGGTGCTGGAGAAGAGGAAAGCAAGATTGGAGCGTTTGCAGGCGGAGAGTGAGGAGAGATGGGCTACGCGAAAACGGCGGCGGAGAACAAGAGGGTGGGCGGGCCTACCTGCAGATCCGCCGGGGCCGCCGCGGTTCCCCTCCGAGACGACCATTGATGAAAGCAAGCAGTATTTGAACTTGGATAATGAGATGTATCGGCAGCTGCGGGATCATTTCCAGCGTATTTGCGAGGAGGCTGGGTTTATTAAGAAGACGATTGCGGGGCCGGAAAAGTGGCAGGCGGCGAAGAATCGGTTGATTGATGAATCTCCACACCTGCGGAGCGTGTTCTGGCCTAATTCAGGCCAGATCGAGGCCAAGGCATTGGCCTTGGATGTGGTGTGTACGGATGTCACGAAGCGCATGCGGACATTGCAGCGGCGGATGACTATTGCGGAGGCTAAGAATGCGTTAGGGATCAACCCTGAGGAGAGCAGGCAGATACGAAATGCGTTTTATCAGACACTCAAAGCAGATCATTTCACAAGCAAGCTGGAAGCTGGCGATGAGCATTGGAACGAGCTTAAGGCGAAGTGGATCAAGGACTCCGAACTACTCCAGAGGATCCTCGCTGCTGGTGAAGCCGATCCAAACCACGCTATAAAGGTTAAGGCCATCGAGATACTCTGCAGGGACGTGAACAAGAGGCTGCGGGATGAAATCTCGAAGCGTGATCCTTCCCGCAAGAGGTCCTCTACGTCTACTTCCAACAACGGGGGGAGTGCCGCCCAACGCGCCCAAAACGGCACTACCTCTGCCTACACTCGACCGCCCGCGATCATCCGCAATGGGATCAGTACGCTCGCCTCTCAGGCCCTCGCCAGCGCGCCCATGATGTCTGGCGACCTCCCAGACCTACAAATAGACCCTTCCCTCCTCCAAGCTGCCAACGACCCTTCCTTCGGTCTAGCCCCCAACAGTCATCATCATCACCACCATCACCATCAGCATCAAGACCATACTCAAGACCACTCTCAACAACTTCAGCCCGAACACCACCAGAATCCACATCACGACCACAATAACCCGCAAACCCACACCAACAACCAACAACAAGAACAACAATCGTTCAACTACGTCGACCCAATGCTCCACTCCTCCCTTCTCCCAGTGGCTATCTACCTACGCATCCACCCACAGTCCCAGATCCACCAGAACGCGAAGACCTGGGTTGATAAGCTCTCCACGCGGACAATGGCGGAGTTACAAAGCGTGGTGACGAGGCGGTTCAAGGATGCGCGGATTGCGCGGATTGAAGGGACGGACAGTGACGTTGTGTATGTGATTGATGAGGATCATGAGTTGGATGCGTACCTGACACATGTGCAGGGAAGGAAAGCGACGTTTGTGTTTTTGCTGGAGGGGGGTGGCGTGGGGTAGATGAGTTTTTCTTATTTTTATTTTTATTTTATTTTCATTGGGTTTTTTCCTGGGATGAAATGGGATGACTTTTGTTTTGGGTTTCGTTTTAATTGAAAAAATCATTATCATAAGTATTGATATTTGGCGCGTTTAATGCTAACTTACGGGATGAGTACAGTACATAGATTGGGCGAATGGACGGATGGACGGATGGATTTGGTACATTCCATTTGAGGTGCTTCTTGCTAATATATATATACGTACCCTGCACGTTTTTGTTTGTATCCCTACCTATGGTATACCCAGGTTTCACGCACTTTTTTATTTTTATATGCACAATGACAATGACATTTCTGCATGACGCCTCGACAGGCCCCGAAAAATGCCGCCCTGCCCCTGAACGAAGATCCAAATCAAAAGCTGAGTCGTGAAGCAACTTGAGAGATTACCCGTGGCGTCCGGCCGTTTATTGCACTACATAACGTACGATTGCATATTTTCGCATGTGCTAATGCTGGGTGCCAGGGTTGAAAAGGGGTTACAGAGCTAGGGCATGAGTATGCGATGGCAGCGATTTTCTACAGCTCATAAAATTTTTGAAAACCCGTAAAATGTTTATTATGGAATTTCAGTTGTTGCTGGTGGTTTAATATGGAATAAATTGCACACAGATGTAGATGTAGTTCTTCAACCGCGTCGGTTTCCGCAACCACCACCCGCGCCGATATAGATCGTGCCTTGCAATTGGTCTACGATACGATACTCGACTGCATTCCATTCCCTGCTGAACCCTTGCTTTGTCCGGGATATCTGACGGCGATGGCTGGCTGAGGATGTGTGTTGGGTGCCATGATGATATCTGCTGCCCCTCCACCCCACCTTCTTCCCCACCTGAAACACTCCAAACAACCAACGCCGACAATCTCCCGAGTCTCCCTTGGGAACAAACCTCCTGCCCTCGCTTTTCTATTTTCTTCTTCCTCCATCTCCATCCCTTGACTTCACTCTCTGTTGGGTTCTCTCTTGCATTGACTGCTATTGAGCCCGACTCTCATTCACCTCCCCGGCGGGCTTGACTGAGATACATCCCCCACCCGGTAATAGCGGGGCTACTCCTATCTACATCAAGCACCTATACCATACATACCAAACCTAACAAACCAACAACACCACGGACCGTCATCGCCACCAACAAAGTCATATATCCTTCAGCACGCTTAACGTAGCTTGCTACCCGTTCCCTTACAACCTCTCCGAGACCAACTAGCCGGCGTGTGTGCCAATCCACCAGCAACAGCTCCAACCATGGCCTGGTCCACTACCACCACCGTCGCGGCGACGTGCCTGATCTTCTTCCTCTTCACGCGCCCTGCTCACGCCTTCGGAGCTGGCAACATCGCCTCCTTGTCCAAGATAGAGGGCCAGAATTGGCGCCATGGCGATATTGAGGATGTGATCTTGACATTGCTGATGGCCCGCTCCGCCGGTGGGAAGAAGTTCTCAAAAATGCATCTCAAGCGTATCTATTTTGGAAATTGGCTTCGGGTATAGTTTTTCCCCTTATATATTAATACAATTCTTAGTAAACTTTTGCTTTTGGGTGGTTTTGGTTACGTGAACCAACCAAAAGCTAACTTATTCTTACAGGATTATAGCCAGGCCATCGATATTGGTACCGTGAAATATGTCTCTGCGGAGGCCATCAGGCTTCTCCTTTGGGTTTTGGGATTTATGACCTTTGGGTATTAAATTATTGTTACCCCCTCCTGACTCCTGGAACTTCTGGAATGAAATCATTTTTTACTTGATTTTGAAAGTATCCTAAATTATGATTTCTTTAGGTACGGCACGGGCGAGTTCGAGGTTACCACTGATCGCATCGGATGCTACCAACCTACCGAACACATCGATAATCCCTTGGGATATGGCGAGGGCCAAGACCCACGCCGATATTATTCGCGCCTCAGGGGCCCTGTTGATGAACAGGCAGAGTTAGGCATCGATCCTCGTACCGGTAAGAGCCTGTTAGTCGGCATTATTCAATCAATACTGATGCGGCTGACTATCATCTCGGCTTCTAGGTATGAAGAACTTTATCGCAGCTGAGGACATGGGTATCGACAATTCTGCTACTCTGCTCAGAAGAGTGTTCGGCGAATGCATTGCATTGGGCCGCAGATATTCGCGCTCCGGTAGAGAAGCCGATTTACACGAGGCCCTGAGACTGCTTGGAACTGGCCTGTAAGTTCTAGTGCTATTATGTTTGATCTTCAGGTGTCTATTTAATCTAACGGGATGAATTAAAATAATTTAGGCATACTCTGGAAGATTACCTCGCCCACAGCAACTATACAGAGCTTAGTTTGATTGAACTGGGCGAGACTGACGTTTTCCCTCATGTTGGGAGGAACACCATGATTGAACTCGGAGGAGCTAGAAACCCTGTTTATCCCATTGTTACCGGCACATTTGGCGGTGGTGAGTAAACGTGCATCCGGATTGTAGCGGAAATACAGCCAGAAACAATGCACTGCTGACAAGTTCTCAATCTTGTAGTTGACTTCCTCCATAGTGTTATGGGAGAAATTTCTGATAAAGCAACACAGTCGGAAATCCAAAACCTGGAAGGTCTGATCCAAGAATCTGAAAACCAAAAACCAGAGGATGGATTTCTCTCGTCTTTGCTCGATAAGATCCCCGACGGCCTTTTCGGTGGTGACGACAGCGCAGGCAAAATGAACGAGTTCCAGTCCAATGCTGAGTCCACCAAGCAGCGGAACGAGAATATTTCTCCTCGCGAACCCGAAGCATGGGCAACTTACATGAGTGATGTTCACCAACAGATGTATCCCCTCCTGGAATGGCATGACAACTTGATGAAATCGATCAACGAGGCAATCGACAACATCCCCGTTCTTCCCGAGCTGATTGAACAGGTGCAGGAGCAGATCACTGTCTTCGTCTTTTCTGCCATGGCCCCCTATGTTCTCCCGATCCTCAGACAAATCAAGCAGGAGCTTGAAACGGGCTCATCAGAAGTCATCCAGAGCAGCAAGCAGGAACAGTATAACACCTTTCATGATGATTACTGTACTGATCCGACTCACTCCATGCTTTCCAAGGATCATTTCAGCAACGTCTTGAACGAGCCTGCTGGAAGTCAGTATTTATTTCTACTATTTTTTAGCTCCCTACCTTCTTTTCTCTCATCTGTTCACATTTAGTTCTCGGGACAATTGCCCGATCTCCGATAGTGTGCATACTAACTAAGCTATTGTTTCTAGAGGCTGCTTCGGAGATTGTGAGATGGGTAGTTCCCCAGATCATGGAATGCTGGGATGATGAGAGCGTCGATGTTGACCGCACGATGAATCGAATTATCAGCGGCGTCCTTCACCACCCAGCTCTTCGTGAGTACGGCGAAGATGGCGCGCAGGAGATGCGCCGCATCATGTTCGGAGTTATCGAGAGTTGGTGGAACGAACAAGGGAGACGCGGCCAGGAGTCACTCCGTCAGCAACTCAGCAGAGAGGGCGTGCAGAATGGCGACAATCATAAGCCTGGCGTTCACGACTCTGGCCACGGTTGCGGCAAGCCAATGGGTCTGCCTAACCGCGACCGCCCCGTCGCAGGAGGCGCCCAGGATTTGTTCGGCCTCGAAGGCCTAAGAGCCAAAACTTCGAAGTCGGGCACCTCAGACTTCGAAAAAATGGCCTCTGAAGCTGTTGGTGGCGGATTGATTGGGAGTTTGGTTGGAGGGATAATGGGTGGCGCCGCGGGTGGTGCATTCGAGGAACGTGATGACGGTAAGCGCCACAAGGAGAAGAAGAAAGACCACCACTCAGACCCTCATTATCATTCTTCCCATTCAAAGGGCAAGGATTATGAGAAAGAAGAAAAGAAGAAGAAGAAGGATAAAGATGAAAAATATGAAAAATATGACAAGGATGACAAGGATGAGAAAAAAGACAAGGATAAGAAAGATAAGAAGGACAAAAAGGACAAGAAGGACAAGGAATATGAGAGTGACAAGAATGATAAGAAAGACAAAAAGGATAAAAAGGACAAGAAAGACAAGAAAGCTGACAAAGATAAAAAAGATAAAGAGCATAAGAAATACAACGACGGCGACGAATATGAACGGGATGGTGGGGGTGATAGGTACGAACGAGACAGGCACCAAAGCGGAGGTTACGGCCAGGCACAATATGGCGAAACCGCTGGCTATGGTCGTGTCGAGGAAGGGTATGCTATTTTCGTGCCCTCGTCTACAAAAACTTACTGTTCATAATATGATAGAAACTAACTTTTGTTGTCTCCACGATTCGAACAGGTACAATAGAGGGAGCGCCGGCGGCTACGGGGCGGGCGGACATGGTGGCGGCGAAAGCCGTGACTACTATGGACACCGTGAAACCCCGGCTTATGGTGGAGGAAATGAGGGTGGTGAGACTCGCGGCTATGGTGGAGGTTACGGCAGCGAGAGCCGTGGTGGTTACAGCCATCAACAGGAATATGCAGCACCATCTCACAAGCATCAGGGCCATCGTGAGCGTTCCGGGTCCCGCGAAAGGTCTTCTCGCCGGTACGAAAGCGGACACCATGGCAGCGATGAGCGTCGTCATGGCAGTCGTGAGCGCAGTCGTGAGCGCAGCCGTGATCGCAGGCGACATGACGACGACGGTGACGATGATGACTATCGTCGTCGGTATAAGAAGAAGGATGATGATGATGATGAAGACGACGGTAGTGATGATGGTCATGGAAAAAAGCATAAGCATAAGCATAGACATCACAGGCGCGATTCCTAGGTGCTTGTGTTTACGCTGCTGGCATGATTGGTTGGATTGACAAGGAAGGGGGTGTTGAGTTGAATGGCACGAACGCAAAAAATATAAGATGAGATAATTGGTATTTGAGAGATGAGGGAGGTGTGTTGATGATATTTGGGATTTTTTTTTTCTTTCATTAGTCTGAGTCGAATATTCTACCAGTACGTACCATCATTCATGTATAATTTTGTCGCCAAAATAGGAGCAAAATAAATATTAAGGATGATATCAACATAGGTAGTTTTTCTAAAGCATTTGAATTTAGAGCACGCAACATCAACCTTCCTAGGTTGAGCTGCAAGATTAGTTACATCTTCTCACCTCACTTGAGTGATTGTGCCCCACGCCTGCTCACACCTGAGCCTCATGCAAGCTTGACCCAAGCCTCAGGGAGTTACAGTGCTCAAAGCAGCCTGTCTCCTGTCTCCAATGCTCCTCTGGTTCTAGTTCCAAACAAATTATGTGTGGAAAATCCAAATTTCCTACTGGCCATGACCGGTAGCTTCTTGGAAATGCGCGAGGCAAAGGAAAGAATAGGGGAACAGGAACATTTGATTCTATTCCAAGATTAAACAGGATATTCATTGTTTCGTTGCTTCATTTCGCGAAAAGTAGATATTGACAGACGTCCCCTAACAAATATGTGGGAATACAAACTCAGTCCACCACCCGCAACATATCAAACGCCTCATGCCCAACAAGCTTCCGAAGAATTTTCATCGGATCAATCCCCTTCTTTTTCTTCTTGGCCTCTTTCTGAACAACTCCCCACTCCCCATCCCCATCACCGTCTACCACCACCATCCCGGCTTCCACCTCATCCCTTTTTTCTTCTTCCACCTCCTCCTCCTCCCTAAACATGTCACCATCCAAAAACACTTTCATCAACGCCTGACTCTGTCCGCTCACCAACGCCGTCCCCTCCATCTCAAACGTGACTGGTACCGCCCCTGATCTCGCAGCTAGGGTCCAGTAGACCAACTGAGGCACTTCATACCCATGCTTCCTAAACTCCTGCTCAATAATGTGGTGATGGGTCTGCCATTCTGCCCCATCACTATCCCAGCGGCTATGTGCCTCATCAAATTGCATGTCGCTAAACACAAACACCGTCTTGACCATATCTTCTGGCGGAACCTTATTCTCCACCGCTAGGGGCAATATCAACTCCCGAAACACTTTGATAAAGTCCGTGTTTTGCCCCCACGGCACATTCTCTACGTTTTTCACGCGGTCCGTCAAAGACGTACCCTGTATAATATGTATCTTCGGGTCCGCTGCAAAGGTGATAATCCGCCCACCAAACGGCGGCTTGGTCACTTCAGCCATCACAAGACTGAGGCCAATGGCATTGTGTATCGGTGCGATCGGATTCGGCGGGTCCTCCATAGAACCACTAACGTCACATATAGCTATAGCACTACTAAGGGCACCAGAGTCCCTGATGCGCTGCACTAGCGTCTCCCATTGCGCATCTGCAACGGCGTCTACTTTTGATCCACCCCGCTCATCGAGGGACATGACTGCTTTCACAAGTGAACCGGGGGTCAGGATAGCGCCGGAGATTGTAGCTGTACCCTTCTGCACGTTGTCTATGTACTCATAGAAACGCTCCTCATCTTTTCTCTCGAAAAGCTTTTTGTATTGGTTCATGGCTAGGGAGGGGACTTTGGAATATTGAATGTTTGAGAAAGTCTGGGCGGAGATGTCGCGTTCGACGATAGCAAGGGCTTTGCGAAGCGGAGACAGGGTGTGGGCGCGGTAGTTTTCACGAGCATGCTTGAGGTAGACTTCTCGAGAGTACCCTTGGGTGCCTTCGGAGTCAGGGTTGGGCCCGAGCGCGGACTCAGGGAAGAGGATCTCCGCTATTGTGGAGGCGATGAGGGTGTACTTGTCGTGGAAACCTTCTAGGGAAGGAGCCCATTTTGCGCAGAGGGAAATTTCGCGGAGCGCCGCTTTATTTTTATTCTTGGTGCTGGATTCAAGGAGGAGCATATCCTTCCGCAGCTGTTCGGCGAAGAGGCGGGCAACGGTCAAGTGGAGGGCACGGTGAAAGGGATCCGTAGCGAGGCGGTTGAGGACGTTTTCATGGCGCCGCGCTTTTTCAGCCTTGGATGCCGCTTTCTGTTCAAGCTCAAGTTCAGCGGGTGACTGCTTTTCTTTCTTTTTGGACTTTGTCCTTCCCACTCTTCTGAACCGACCACCCCTCTCTGATCGCAGTGGCCGTCTGCCGTCCGGCTTCTTCGGAACTCGATGATCCACTGACAATACTCGATCGGGATGGCTCATATCCAGTTTCTCTTCCGCCGATAGGACCAAAATATTCAGCAAGTCTTTCCAATATCCATGAGAGCCGCCATGGATAACATCATAATCATCCACTTCCACTGTGCCCCCCTCGCCAACATTACCAACAAGAACCTGTGCATCCCCTTCCCGTTCCTTCGCGTCCTTTTTAACCACAGGCCTACAAAGCCATTCTAAATTTCGCAAAAGTGTCCGTGGATGGTGCTGCCCCAACCACCCTAGCTGCTGATAAAATTTCGTTTTCTCCCCTCTACCTAAATGAATACTGCGGGTCGCCCAAATAATCTTGAGCGTCATCAGCGCATCGGCCTGCCACGACTCCTCAAGAATTTTCGCTAGGCGGGCGCTACCGTCATCCTTGTCATCAACCTCATCACTGTCACCATCGTCATCACCGTCGACGTAGTTAAACAGTTCCAGCAAAGGGGACTGAGTTGACGCAAATGCCATCCCGTTGTTTGTCGTCAACATACGATTTCTCCGCGCCATTTCTTCTTTCAGGGCTGCTTCGCTAACGGCGGGGTCTGCAGCCGCGCGGTCAAGGGCATCGATGAAAGCATTGCCACTTGTATTTGGCTGTGTTGTCTCCGCAGCCGCCGAGTTGGAGTCTTTGCCAGTATCAAGTTGCAAACCGCGCACCGCATTCTCCACGCCGGCGAGAGCGGGAAGAGTTTTGGAGATATGCGCCTCAAACTCTGCGTCGGACATCCGTAGGCATGGGTCTTCTGGCAGGAGGACCGGGAAGCTAGAGTCTATAGAGCTGGTTTTCACCTTTTTTGCCGGAGGTAGTGGCTGAGTTGATGGCATTTCATCTTTAGACCGCTCCTCCCCAGAGTTGGAGGGTTTTTTGATATCCATGGTCGATAGCGAATCTTGGTCAATTATTACTTTTCGAATGTTGCTTAGGTAGTTATATTTTGCTGGTGGGAGATGAAACAGACGAGTAGAAATATCTACCCTTTATTTGTCTGCATCTAGGATTTTGAAGATGTATCAAGCCTGGCCGCAAAGGTGAGTTATATTTAGTAACTTTTGGCCCAAGTAGCTTGGTTGTATAGCACAGACAGGCACCCCAAAATAAAGCTTCAGATCCTCCTCCCTCGCGGAAGAATCAGGCAAAAAAAGAGAAGAAAAAAGGTGGGGGGAGAGAATCCCAAACTGCGTATCACCACATACCTGTGAATGCTTGCCATGGAGCGATGGTAGGCCATATAAGTATCCCCTCACCACCGCCACCAGAAGATCCCTCCGCTGAGCCCTCACTTCCAACGATGTGAGGATGGATTTCTGAGTCACTGGAAGCAAGCCATCAAGCTTGGCTAGTCTCTTCGCCTAGCATGGCGAATCATGGGCAACCTTAACAAAAATTGCAGGGGAAAAACCCTGTGTCTAGCGCTCATTCTTGGGACTCGCTTATCCACTTTGGCTCCCCGCAGGTTGCCAATGTTAAGCCGGACATTGCCCTGTACAGTACTATATCTCCATTGGTTTGAGAGTTGGTATGGCTTGGAAGGGAAGAGATAAATGAAATCATTGTGTCTGTGTGAGGAAAGTAGCGGGAAACTAACATCAACATAGGACGTAACCATAATCTCCAAGGAAGAACTGTTAGGCAGAGAAACTGATACAAAAGTTTTAGACGAGCGCCTTCCACCTTCCACCTCAATGATTGATTCTTTTGGTGCCGTTGTTTACACCACCATCAAAGTGTCTGAGAAGAAATTTTTTGGAATCGGAACAAGGTATAGTAAAAGGATGGGACAGGTCACACAACTTACTCCCCCTAATCTAAAGTTAGATATGCCTGGGCTTACGAGGAAAAGAGACATCCACTCATTGAAAAGTCCAAGCGTGCATTTGAAAAATCAAGCATACAAGCTGTCTGCCGTGTATTTTGTCCTCCATGAAAAATGCTCAGTGCCTTGTCGGCGTGGACATTGGTGTGCCTTCAAGCGCCAGTCGCATAATATTCCGTATATGGGATATGATCTCGGACGATTTCCCCCAGTTCCAGTCAAGTCCTGTGCCAATTCTCGAATACTAAATCGACAGTCGTGGCGTACATATTAACAAGTCGAAAATATTTTCTGTGCAGGGTAAATATCTAGCCCTCACTCACCTTAGAGTCCTGATCAAGTCGAAGAAAGTAGAACTCGACGCCATCGCTGCATACTCCATAAACGGTAACGTTCTTCCTTCCCTCCTCTTTCCGCCTCGAATGCACGATGCCTGGTCCCGTACGAATAGGATAGGTGGTTAGCAAAGTCCATTCCAGCTAATGTTTATGCGCCAGGGACAAGAAAGCCATAATTCATATTTGCCCGCCATCCCATCAGACAAAGTCATGCATACTCATAAGCGCTAAACATTTTCCCTCACCCTGCCGAGCAGTGGTCTCCCCACCCACAGCTACAACCACCAAGTTCGTCGCCATCTCCTTTGCGGACCCATACCACAGCACGAAATCTGCCGTGCCGTAGAGTAAGCGTGCACGGCGATTATATTCGACTGCACACGACAATGGCGTCTCTACGACCAATCGTACTATCTCCGGTCCCACGGCGGGCCAAGATGCAGCAGGCAGTGTTGCGGATGCTTGCCCGGGAACGGTTTCCGAGTTAGGAGGTGTCATAAACTGATCCGAGACGACAGCATTATAGCATCGTTCCTCTGCCGCAAGGCAGTTAAATAGAATGAGGCTTAGGCGGCAACAGACTAGACCTTCACTTTTGCGGCCGGAGCTAATTTGGTCAAGATCGGATAGGAGAGTACCTATGCTTGCGTAATTAGCAGTGGAAATTGTACAGTTGCCAATATATCCAGAGGTATAAGATCCGCCGTCAAAGTCGTGAGGGAATCACTTACTCAAGCAATGCGGTACCTTACAGACATCCATAGACGGCAAATCCCAAATACTCGGATCCTTATCACACTTCAACTTGAACATTGTGATTACATCTTCTGGCCTCACATCGTCTGCAGGAAGCTAAAAACAGAAATCAACCGATCCAAACAGGAGGCGTACTTCAATTAGCACTCACTAATGCCAGCGCCCAGCCACGTCCTATCTCACGAACAGGACCTAGCAGCCATCTTTGAAGCATAAAGCCAACTGGGGAGGGAGGGAAACGCACTATATCCTGCATCACTTGATTAAGTATTTCGACACGGGCGAGAATCAAATTGCGCATGTCCGGAGGGAGCAACGGAGAGAATTTATCCCTAAGCCAGCACACGAAGTCCATGCAGTGTCGGGTCACCAAGGGATGCATTCTTTTGCTTTGCTTTGAGCGGTGTCTTTAAAAATTGGGATGTCTGTTTGTAAGATATGCAACAAGAAAAATAGAACGCGGGCCAATAAATAGTTCAATCCTGAGAATAGTGGCGCATATCCGAACTCTGGAACCTGGGATGGATAAAATCACCCAGGGAAAAAATATGGTGGAAGAAATCAGACATGGGAAATAGAATGAGGAAAGGGAAGGTGACGAATGCCAGTTCGCGCCTCCCTCCTCTCTTCCGCGTGTGTATATATTCAGACGCGAAGGAAGGTCCATAGCTGGTGTTGAAAATAGAGTATTTGGGAAGGCAGATTCGATCGGAAAGAAGATGTAACATCCTTTCGTGAACAAGCATGAAAGGGAAGCTAGCTGTAAGCAATCCTTGCCATCTGAATATATATATAAAAGTACAAGCTCGATATTACGCGTTGATTATTTACAAACGTCGACTGATCTTCACTTTTTCGCCAGAAAATCCTAAGGCGTAGGGATAGATGCCATACTCCGTCTATTCGCAAATAGTACCTCGATCTGATATCCGACTTGCAGGCAAGAATATTGGAACGCCCATTGGCAGACATATCTGGCTACACAAGTGGTTATATGGCAAAATATGTTAAGTTGGATGGCATTGGTATACAGACCATTTTAAATGATATCCAGCGCCCACATCAACCAAGCAGTTTGATGTGCTACCATGCCTTGACCTCTCCAACACCTGGCGGCTCTATCCGGACTATCTTATCGGCATTTAGGAGTGATAGCGGGTCAAAAGCTTGTTTCAACTGGTGGAAGTTAGAAAATCCGTATTTGCACGTATGCAACAAAGGGGGAGAAAAAAGAGGGAAGCTTACCCTTCTCATTGCGTCCACTGTCGATTCACCAAGTTCATGTGGGAGATAGTCTCGTTTGATAAGACCTACACCATGCTCGCCCGTCACGGTTCCTTCCATTTCCACAGCTCTCTTGACCATGCGATGGATGACCCCTTCAACAGCTTCGCGCTCTTCTTTGTTAAACAGGATGATGGCTATCACACAGATGGTTAGCAATAAATATTACTACGCTTCACAGTAGAAAGGGGTCACAAGGGGCAGTGCGAATATATTTAATCTCACCATGGAAATTCCCATCCCCAACATGCCCGCAGATACCGGCGAGTAAACCTTGCTTTACAATGTCCTCCTTGGTCTGCTCGATGATATCTGGCAGCCGGCTGATTGGGACAGCAACATCAGTTGTCCATACACGATCATCAGGGTTCCGCTTCATTGCCATTACGCTCCATAGAGATTCTTTCCTCGCACTCCAGAGCTCCGCTTTCTCCTCATCATTGCGAGCGAACTCGAATGATTGGCTCTTAGTCGAGGTTGCAAGGTCCCTCACGAGCGCGATCTGCTCCTTGACACCCAGCGGGGTACCAGTGAATTTGAGAAATAGCGTAGGTGCTTCTTTCCACGTCCGACTTGTAGATTGGCTAGCATTGATGCATTTCATCTGGACATCATCCAGGATCTCAATGCCTGCAACGGGGATGCCTTCCGCTACGATCTTCGCCACACATTCAGCTGCATTGTGGATAGTCGGGAATGAAGCAACGGCCACGCTTTCACTTTTAGGTTTAACTGTCACTTTCAAGGTTGCCTCTGTGATCAGGCCCAGGGTGCCTTCGCTGCCAATGAAGATTTTGGTTAGGTCATATCCAGCACTTGATTTCCGCGGGCGTTGTCGGGTCTTGATTATGGTTCCGTCAGCGAGAACGACAGTTAGCGAGATAACCCATTCTCGCATCGTTCCGTACCGGTACGCATTAGTTCCCGAGCAGCCAGTGCCAATCATCCCGCCAATCTCCGCTCCGGGTCCTGGATCAGGAGGGAAGAAGAGTCCCTGCTTGGCCAATTCTTCATTCAGGTCCTCCCAGCCCACCGCTGGCTGAACCACCACGTCCAAATCCTCCTTGTGCAATGCGAGTATCTTGCCCATTCGCTGGAAATCAATACATATACCCCCCCGCGTAGATGTAAAATGCCCTTCCAAACTAGTTCCACCGGAATAGGGTGTCACCGGAATCAGCCGTTCGTGACAGACTTTCATGATCCGGGAAACTTCTTCTGTTGTCGAGGGGTATACGATCAGGAACGGCTGTTCATGTTCTTTGTAGGCGTACGAGGACCACTCCGAGCCAGAATGGGCGTCGACATCGTCTTTCGCAGTGGAAACGTTTTCCTTGCCAACGATCTCGACAAAATCTGCCCATGCGGCCTGGAGGTTCGAGGGAGAAGTATCATAGCGTGGAGGCCGGGTGTCAGCCAAGGGGGTCGTGGAGGTGGTAGGAAGGCTGCCGGGTTTCAAGGATCCGAGATAGTAGCAGCCCAACGATGCGGATACAAGCACTGCGAAAGTCCGTTGTCAATTGGCCGTAGAGGGATCTTAATGTAGAGAGTGTAACCGCGCAAACATGTCCACATACCCACTGTCATCGCAAAAGCCCGGATGCCCGGAGAGGTGTCATGTTGAGCTCTGGCGTACCGAGCTTGCTCCGCCCGCTCTCTAACCAATCGCTGCTGTGTGCTTTCATATAGCTGACCCTTGAATGACGGTTTTTCCTCCTTACAGCGCGAAGTGGTCCCAAACCGCCTTGGCTGTTGTCGAAAGCAAAGTGCGAGAATAGGATGTGCGGTGGAGATGGATGTTTGTTGTTTGTGATGAACGGCCCGCAGAGCCGTCGAAGCGGCGGAACGGGTGCGGAACATTGTGCTGAAAAAAGAATAATCAAAATATCTAGCGACGATAATATGGGAAGCACACCGGAGAGCACAATTGAAGCCGGCGGTTTCGGTCAGCGGTATGATTATTATCGAGCTCCAGGCGTAGCTTAACTAGCGGTTGCTGGATTGCGCCGGCGGTGATTGGGTGGGGGCGGGAGATGCGGAGGATTCCAAGGTTCGCCGAAGAATCACGTTACGGGCAAGATATTGGAGTATTTTTGGCCACCACAGCCTTGTCCAAACAACCAGCTCCAAGAACCGGCTACACTTGGTTTAATGGTGCTACAAAATGCAATCAATTCATCTATATCCACCCTACAGATTATCCGTTTGCCAACATTTTTCTGTCAATCACAGCAAATTTGAATACAACACCAGATTTTGCAGGGTTGATAGCGCCGGCTCTTCAACTACGTCAAAGTGCACCCTGTAACTAACCATTCAGGCGTTACCTAGGACTCTAAGAGTCAAATTTCCCTAAAGCAACTAATCCACGGATCCCTGCAGGCCTTGCCCGTCTAGCTGCGGAGAACCTCCTTGACGGATTTGCACCTTGATGCACAACTGAACGGAGCCTCCGTGCTACCCATACTTCGTGGAGCACACGGGACATCATAATTTCTGTCGTTGTGGAACCTGATATACAATTCCTTACTTATCTGCTAGGCAAAGAGACGCATAAGCAAGCAATACCCGTGGGTTCGTTCGTTCTCTTGCGGGGTTGATATTTGCTCTCGACTGGAACATCATACCATGCGGGTTATTGATCCTGCCCCGCGCGGCGCCCAGGTTGAGGTAGGCCTCTTGAGCTTTCCTTCAAGCAGAACAGCTATGAATATATATATGTGTCTATGATCTCCCTTCAGTTTGGTTTCTGGGGAGCTTCATCACATCCATAGCTATATCCTAGCCACTGGTTACAAGGTCCTCATTATATCCCATCTTCATAGTTTCAACCCAAAATGTACGAACGCGACGTTATCGCCCTCAATGAAGGCTGGGTTTTCAAGCAGGCAGACGATGAAAAGGCCCAGTTTTTATCCGTTTCCCAGTTCCCAACAAACGTCCATCTGGACCTGATGCACCATGGGCTGATCCCCGACCCCTTCATTGGCAAGAATGAGCTTGCTGTGCAGTGGGTTGGGGAGAAGTCTTGGGTATACAAAACCTCTTTTGAAACTCCGGTGCTCAGAGGCGGGGAGAAGGCAGTATTGGCCTTTGACGGTCTTGATACGCATGCCATTGTGCTTCTGAATGGTACAAAGATCCTCGAAACGGAGAACATGTTCGTACCTGAACGGGTTGATGTTACTGAGCTGCTTCGAGAATCAAAGGGCTCAAATGTGTTAAGTATCACGCTTTCAAGCACATTCCTACTCGGAAAGAAGATCAGAGAGCAGTACCCAGCGCATCGCTGGGAGTGTTGGAATGGAGACTGTAGCCGTCTTGCAGTGCGAAAGGCGCAGTATCACTATGTATGATTGCTCTGTTCTGCCCGAGTCACACTCAGCCTGGTTTACTCATTCATCTTCCTGTAGGGCTGGGACTGGGGCCCGACTCTCATGACTTGCGGACCATGGCGTCCTGTTAGTCTAGAAATCTACAAGGCCAGAATTTCAGACCTCCATTTCCGGCAGAATGTGGACAAATCGCTGAAACAGGCGGAATTGGTCGTCACCGCAGAGATAGAAGGTAACGCAGATAAGGTGGCATTCCACATTTCCTTAGGAGGCGAAGAGAAAGGTTCAGAAACCGTCGATATCAAGGATGGTATCGCGTCAGTGACCTTCCACGTCCAAGATCCTCAACTGTGGTACCCGTCAAAATATGGTAAACAGCCGCTCTACATGCTGTCCGCAACGCTATCGTACAATAAAGTCAAACTGGATTCTACGATTAAACGTGTTGGTTTAAGAAGAGCCGAGCTTATCCAAAGAAATATGGATGATGCGGAAGGCACTTCTTTTTTCTTCGAGATTAATAATATTCCGGTTTTCTGCGGAGGGAGCAACTGGATTCCAGCGGACAACTTCATTCCCCGAATTCCACCCCAAAAGTACTATGACTGGGTCAAACTGATGGTTGCTGGCAACCAAGTGATGGTCAGAGTCTGGGGAGGCGGTATATTTGAAGAACAAGCCTTTTACGACGCCTGCGACGAGCTGGGTGTATTGGTTTGGCAGGATTTTCTTTTCGCGTGCGGAAATTATCCAGTGTTCCCGAATTTTCTTGAGAATGTGAAGCGCGAGGCGATTGCAAATGTCAAGATCCTTAGACATCATCCTTCAATAGTATTATGGGCCGGAAACAATGAAGACTACCAGTTCGCAGAGAGCGAGAACTTGAAATGGGACCCTGGCAACAATGACCCCAACAGCTGGCTGAAAACTGAGTTCCCAGCGCGATATATTTACGAAAAGATATTGGTTGACGTGACGAAGGATTTGATACCAGATACATACTATCATTTTGGCTCGCCCTGGGGCGGGAAGACTTCAGCCGATCCCACCATCGGTGATATCCACCAGTGGAATGGTAAGCATGGTTTTATCCGTCTCATTGGCTATTTAAAATATTAATTTCATCTATATATAGTTTGGCACGGCACGCAAGAGAAGTATCAAAACTTTGATAAACTCGGCGGCCGATTCGTGTCTGAATTTGGCATGCAAGGCTTTCCCGACATAAGAACAATCGATGGATACCTAACAGGCAATAAAGCGGACCCGGAGAGGCACGCGCAATCGTCCACCGTCGATTTCCACAACAAAGCTGCAGGCCACGAGCGCCGCACTGCCCTCTACCTGGCCGAAAACATCAAATACAACCTCGAGCCCTTCGAACAATACATCTACGCTACGCAACTCATCCAAGCGGAATGCCTCTCTAGCGCCTACCGGCTCTGGAAACGTCAATGGAAAGGTCCGGGTCGTGAATACTGCGCTGGCATTTTAGTCTGGCAAATGAACGACTGCTGGCCTGTCACATCTTGGGCCCTTGTCGATTACCATCTCCGTCCCAAACATGCGTTCTACGCAGTGAAGCGCGAACTGGCTCCCATCACAATCGGCCTAAAGAGGACCTCCCACACAGAATACGCAGACAAGTACACGAATGCCTATTACAAGACTACGCACAAGATCGAGATGTGGGCGACAAACCTCACAGTTAAACCGAGAAATGTGAGAGTGTTACTTAAGGCTTGGGACGTGATCACGGGCCGCGAGATTTACTCCAAAACACTCCATGACCATTTCGCCCTGGAAGAGAATAGGAGTACGGAGATCGCCGAGATGGAAGTACCTAGCAAGGATGAAAAGGACGAAACCAAGGATGGAGAAGAGGCAAACCGTACCGTTGTCGCGGCATATCTTTTTGAAAACGGCGAGCAAGTGGCGCGCCATGTCAATTGGCCTGAGCCGCTGAGATATGTCCACCTGCAGGTTCCGAAGGAATTGCAAGTGGCGCTTTCAGCAGACGGGAAGCAGGTGGAGTTGTCGGCGGAGGTGCCGGTGAAGGGTGTAGCGGTATATGCGGATGGTGACGAAGTGGTGTTTGACGACAACTGTGTGGATTTGGTTCCTGGAGAGACTGTTTATATTGGAGTTAAAGGGCTGGATAAGGGTCAAAGGGACAGGATTTCTGTGAAATATCTAGGATCGTCGTGAGGGAATGGATGAAGGATGGATCGTCTTCTAGAGAAATAACGGTGCCTGGGAGGAGACTTACCTAGAGGTTCATGTAGTACTTCCTTACTTTGGTTCTTCATTACTTGTTTTTTGTGTTTTCCTAAGACTCTTATACGGTGTCCAACCTTCACCCAGTTTATGGACGGATGCCATGTTACTGAAAATGAATGATATCTTTTTGTTAAAAAGAAATGCTGATTACCTCCTACCCTTATCTGCATGTAGAAAATGACGTCGACCCCTTTCACTTCATCACTCTAGTGTTTTGGCCTTTTCCCACTCCAGCTCTCTACCGTAGGAATGAATTATTAGGCGACGGTGCGAATGTAGAATAATGTTACTTTAACAACCTTACAGCAACTAGTAAAGACAAATACTCCAAATGACCAAAAATATAAACACAAATATCAAAAATGTGGTAAGTTATTAAACTAACATCTACCAAAAGCTGGCAAGGGTCTAGTGGATACAAACAAATACGTCATCCTGTCCACTTTTCCCCGCAAAAGATTGAGATTTATCATTGAGCTTCTTGTCTACTCGCTTTTCTCTAATCTGTATATACTCCTTCTTATACATCCCTTCAATTCGCTTCACCTACTTGTATATATAGATTTAATTGTATGTACATAAATTTGGTTTGCCAATATACGTATTAACACTCTCTGCATCGAACAGCATGAGTGGTGAACCCCGAAAGGTACGTTCGATAATCAATCTGTGTATAGACCCAATTGAACAGTTTTTTGCTGCAACCCTCTACAGATCCATTGAATGGTCCTCTGGTAACATCCGTTTCTATTCTACCTAAGGACACAAGGCGGTGTGCTAATGATAAACGCATTACGGAGTGTAGAACCTCTCCTTCGTCCTTGAAGGCGTGAAGCAAGTTTCCTATCAAGATAGACCCATACCACTCATCAAAGACCCCCATGATGTGCAGGTCCACGTCAAATACACAGGTGTTTGCGGCAGCGACGTACGTCCGAAGTACACGCGCCACCTTTCAACAGAATCTCAGAAACAGAAGAAAGAATTCTAACCACCTCAACCAATAGGTCCACTACTGGGAACACGGCTCCATTGGCCCTTTCATCCTAACTTCCCCCATGGTCCTCGGCCATGAATCCAGCGGTATAGTCACCTCCATCGGCTCAGCCGTCACAAGCCTACGACTGGGCGACCACGTTGCGCTCGAACCAGGTATTCCCTGCCGTCGCTGCGAGCCTTGTCTCAGCGGCAAATACAATCTATGCCTCCGCATGACCTTCGCCGCCACGCCGCCCATTGACGGCACGTTGGCCAAATACTACGTCCTCCCCGAAGACTTCTGCCACAAGCTACCCGAGAACGTCGGACTCGATGAGGGCGCGCTGATGGAGCCGCTCAGCGTTGCGGTGCATATTACGAAACAGGCGCGTGTGCAACCTGGTCACTCTGCGGTTGTATTTGGCGTGGGGCCCGTGGGGTTGCTGTGTTGTGCGGTTGCGAGGGCGTTTGGGGCATCGAAGGTCATTGCGGTTGATATCCAACAAGCCCGGTTGGAGTTTGCGGCACAGTATGCGGCTACGGGCGTGTATGAGCCGGTTAGGGAGGAGAGTGCGGAGAAGAATGCGGAACGGCTGCGGGTGCAACATGGGCTGGGTCGCGGGGCGGATGTAGTCATTGATGCGTCGGGGGCGGAGTCGTCTGTGCATACGGGTATCCATGTGCTCAGGACTGGCGGCACATATGTGCAAGGGGGGATGGGGAGGGATGTGATTTCATTCCCGATTATGGCGGTTTGCACGAAGGAGGTGGATGTTCGGGGTAGTTTTCGGTACGGTAGTGGCGATTATAAGTTGGCGCTGACACTGGTGGGGGAGGGGAAAGTGGATGTCAAGAAGTTGGTGACAGGGATGGTAGCATTTGAGGAAGCAGAGAAGGCGATTCTAGATGTGAAAGGAGGCAAGGGCATTAAGACGCTCATTCGTGGCGTGGAAGATTGAATTCTTGTTGGATTGTAGTAGAGAAAACGGCACCGGCGGTACCGACGGTATCTTGCTTGTTTGGTTTCGACACTCTCCCAGGTCGTGTTCATACATTTAAATAGGAACCGAGCAGCAATAAATAGGCATTGATATTTCTCTATTTGCTTCACTTGCTCTGTCATGTGTAGGAGAAACTGGCTTTAACAAGTCAAGGTACTAAGGAACGTACACGGTTTCCCTCGACCCGATTCCGAATTGTTAATTATTGATTAAGTATATGTGGCTATGTACTGTACGTCATGTTCGCATGATTATTGGGCAACGCATGAAAGACGAAAGGGTATTGACAGAAAAAGTGCCAGAGAAGAAGAAGAAGAAGCGGAAATGGCATGGGAAAGCAAAAGCGAATGGCATCCTATCCTGACTCCGGATAAGTTAAAATGAAAAAGAAAAAACAAGTAGTACATGGTGACAGTGGGAATGACAGTGGCAATGTGACGGTCCGAATAGGAAGAAGCTATGGAGATGAAACGTACGGAGTACAAGTGCAAAGATAACATAATTCGGAGTCTGGTCTTGGTTCTGTGTATTGGTGTGGAGCGAGTGTTTGTTGCAAAATGCAGATATGCAAAGGTAAATGACGGGTATCATGCGGTGTAACGTGCGTACAATATAGTGTACTGAGGAAAGTAGAATATAGGCGTGACTGTTATGTAGAGAATCGAAGAAGAAAAAGGAGCGCAAGGAGGGTAAGATGAAAGCATCATTAATATCGGACATGTAGAGATCGGTATAGAAATTGGTTCCGTAAAGTGTAAAGGAGGAGGAGATAGAATGAGATGAGGAAGGTTTCAAGGGGGGACTGCAGTCGAAGTTTGGAGAAGGATGGGTTAGTTCACCAGCCGCATGTTCAGCTGGGATTTTTGCCCTGAACTGGTCCACGCCAGGTCGAGAACGGTGAACTACCAGCAGGATTACCTGCTCCGCAACGGGCGCGGAAAATTAGCAACATTTGCCCCTCCGCGTATTCGATCCGCCCAGCCTAAACACATCCTCCCACTCCCTCATTCCCGATGCCCATCCACTCCCCGCTCCGCGGCTCCGATTCTTCCTCCTCCGCATCTGCGTCATAGAATCATCGATCGTGATCCCGCTCCGCACGCTACCCCCATCGCTCGTGCCTGTACCATACATGCCCCCATCCCCGTACTGAATACCACTCTGGGGGTCATCAGGGTCTATCTCGCCCAATTCGATTTTAGTGAGGATAATCCGCGCAAGCCTGTTAAAAAGTTCGTCCACATTATCCCCGGTTAATGCCGACACTTCCACTGCAACGGGTATATTCGATTTCGCTGCCCACTGCGACGCTTCTTCTAGCGTCACCTCGCGGCCTTCCGCAGCTACAGTTGCGGTCATCCTCGTACCCACCGGCGGTCCGTTGATGGATCGCAGTGAACCTCCGCCAGAATCGAAAGAGAACGGAACCTGTTTGCTCGATGTACTTGACGGTGTCGGGGGCGGGCGTTGGAAATCATCGCCGTAGTCCCCTCCGCCCAGGGAGATGTTGTCTTGGGAAAGAAGGTCGCTTTTGTTTCCGGCCAGGAGGATCGTTAGATTCGGGGAAGCAAGTGCTCTAGCATCCATGAGGAAGGTGGGGAGAGCGGAAAAGGATGCATGTGATCCGACGTCGTAGATAAGGATTGCGCCGGCGGCCCCGCGGTAGTACGAACGAGAAACGGAGCGGAATCGCTCAGTGCCTGCTGTATCCCATAGTTGCAGTTTTATCCGTTTCCAGCGTGAGCCGGTTCCTATCTTTACGATTTTCGACGAGAATTCGACTCCGATCGTTTGAGAGGAGAGCACGCGCCCTGTAGATCCGTGGTTTGGTTAGTTGAGGAAGTTCGGTGGGCTTCTATAAAGTTGAGAAGCTGAGGATAATGTTGCGACTGGGGTAAGGAAGCATGACGGAGCTGAAGGCAGTAACAGGGTCCATACATTCATTCTTCACAAAACGGTGTAGGAGACAGGATCTAGAAAACATATGCAATACGTCAGCAACTGTGCTTTCGTTGATGGCAATATATAGAGGTCTGTATCAATATGGAAGTCGGCGTATCAGTGTTAAATTTTGAAGACAAATGAACGGAAGGAGAACAGACTTTCCAGCGCCGCTTGGTCCAAGTAGAATCACTTTCGCTAGGTAATCGTACATGCTATCAAGCTCCTTCAAAGCAGCCCGATTGTGATCAGTGTTAGAACATTTGCAGAAACCATCTAGCCATGACGGCGCAATTGGTGGAGGTTCTCATACCTGGTGTCGCTCTGGGAGAGAAGAGGCAGAGGAGGCATTTGACAGCCGCCTGTGACGCGCCATGGCGTCTCTGCCTGTAGCTGGAACGGCAGCAGAATGGCCGTAGCAGGAGGTGATTCAGTGGAATACGTATTGAATGCGTCGTCGGGACGAGCTGTAACCGCTTGAAAGCCATCGCAGAATGATATGGCTGGATAGGTGTGGCTAGTGCGGGATGATCCGCAGAACGAGGCGCAGCCCGTTGCCAAGAGTGCCGAGGTAAGTCACTAGCCTCCTTTTTTTCTGACAGCTCTTCAGCAGTCGGGAGAGAGCACATACGAGCTTCTCCTGGTCCCTGGATATACATAGTAGATCATAGATCGCATGCTTCTGTCAACACGTTGTCTTCTGTCCTTTCTGAAGTTTGTTCCTTGAGCGACCGGTCTTTTGTGCAATTCTATATAGCGATAGACAGACCGCACTCCAACGCTGCCCCGGCACCTCAAGCCCAAGGAAGGGCGCACATTCTCGTTGTTAACACGAGAGAGACGCGTGAGATTGTTGATGCCTTGAGGAAAGGGCTGTTTTGCTTTGCTGATTTGAAATTGAATTCGGATCCATTATCCGCCGTCTTGGCTAGCCAAGATAGGGAAGCTGAAATTACCATTTGCGACGCCGATGTTACGAAGGACTCGGATATAAAGCCATATAGAAACCGCTCGTTTTGTCTTCAAGTTTGGTCTTTCTTCTCGTTGCATTCACTCGTTCTTTTCTGTCTATCGCTATATTATATTCGAAGTGCCCAGGCAAATTGCAGGCATGGCTTTGTCGCTGCTTCAAATTCCCTCTTTCCCGTCATATACCGGACCACATCAGGTTGGCACTGCAGAGTTTGAGATTCCCGTCTCCTCTCTTGAATCTCCGGCCCCTGATCCAAAATCAGATGTATGTCTGTCCACAATTCTGTTCCGGGTATTCTACCCTGCAGATAATGTTGACCTGGCATCGAAACCTGTCTACTGGCTTCCAGATCCGCAAGGCACCTTTACCGGTGGATTGGCGGAATTTCTAGGAGCGCCGAAACGGCTGTCGAATATATTAGGGTACGATAAACCATTCCTCTTATATCATTTATGAGGGTTTGATCTTTTTGCATTCTAATTCTTTACAAATATGTCAGACTGCTACCAAACACAATCAAGTGGACGAAGTTGCCAGCATATAGGAATGCACCCCTAAAATCCTCAACGCTCCCTTCAAAACGTTGGCCAGTTATGGTCTTCTCCCACGGCATTGGAGGATCAAGGTACATGTACAGCTATATCCTTGGCTGTTTGGCCAGTTATGGAATTGTCGTCATTGCCCCCGAGCACCGCGATGGAAGCAGTCCCATCTCTCTTATCCGAAACTCCCATGGCCAGGTTACCGAAAGAGTGCCATATCAACGCATCCAGCACATTTTCGAACCGAGCGTTCTTGATAAGCGACATGCCCAGTTGCGCATCCGACTTTGGGAATTCGGCCTCGTTCACGATGCCCTTCTCAAAATGGATGCTGGCGTCGAGATTAAGAATTTTGCTCAAATGCAGGGCGCAAGAGTTCCCGTCTTCGCTTCTAGCCTTGATATCCATATCCCCAGCAGTATTACATGGGCGGGCCATTCATTCGGCGCTGCAAGCACCGTCCAATTTGTCAAGTCCATATACTGGGGCCGTGTCAGCCACAAAGACCGAGCATCGACCTCGGCGGAACCCCACTTCTCGCAATACAAACCCTTGTACCAGCCTCGACCAGATAGCAAAATCGTTTCACAGGTGACGCCAACATCACCCCTTATCCTCCTCGACCTCTGGAACCTCCCATTGCTGGGAGATGATGTAAAATGGCTATGGGAAAAGCCACTGCCATGCTATGCGGGGACTGCTGAGGACCACCTGCGACAGCCAAACGTATTGGCTGTCCTGAGCGACGAGTTTTTCAAATGGAAAGCTGGTCTGAAGGCTACTCGATGTGTGCTATCGAATCACCCAACACCAGGCCTTACCGGCCAGGGCACGGTCGAAGATAGTAAGCAACAACCCAGGGTCTTCTACACCGTTAACTCAGCCCATCTGAGCCAGTCAGACGTTGGCGTTTTATTCCCCTGGGCGATGCAGAGATGGGTTAAAGCTGAAGAGCCCAAGCGAACGATGCATCTGAATGTAACTGCAATTGTACAGATGTTAAGAGAATGCGGCGTCCCATTTGATCTTGACGAGGACGTGAAACATGCGTTGGAAAATGTAGCAGATGTTACCGTCGACAACGGCAATCCTGGAGCTGAGAGCGGGGATGGTGTCAAACCAAGCCAATTCTCTCCGAGTATTTTCGCCACAGATGGCTCTGTTAGGGGCTGGTTTCCTGTTTCTTTGACTGATGATGCGCCGCCTGTTGCGGAATTTGAGGTGCGGAGTCCACCCAAACTCTGAGTAGATTTGGCATCATTCCTGAAGATACTATAATTTTTTTGGATTTAGATATACCAGTATTATTATTATATTATATGCATCTGGTGTTATGTTGAAGACTTTTGGTGGTTATGGGTGGACCACGGCAGCTCAGTCCAGCGTTATGGTTGACATTAGGGGAGCACCATTTCTGGCTCCGTTGGGATTTTGGATTCATGATGAAGCAGCTTCAGAAGCTTTTAGAGTGTGAGCTGATCACACAGTTACATAATAGCAGAATTTATACTACTCCCAACGTCTTTCATCATTAGCAACGCCAAGGGTGCAACTACTGTTCACCAGGATTAGATCAGGTTTCAATCGTCACTGGCCACCAAAATCGCGGGGTATGCCCTGTAGTTACCGAGGCGTCCCTGGTAGTTAAACGCTGGGATCAACTATCCTCAGGGGTTAACCAACACAAACGCCACCGGAGAAGCGACGTCAATGGCCCTAGCTACAGTCAAAATTTCCGGGGCTGGTAGGTCATTGGGGCTTCGGATACCAATAAGAACCGTTCTTGTAGTAATGATTCCATCTGAGCTGCAAACCGAAGCTAATTGAATTGACGTCCAAAAGTTGCAGCAGCAGAGTTAAAAAATTTGCTCCTGAACTCTCGCTTCAGCCGTATCCGTATCGGTCCCACCTCAGAAAAGATCCGCATTGCGAACAAATGAGGGGTATAATTCAATACGATACGGAAAAGGGATCACATCGTTTCCTTAGATGTTCACTCTCCCACTCACTCTCTCCAGGACACACTTGAATACCCTTATTCGTCTCCAGCAGCTGTTGCAGCAGCACCTCTAATACAAGTTGAACTCCAGAATGGCAGCGTCAAAGACGATCAAAGTGCCCCATCTGGGCGGCATCGCCGCTGGATACAAGTTCTCTGGCGACACATATGACGCCTCGAAGCCCACCTGTGTGCTGATCAATTCCATGTGCACAACTGTCTCGCTTTACCGTAACCAATTCGAAAATAAGCAGCTCACCAGCATCATGAACCTTCTTGCCATCGAGCCTTTAGGACATGGATCCACCAGCTCGCCCACAGATCATTTCACATACTGGGACTCGGCAATCATGGCACTACAGGTGATGGAGGCGCTTGGAATTCGGAAAGCGTTCGCACTGGGGACTAGTCAGGGTGGTTGGATTGTGACGCGCATGGCCCTGTTGGCTCCCGATCGGGTATGTTATTTGGGGGCTGGCGAACATGTCCCTACTTCGCTCTCCTTTGCAGACTTCTTTGAGGTCGCCACGAAGTGTCAGGGAACGTGAGCAGGCGCTTAAGATAAAAAAGCCCGTATTAATATGTCTTCTTTCCATACAGATTCTTGGGATAATTCCCCTAGGCACGTCAATGGACTATGAATCGGAAGTCTCGCGGACAAAGGGATGCTGGGACCCAGCCACCTCCCTGACGCCCGTTTACGAGAATTTGAATAGCCTCACAGAAACCCCCGACTTCGTAATAGACGAAGCCTGGTGTGCAACGGTTGCTAGTGTTGGATTGGGCGAAGGAGCAGACGCTGAGTTGGTCCAGTTCTGGATGAACACTGTACGGAGCGTCTATTCTGGCGACGAGGGGAGAAGGAAAGCGCGTATGGCGTTGATATGCCTTATTAGCAGAGATGGCCTGCTACTTCGATTAAGAGATGTTAAATGCCCTGTTTACTGGCTACAGGTATGTATTAGTCTCTTATATATTTCCTATTTTGACAATTGCCATGAAAAAACCGCTGATGTTTATGGGGGGGAAATGAACAGGGCACCAAAGATATCCCTTTCGGTACAACATATCCCCAGGAGCAAATAGAACTATTCACGGGTTCGAAGGAAAAGAAACTGATTTTGGTCGAAGGAGGTGCACACTATCTCAACGCAACCAATCCGAAAGAGGTAGATGAAGCCCTCATCGAGATGGTCAACAAGTATAAGTAATGAAGGAAATCGTTATCGATGGGGCAAAACACGGCTATCGATCTTAGATATAGTTACTCAACAAGAGTTAAATTCAAGCTTCGGTTTCGGAGTTGGAAGAGGATTGGGAAGCTTGGCACCTACCCTGCCCTACCCTCATCGTTGCATCACCTAGCTACCAGCCACCTGCGTTAACTTACTATTCCACTAACTCCCTTCAATACTCACGGGAGTAGCGCGAGTACTGAGTTGACATGACTTCCCTAAATTGTTTAAGAAATATACATTTTTGATTGTAAGAAAAAATGAGCCATTTTTCGCGTCTTTACTACATTTGTTCTGATTTGTGCCGTCGCCCCAAGCGGACATTGGATGAACCATGGCTTGGGCCGCTGAGCCGCCTCCAAGCAATCAATGGTCCGCTCCAAACCTTAAATTTAAGCTTAAATTTCATCCGGCAATATGGTAACGGAGTATCAACAATGAATAACCCATGACTGGAAAAGGGATAAGATAGGAGAAATAAAATGGGTGTTTATACGTGGCTTAAATATAATTCACACAAGTTAACTTCCCTTTCCGAATTCATCAGATTACAGTTATATGGGGTTCAAGTAATTCTTCCTGTGGTTCTCGAAATGTAAACCAGCCAACATCATTACCCCCCACTGGCCCATCTACCTCAAAAAGAAGACGCCAAATTCAGTGCCGGTATCCGATCAGAAAACCTGCTTCAAATCCTTGTTCATTCATCCACAATATAAAAGCAAACTACTATTGTCACATAAGTGGGGAAAATATCCTGTCCTCTCAAAAACGCGAACTAGACAACGGGAATAAAAAACATTTCTCATAAATATCATTTCAGCATCCAATTCGTTCATTCCTTCCTCCCTCTTGAAACATCCCTCTCCACATAGGAATTCTGCGGACAATTTGCTTCGTTTTCATAAATGCATCGGGAGGGAATCCTAGTGGAGTGGTTCCAAAATAGAAAATAGGGTTGGACCAGATGAAAAGAAAGAGGGAGGGGCAGGCATAACTGAGAAAAGAGGGGGTAAAAGGTATCATAAGCTCCCCGCAAAATACCTTGGACACCATAGTTGGAAGGATATCCTTCCTACGTCAGATCGCCAGATCGCCACAGTATGAAAATATCTTACTATTTCGAAATGGTCAAAATAAAGTAAAGATTAAAATAAAAAGAAAAGAAATCGGGAATCTAAAAAATATTAAATATTAAAAACAGAAGATTATGATAACAAAATTGGCATTGTCTCATTCAATGATGTCGCTCATGGAGATAGACAATAGTAGTCCATCCGGCGCAGCAAGTTTTAACCATCCGATGCGCACACCAGCAGCACGTCACCGTGAAATTATTGGACGACGAAGAGCTGGAAGACGAGGGGCGAGAATCTCGCGGCGATTTATTATCCAGTGCATTATTGGACGCCCCGGAACTAGTTTCAGTGACGGTACTACTACTCCCGCCACCATGCGTAGCAAATCCACCGCTTGCCATTGGGAGCTGCGCGTGGTGGGGTGAACTGTAACTACCGTCGGCGATCAGGGGCTCGATCTGCGGGGGCCCGTTGGGGAAGGCAAGTTTGGCATAGACGTCTGATGGCATGTCGTGCCAGTACCTACACTGGCAGCAGATCACGAACATCTTGGCAACAGGCGTCCCCCTCCGTGCTGGACGTTGAGAAGCGACTCGACCATTTCCAACGTTGTTGGCGAGGCTGCGTCGGGTGGATGAATCCGGGCGGGAGTCGAAGATTGGCCCTGAATGGGTTTGGTGGTGACGTTCAGAGGGTCTTAGAGAGAGATCGCTGGATGCCAGTCCATTGGTGGCTGGTTGCTTTGCGGAGGGAAATGTCGAGATTATCGGCGTTGATTGGGATGAAGATAGTGGAGGAGATGCGTGGCCGGGGCTAGGTTTGTGACTGAATCGCTCTTTCCATGGATCATGGGTTACTTGGCTTTTGCTGATGTCGACTGAGATGGAACGTTTCTTTTTCCCGGGTGTCTCAGTGCCGTTGCTTGAGATGCTCATGGTTTCCACGCCACTTGCAGAACTAGGTCGAGTGCTAGTTGGAGTCGGGAAAACTCCGCTGTTACGCTTTGGCGACTTGGGAGGGATTTTGATATCGCTTGACTTATCGTTGCTGGCAACGGCGATGAGGCTGAGCTGTCTGGAGGATGCACTAGGAGGACGCGATGTGGCTTCTAGTTTGGCCCCCCTTAGGTAAGATAACTTGGACGAGGCCTTTTTATCTGTGTCTTGTTGCTTCTGCAACTCGTTTGATCCGGACAGTGGCGCTTTGGGTTGTTGTTTAGATTGCCCAGTAGCTGTTGCCAGCTTACCTTTCAGTGAATACCGTCTACCGAAACTCGTCGAACTCTTCTCCTTCTTTCTCTCATGCCTCAAGATCCGCGAGAAAGAGAATCCCGATTTTCCATCTTTAGCTTTGGAAGAAGTATCAGCATTTCGCTGTGGATCTGTTTGTGCGGGTGCCGGAGCTTTTTCATCGTCTTGGGTATTAAGAGGTGGACCGGCTAACGGGGAAGATTTAAACGGGACGTCACGATTAATTATTTTTGGTGGTATTCGCATGGGGTTCTCGCGCTGTTTGACGGTAGGAACAGTTTCCCCTAGCTCCGTGTTATTGGGGTCGATAATCGTTGGATCTTTCAAGAGATCACTAGGATCGGTGGGGAGGTCTGTTGGTGTCGTATTAGGGGAAGAGGATCCAGATTGAACCTGCGGAAAATCTCCAGCAATCCCTATGTTTTCAGGCGCAACATGCCAACTGGCTGGTGTGAGAGAAGGATCTGAGTGAGTAGCATGGCTTTTGGATACCCCATTCGAGCCATAGTTAGATTCGTAAGGGCCGCTGGTTTTGAACTCGTCGATGCCCCCGTTTGCTGATGTCTGGGGAGGCTCGCGGCCCTGACCGCGACGTTTTAAAGAGATTCCGGCAATGTGATCAGAGTTGGTTAATATTTCACTCCATGAATGTCTCCGTCCATGTTTCCGTTGGCTCTCTGAGGGCGAGTGTGTTGTTTTTCGTGGTGAGTTAGGAGGTATGACTGAAATAGTTGGTGGTTGTTCTTGTGGTTCACTGGAACCGTTTGTGTCATTGACAGAATTTCGAGGGGTATGTGCCTCATGATTAAGTTCGCCGGCTGTGTTTTGTGGAGGCACAATCCTGTTGTCAGGTTGGACAACAGTAATTTGTGAGCGATTTTGCGGACTTGGGGAGGAGATCCCTGTGGTAGCATGGAAATGACTACTCGTCGGCGTTAATGGCACACTTTTCTCAGTTTTTCGGCGAGATGTTGTGTCATTTTCATTCTCCTTATTTGTGGAAGCTCCACGTAATGAATACATATGGGGCTCGTATTCTGCTTTGAGCGACCGACGTTGGAGTTTCTTTCCGTTAGAATTTGATAATCGCCGGGTAAGTTCCTGACTCCAAGAAGATCTAGGAGGCGCTGTATCAGTATCCTGGGGAACAGAATCCCTGGATCGAAACGCCTTCGCAGCGGCACGTAGATCAGAATGTTTCTTGGCCATATGAAGGTGGTGTTTTGGCTTATCTGTCGGAGAGGAACGCATGGATGACGGCGAATTCGAATTGATAGCACGAGATGAAGCTTTATAATACTCTGGGTCCGGAGTTATTTTGCCGCCAAAACGCTGCGGCAAGTGGCCTGTGAATACAGGCTTGGTGGGCTGTGGTGGATCGTCCGTTTTGTCAGTTCCCATATCAGGGATGGAAGCATCAGGACCAGTTTTGTCTTGGACAGGATTATCCTTCGATGTGGTATTAGACCAAAGTGCCAAAATTGAGGGCGCAGTTGACGAGCGCGGGAGAACGCTTCTTATGCTTGACGCTCTGCTGGGTGTCTTGCTGGGCGGCTTTTTGGTTAAACGTCGCGGCTCACTGAATGGGCTTTGATCTGTTTTCTTGGCTTCATATTTTAATGACCGTTCAAGCTCTTTCTTTTCTTTGGCGATTCGTTTTAATTCCTTCTTTCTTTCCTTCCTTTCTCTATCCGTCTGCCAGGAGGGAGAAACGCAGATCTCGGACCGCTCATCTGTTTGGGTGATATCATTGACTCCATTGGCTACATTTGTCGAGTCCTGATGAGCTTTGCCGGGCCCATCATGGTTTATTTGAGAGGATGCGTGTGTGGCCTGATCTTGGTTGTCAGCATGCGTCATAATACCGTGTAGAGCATTGAAAGAGCGTGTTCTTCATTGTTCTTCTACGTGAGCAATCGAGAAGTACGTTACGAAACTAGAACTGTCTTCGTGTCACCGCTTTCGCGGTGCATGGGGTGCATGGAATATTGACTCCTGCAAATTTTTATGCTGGGGTTATTCTGTAAAGACTTTGTACCACTCACCTCATCATCTGCATTCACTTCCTGTGGCTCGCCCGCAATCACGGAGTTTAAAGACTCCATTCGATTTTGATCGCATACCACAAGGGGCGTGTTTTCGGTTTATGGCATTCACCGCCGTTGCTTATTACGCGCTATGAAGCGGTGCGCGTCACACAAGGTTGTAGGCCGCCCTTGGGATCCTAAAGGACGTGATGGAGGCCTGCTCAAACCCAATGGCTAGTTCAAAACACAAACTTCTGTTCCCAATATGTGCCGTAGCAAATGGTCACCCTCGTTTAATTAAAACGCGGTGGGGAACAAGAGGTTTGAAGTGTAGAAGATGCAGTAAACCGTGTGGTTGCGCGCGGTGGATGGCCAACAGTATGGTGACAAAAGAAACAGCGGAGCAACAACTGAAACAGTTCAAAGTAGAACCACCAAAAATGCAAAGCTGTGGTGTGAAGATTGTAAAATATAGAAAAACAGCAATTTAGGATATATGAGAAATGAAGCAACAGATAATAGAACAATGGCACTTTTTGCACAGCAAGTTAAACAACACAAAGCGAATCAAGCATTGAAAAATACAAGATACAGTCAAGGAATTTGTTCTAGCATGCCTTTGCTATGTTTCATGAAGGTTGAAAATTTTTCAGAAGCCTACTCAGGAATGAACAGAACGGTAACAAGGATGGTGATATATGCATGCACTGAGCAGGAGAGCGGGCGGGAGACTCTTGGGAAATTGACAGGCAAGCTTCCAAAATGGCAGGCTAGCGCAGAAAGATGACCCGGCTGTTCGATAACTATAGCAGCAATGGGGCCGAGAAATGACCCCGCAATGGTGTTGACTGTAGCAGATTGTAGGTATACTATTGAAGATGGAGGCTGGTCGGGGTCAAGGCATGAAAGCAACGACACCAATGTGAAACTCCTCTGGGGGACTCAGGATGAAACGTAAAGCCCCATGTCTGCTTTATCCGAAGCTTCAAGGCTGAGAGGCACGAGTTCAACGCGATAAGGAAGCAAACGGAATGGCGTCAGATCGGGATTTCCTGCTGGAGATCGAATCTCTCTCGCTCTGGTGCTGCATATAAGCACCCGCCCAAGCAGCGCAGTGGCAATCCGCAGCCACAGCCGCCAAGTCACATGTTGGGGGCCTGTGTCTCAGTTCTGCAGGGCCTAGATGGGGTTTACGGCGGGCTTGAGGGTTGAGAAGTGCCAGCAGAAGAAACAGTGCAGACGAGAGTGTCCAACCAAACCCGGTTTTTCCAGGAAATGCAGCCCATGCAGAAAAATAAAGCATGGCTTTCTTTGCACACTACATGAGTTAGGCCCAGGATTGGTGCACAAAGGCCAGCCCCCGAGGCGCCAGCGAACAATTCAATACGACAAGCCCCAGCACATTTGTTATGATTCATTATTTGCCCCTCGCGCGGGCTGGCAAATGATTTGGCGAGCAGAGCAACAAACGCCCTTGAGCAGGCGAGATCTCAAAGATAAGATGCCTGCACAAACCAAGGAGCACGCCAAAGCGGCCAAGAGATGCAGGTCGCCATTGACAGGGAGAACCACGCAAGTTTGCCGAGGTTTTCGAAGTTGAAATAGAGTTACTCAGGCACGGAAATCACTTCATAATGTGTTCAGCTTCCACTCGTGATGCTATCCTGCAGAGTCCACCGGAAGTGGTGTATCAAAGGGCTTTTTCATCAAGTCCAAGATGAAACCAACTGAGCGAGAGCCCTTTCAGTTTCTTATCTTTAAACCCACCGACATATCATCTATGGAGGTGGGGTAAATTTCGCACTAAGAAACACTTCTTTGATGGCAACCACAAGAAAGGGGGTGGCGAGATGCCCCAGTCACGAGTGGGGTTTTTTCTGTCAGATCAAGGATGTTCTAAAGAAGCTTCTGTTATGGAGTCTCAAGGAGTCACGGCCAAAGCTGGGTGACAAGATCCCGTACCCGTCCGTCATCCCTCCTGCTTTGTCCCGCCAATATTGGAAAGACACAGTAATATACAGTTCTTAGGTGCTGGAGAGTGGTAACTACGGCGGATCTTATGGTGGTAGGCTTGCCAAAACCAGGGACGCAACCTAATAAGTTGCCTTTCGTAGCCTGGATTCGCTCCTACTGTTCTAAATATGGAGCTGTTTATCGAAGCGTGGACAAGCACTGCTTTTCTCCGTCTCCACATCCACTTGCATAATTTGCTATGAGTACGACTAGATGCCAACTAGCTAAACAGCCACCTTAGGCCGTCAATCGCCCAATACTGCCACACGCCACACACAGTGGGCGTCCTTTCAGCACGCCGCAAGCTTGCTGCAAGCTCAATTCTCGCGCCCCGGCGTGCAGGGACAGAAAATGGATCCCCTCGCCAGTTTTTTCATGTTTGGTCCCATTTTACACAAAGTGACGATATAGTCCTGGCTCAGAATGGGACCATGACCAAACAAAAATAAGGAAGTGATCCCATTTGGTCCCATTTGGTCCTTTCTATTTTTAGAAAATTTTAAGCTTATTTTGGCACAATTTTTCAAATTTGGCTATTTAAAACAGGAGGGAAAAAAATATTAAACTGTGAATACTGGTCCCATTTTCCAAACGTGACCAGTAGTCCCACTGGGACCACATGGGACCATATGGGATCACTATGGGATCACTATCTCAGGTCTGTACCCGATCAACGGGACCATCAGATAATTTAGTCCTGGTCCCAAACATGGTTCCCAGGCAGTCTAGTCCGATTTCAAGCTTGCTCTCCATGCTCTTGGTCCAAAAAATCTCAATCTTTCACAAGTCTTGGAGTGAATATGGCACCTCCATCCACTGGATTGATCGGTGCTGTTGGATGTCGCTATCTATCTCTTCAAACAGCTGATTCAGGAAAGACCACATCTCGGTCGCGTTTGGTTGGCAACGTGCGAATATACCCATCCCATAACTATACAAGCTAGGAAGCAGATCAGGCCCAGCTACCCGCCGAATATGGGGAACCATTCACAGAGTTTCATACCATTTCTCCAAATGATACTGTCGCTGGTTCGACATATCTTTCAATCCACATATTATGGAGCTCCCTTTGGGCTTGTCTTGAAATGGACAGATCGGGCGAATGTTGAAGAAGCTATGGCAATGCAACTGACACGGAAAGCTGGCATGCCTGTCCCCAAAGTGCTATGTTCTGGCGAACATCCCGCTTCGTTCAACCGGTCATTTTCTATTTTGATGACCAGGCCGCCCGGTTTGTCCCTTGAAAACTCATACGACCCATTCGAGGTGGATGTGGAATGGCCATGGATAAATGAACTGAAGATGTGCCTCCAATCGATGCGTTTATGGCAAGGGCCCGAAAACCGTATCTGTTCCGCGATTGGAACCTCGATTCGCAATTCACAGGTGCCAGGCCATGTCATGGGTCCTTTTGAAAGTGAAGCAGAGCTGCACGAGTACCTCTTGGGCCCAGCTTCTATGCAAGGGTTTAAATCTACAGAAGAATATGAAGAGATGTTATCGCGAGCAAGAAAAATCCAACAACAGCTCCATCGAATCACGTTCACCCATGGAAATTTCAAAGTTCATAATATACTTGTCGACGATGGCGGGCACCTGTCTGATTTTTTGATTGGGAATCTCCTGGCTGGTGTCCAGAATACCGGAGGTTTACCACCGCGGTGCATTTTGGGAAGAATAGCTGGTGGTATCAATTGGCCTTGTGGATGGGAGGTGATCGATACTTGGAGGATCTGGATTCTGATGTCGCACAGAACCTATTAACCGTTGGCTCATATATAGCATGGTAGTTGGAAGCCATTATATTAGCACTATGTATTTTTCTGACATGCATTATTCTGGAAAGTAGTAATGGAAGCAATTCTATTAGAAGGGATGATAGCATCTTCTGCATTGGATTCTCCCGCACGATAGCATTTTTGAGTTCACAGGATCTCAGAATGCTTCCCCATTAACGCTATTTTGGAAGGGTCTGGATGTCCCACTTAGATTCTCAGAATGTTCAGTGGGATGTACTAAAGGGTGAGGGGTTAGGCCCGGGACATAAGGTTAGGCCAGTCGGGAAGACACCAAGATCGAGGGCCGGGTGCGGCTGTGTACTCACCGTCCGAACCTTCGAACGTGGACATTTTGTATTTTTGAAACTTGAAAGGCTATCCCAATAGAGTTGAGGTAGCTGTCAATCTTGATCTTCTATCAATAAATCACGTGATATGACACACGGATGACGTCAAATGCCATTGACGCTGCCAAGGTGTGGCTGAGCGCCAAGGTTCCCGAAGTCTCAGGCACACTTGCCCTATCCAGGACTAGTTATATGTTGAGGTCATCACTCTGGAGCTCCAACACACAAGGCTTAAATCTTGTAACTCCCCAGCGGTGATCTCTGGCGTCAAAAGTTTTGTTGTTTCATCGAAGCTCCTTGCTTTTCTTCGTGCTACAATCCCTCGATGAACGAATCCTCTGACGACCCTCCATTAATACACCGCATTGCTCGCCGGTTCCAACTCAGGGCTGCTGCTCATGAAGACTCACGAGGAGTAAACAACCGCTCTAATCACGACCACAACCATATCCTACCCATAACAAATCCTTCTGCTCAAAAACATGACCCAGATGACAAAGCTGGTAACGAACCCAGTTGTCAAGATGAGTCAAAACCTATCCCCACGACCGAAGCAGCCTCAGTCGTTTCCCTCTCCGCTTCGGCCACAAACGATACTGGCAGTCAGGGAAATTCTGCCACCATAGGAGCTGTGGAAAAGGGCTCTCTTATAATTCGAATATACCATACCATCCGCTTGATTATTTTGTCAAGCTGGATCAACTGGGGTCTCGTTTTTGTTCCCCTTGGAATTGCCTTGGGCGCGGTGAATCGTTCCATGGGAGACCAGAGTCCGATCAGCCCAACCGTTGTGTTCTCTATAAACGCCGTGGCCATCATTCCTCTGGCTTCATTGCTTAGTTTCGCGACGGAGAACGCGGCGAGAAACCTAAGTGACAAAATTGGAGCGCTATTGAATGTCACGTTCGGAAATGCTGTGGAACTCATTATATTGTATGGACAATCCCTTCCATTCTTTTGACAGATATAGCTAACGATACCACAGCATGTACGTCTTCGAAGTCAACTTCAATCAAATATTCACAGTCCGCCCCAGTTTGCTATTTCATTTCATACCAGTCGAAAAACGCTGGCCAGGATACTTACTGACTCTGAATTACTCTCGAACAGCATTGCGCTTGTAGCTGTGAGTTAACCTGATCTTTAATTTTCTTCCCGTTGTGTATACGATATTAACACAAATCCTTTTTCAGAAAGAAGTCAGGATCGTACAAGCATCTCTACTTGGGTCCATTTTAGCAAACCTATTGCTTATTCTAGGAATGTGTTTCCTCTTTGGTGGTCTTCGATATCGAGAACAGGTAATAAAATTCTAGCTCAGGAAGTACTACTGGTTGCCTCGAAACTAATCGAATGTTACTAGCTATACAATTCGAATATTACCCAAATGAGTGCCGCTTTGCTCAGTCTCAGCGTCATGAGTCTTCTTTTACCAGTACGATCTCCCACAATTTCTCGCCCTCCCGCAACCCTCCCCATTAACATTCTCTATTCATAGACCGCTTTTCACGCCTCATTCAACAATATGGAGATTGCCGATGCCGTTGTATTGAAAGTGAGCAGGGGTACCAGCGTGGTAAGTCCAGATACCCGAAAATACTTCAAATTTATTCCGTGCTGACAATTTCAAGATCCTTCTGCTGGTATATGTTCTATACTTGCTATTTCAACTCAAATCTCACGCGTATTTCTATGAAAGTACTCCTCAGCACAAAATTGACGAAGAATCTCATCCAGGAGTCCTAGCCGACATGTTAAATTCCTCCAGCTCATCGGAATCTAGTTCATCAAGCGACAGTGACACTGACAGAACCTCGGGGTCCTACACACGAACCAAGCGCATCAAAAACGCACTAAAAAAACGACGACGTCGTAGGCGGAGCATTAACTCGAAAGACCCGCGACAAAGTTTTTCATCCACTTCCGTTGCTCATACCGTTCCGTCAAGCTCATCGCCAATGACAGAATCATGCCCATCGCAGCCCGAGGGTCATTCAGAATTTAGGTCGCCTAGTGTTGACCGGGCAGATAGTGGTGATGAGGCGGATACGGACGAGGCAAACAAGATTCGACACTCTCCTCGATCTCATCCCGTTTGCAAGGATTTTGCAGGCCCTGACTCCTCCATCAATTTTCACGGGAACAGACAAAAGCGAACAAAGAAGTGCCACAATCACAATGAGGGTAACGAGCGCATGGACATTGTCAATGACCCTGTGGTGCAACCGAATAATCAAGTCGACCATCCAACCTCTGATTCCACTCCGCATACCCATGCCAAGCGACAGGTTAACTTTGCCCCTGATGCTACCAATTCTCCCGAGCCAACGGCCGCAAAACGGCCGCTCGCTGTACGCAGTTTGTCAAACCGCCAGGTCCTTCCACGGGTTTTCACAAACAGGCCACATCTGTACTCTACTCAGAGTACTACATCGACTCCCTTCGGCAGTCAATGTAGCTCTGGTGGAAGTGAATGTGGTCTAAGACGTTCGAATTCGCATCCTGGTCGTTTGCAAAGCCCGTTTAGTCGCCCGATAATGCCCTCAGCTCAGCCACTTCCGCACCTCATGGCTATTGTTCCATCACAGAGTCCCGACGGGATTGCAACTGAGACTAGAGGATCATGTCATTTATCGCGCACGGCTTCTATTATTCTCCTAGTGGTGTCCACAGCCCTTGTCGCTGTCTGTGCGGAGTTTCTAGTCGATAGCATCGAATACCTTGTTGAAAATACTGGCCTCAGCCAAGCCTTTATTGGGTTGATTATCTTGCCTATTGTTGGCAACGCTGCTGAACACATCACTGCAGTGGTGGTGGCTGGCAAGAACAAAATGGATCTCGCCATTGGTGTTGCACTAGGGAGCAGTATTCAGATTGCTCTTTTTGTGACACCCGTCATCGTGCTGCTGGGATGGTGCCTGAACACTGAAATGTCGCTCTACTTCAGCCTGTTTGAAACTGTCTCGCTGTTTGCCTCTGCGTTCATCGTCAACTATCTGGTCCTGGACGGCAGGACCAATTACCTCGAAGGGGCTTTGCTTATATCCGCTTATGTGATTATTGCCCTGGCCGCTTTCTTTTATCCCTCGTGCGAGAATCTGAGCATGGCTAGTGGACCACACGATGCGGCAGCTTGTTAAAGACATGCTGGCTTTTCTCGTCGATGAGGCTAATACGGGTGCTGAGACGGCGTAACATTTCGGTGTTTTAATAAAGATTATGGAAATGGACAGGACTTGCTAGTGGTCGTTAGGGGATGATATTGTGGGAAATTGCTTAATTGATGGTTTTAGAAGGCAAAATAGGTTTTCCAAATAGAGTAGGCTTGAATGCCAATAGCCTTGCATAATCAAATGGATTGCTTAGCAGTCCCTTACAATAAGTCAAGGAAAGCAAAAGCTCAGATATGTCAAAAAAAAAAAAAAAATGAGGTACAACTAAATCTCCGTTCCATTGACACTCAACCTCACGCATTATCATTCAGACTCACATCCGTTCCACCATCCTAGTTATTTGCATCCCTTTCGTTCTCAACGCCACGAATCCCAAAATTCAGGGTCAATATCTCATTACTCGTAGAATCCAGTCTCTCACGCGTTGTCCTGTAGAGCCTCGGGATTCCTGTCTCCTCAAAAGCCACGTTTCCACCACCTTTGCCATCATTCATATTACGGACCATTTTGGCGATCCCCTTGCCAGTTAGAAAGGCCATGGGCATCCCGTGTCCACTAAAGCCGGCAAGGATATATTGATTTGGTTTATCGGGAATTGGGCCTGCGTGCGGGAGAAGGTCTGCAGAATAGCCCATTACTGTTTTGGTTTTTATTGTTTTTTGAACAAGCTGTTAGCCCCGTGCCTGCTAAAAAGCTATTATGTGTGAAAGATACGTATGCGCGCGTGTGATTTAGCAGTCTTGCCTACTATGCAATATTGGTGTAGAGCTTTACTTACCGCCGGACCACACTTGCTCCGTGTACGCATCGCTATCCTCCCACCCAATGAAATGGCGCTGCATATATCCATCAAAATAACCTTTCCCAGCCTGTATGGGCTCCGTGTCGTTGGTATTTCCATACCAGTTTCCCAGGTTAGAGACATAGCTCCCCCTCCCACCACCGACAATGATACTTCCATCCGGCCGCGGGATAAGATAGTCATATCCTTCAGCCCCCCATTGTAAGCTGTACGTGTTTGGCAAATAGGGCGCGGGCTTACCTGCTGGCGTTAGAATGCGGCTACATATTCCACGGACGGGGACGATTTTGCCGGTATATTCGGGCGCAATGGCGGAAGTGTATGCATTCGTGGCGAGGATTACTTTCTTGGCCTTGATAGCGCCGCGCGATTCTGTGGTTACGGTCCACTCTCCAGTTGTTGGGTCGGGCGTTTCAGAGATTCCGGTGACGGGTGTGTTTGTTTGGAGGTTCACGATGTCAGGAAAGCGGGATAGGAGGCTGGAGAGTAGATGTAAAACGAATTTGTAGGGCCAGATATGTGCGGCTGTGTGATGCAGGCAGCCTTTGGCGGATTTTACGCCAGATACCTAGGGCGATCAGTCGCATATTAGCAGGTGGCATGAACTTCCTTTTTGGTGGATTGTGAGACGGGTTGGGATTGAGAGGTTGTTCGAATGCCCTGTTCTAATCGTGAAATGGGAATGTTAAGACACACCCTCTCTGCATTTTTGGACGTGTACTGCACATCTTGCCTCAAAGAAAGGCCCGATTTTATGAGCTCGTTGAATTTCTCTTCAATCTTCTTGGAATGGTCCTCTTGAAGAAAGATCTCAAAACTCCTCGTCATGGTGAAATCGCACTCTATACCTTCTTTCTCAATCACGTCCCTGATCGCGGGGATGTGTTCAGCTTCAAAATCTGAGAGTTCTACTGCCGCTTCAAGGCCATGTTTGTCTGCGTGTTTTATTATTGGGAGAACTGGGCTGGGTCGTATATGTCCACCTGCCGATAATAGCGTCAGAATGAATGTCCGTCAAAGAACTTTGCCACCAGGGGGCAGCTCTTTTTGTTTCCTTTTTCACGCCTTCGCCATTAAGTGTTGGTTTTAAACTTTCAAATGAAACAAACTTGCCATTACGGCCTGTGGCCCCGAAACAAGCCTGTCTAGCTTCAAGAATTACGACTGAAGGAGGGGCGGGGTTGTCCTGTAGAATGTGATAAGCGGTCGAGACACCTGCATAGCCAGCTCCTATAATCAAAATATCGCATTCACTCGGGAGATTTTCGGTTGAACGGTGGTTTTCCAGAGCGTGCTGCTCTCTATGCCAGAACGAACGCATACCATTGGGCACTGGGAACGGTTTGGTGTTTGGCGCGGCCATGTTGTGATGTGTCTAGGATAGGTGGGCAATGATAGAGCAACAGGATATAGTGACAGCTATCAGAAATGTTTGCCCATGTGCTATTTAAACTGGCAGAGCGTCAATTCTCAACGAAGCACTGAAACATTTGATTCCCAATAACGGCCTCCTCCTATTAGATAGAACACCAGGATTTCTCTCTGGCGGGGTTCGGCTGAATGTTGAGATAACCGGGGATCTGGAGCCGGAGGTGCCACCACCACCACTTGTACCCACACTAGCTGTCCGAAAGCCGCATCGCTAGTTCTTAAACCCACAATGGTTAGTAGATCGACTAGTTGACTTTGATTTAGATGCTTATTTGCCAACTTCGGCTCCTTTCAGGAAGAGGATTGAGTCGTTATCTATGGTTGAATAGGCATTCCCCTCCAGCGTCATCCCCTAAATATTTCATAATCTTCTTTCTCATTGTCTTTAACTTCGAACCCCTGATGTCAGCTTAAGGTTTTGAATGAACCACGGTTCGAAATTCAACTTTATTTGGACCTCCTTGATGACTCATCATGGTCTGCTCAGCCACACGCTCCGCCTCATATCTGGATTTGCTTCTACTAGAACATCCTCTGCATCTTGATGTATGCATTTAAGGAATATACTGGCCGAATACTATATATTTGACCTATTTTTGCCAATAATAACCGTTTTTATCTCCATTATTTACCTGGATTTCTCCACGAAGACGGCATAACTGGAAATTTCATCTGTGCGGACTCGGTTTACCGAGTTCGGCCTTTCCTTCCCTGTCTTGGGTTGTTTGTGTGATAGAAACCTTGCGGTTATTTCACCCCGACATCGTGCCAGGAGATTAAGCGGCAGTATAGGGTTAAGTCTATGCCCTCAGTTCTTTCCTGGACCTTTTTGAAATGCCTTTCTTCTGTTGCGGAGGAACCGATAAGGATGAAGGTGCGGTTCCAAGCCGGCCTATAGAGAAGAGTGATGGTCCAGCTAGCAAGCAACAGCCCAGCAAATGCCCACCACCAACGTCTTTTACACCTAGAATACAACAGGGTACTCCGGATATGTCCGCTCTATCTACGGGTGATGAGAAGCAGCGTGTTTTCGGTCATAATGAGGCCATCGTTGCTGGGCCTAGCACCATCTCGGAGATTTCTAGGGGAGCAACCCATCAAACTCCAGAGCCGCTCGTATCTAGAAGCGCTGGGGCAACAACAGCTACCGCAGGACCTCCCCCCGGGTATCAAGACGGAGCACAAGATGAAGACACCAAAGCCCCGCAAGGCAATCCACCTCCCTACCACAACTGGGAAGAAGCTGTGCCAGATACGGCTATGTTTCCTCCACCCCCGATTGGAGGCTATCTCTATTCCAATACGGGGAATGCATCAGAAGAAGATGCCGATCGAGCTCATGACTTCTGCGATAACACTCCGTTGTGGACACCATGCACACCATCAGACCCTGTCTATGATTCGGTTCAAAACTTTGATCTTCGACCTGTTCGGCCGCAAGAGTACAACGGGAGCCTAGAAGTTGTCAATAAAGGAATGTGGAGAGGACGCACCCAAGACCAGAATGGAGACTGTATTCTATTGACGGGTTTACCAGTGTACTTTCCTGCAAAGGACTCGCCCTTAGTCACAGAACGATCGAAAATCATATACTTCGAAGCAAAACTCCTTGCCCAACATAGGGGAATCAATGGCCAAACTAGCGGGTTTTCCATCGGGTTTGCAGCTCAACCATATCCGACATGGAGATCGCCCGGCTGGGAACGAGGCAGCGTGGGTGTTTTCTCCGACGATGGGTGCAGATTCGTAAACGATTCGTGGGGCGGGATGGAGTTCACCAGCCCATTCAATGTTGGGGAAACAGTTGGTTTAGGAATGAAATTCTCATTGCCATCTCCAGAGTCGTTCGCACAGTCTCAAGCCACTGGCGCATCACCAAATCTTCCGGTGGAAATATTCTTCACGCGGGATGGAAAAATTGTAGGGAGTTGGGATCTACATGAGGAGGTTGATGAGGATGCTGGCGGTGTTGGGGGTCTAGAAGGTGATTTTGATTTGTATGGTGCGCTTGGGTTATTTGGGGGTGTCGAGTTTGAGGTCTGTTTCAATCGTTCTGGATGGTTGTGGGTTCCTCCAGCTGCGTAATCGCATGTTTTGCGTCCCTCGTTTGTCGTTTCGTTTGGCTTCCTTAGTGTTCCAATACCAATGTTGAACTTTGTGCAATACATAAGAGTACATACATACGGATCCCTATCCATTTCAATGTCAATATTCCCAACTACTTTAAACAGAGCAGCGGCTGCAGATCTATGAGGATGGGCGGTGAGGAATCCAACGAGTTGCACTTGATACTGTTCGGGTAATTCGACAGCTAAAAATTGATAAATTACTTCCATCCTACGATATTCTTTTGACTCCGCCCATTAACTTTGGCGATTTCCTGGTCACAGGGCAATGACCTCTAACTTCCGATCAGGTAGGTGCTGAAAGAACTTCCAAAGGAGAGAATCTTATTCCGTAAACGAGACTCGCCTCTTATATTTACGCATTTTAACTCAGCGGAACGCGACAATGTTATTCCGAACATCAAATCTTTCGATGCACCACAGGAATGAGATTTTAGAAAACGTCCTCATTGACTTTAAAAAGTATACTCTGGATATTACGATATGCGCCTTTATATTGGGCTTTTGGACCCATATTACACTAGATCTCTTCATTTCCTTTAAAAAGCCCATGAGAATGCGTTGGAAAATTCCGTTTCTGCTCAAGGGCACCAAAAGCCTGAAGACTCTGAAGCGTTCAAACGCTACGAATACCTCTCTACCAACGGGCTAAATGTATAGAGGATATTATATGTGTGGCATAGGCAGGGCTAATGCGCGGTACTGAACCCTTGGCCGAAATATTGCCCCTTTCATCGGCTAACAGATATCGAAGCTAGGAACCGTCACCATGGAAAATAAACCGAGCACCCCGTGCTGGGAGAAATTATATGCACTGGATAAAGCCAGCTAAAATAAGATTGACTATGGCCATGGCCATGGCACTAAGTGCAACAGCTGGGTGCATTGGGACATCGCACTCTTTGGAGAAGCGGTAAGCCTAGGTTCGTGCAATAACGCCGGAATATCCTTCTCACGTATCTTGAGGAAATACAGGTTTATCAAGCACTTTCTGGCCCCTCCACTCGAGCTTCTTCCACTCACCAGTGGTCAATCTGGACACCTTTATGTAGATTTATGTCTACAGCTACTTGGCCTCCGAGGAAACATGGGCGTGTTGTATGACGGCATGCAGCGCTACTGGGTTTCACATACTAACAACTGCATATCATTAGCGAATCATCATCCCATTTGCTCATCCAGGTTCACGAGTTATCAATGGATTTTATTGGCCTCCCTGCTCAGGGATCTCCAGTGGCTGGAACCCACAAACGGTTCCGCCAGACCTTCCTGGCCACATAAATTTCCATGGCGCTCAAACCCTCGTCCTTGCAAGTTCTCTTGTCCCAAGTTTCTTTGGTTTCCATGGCATCCCTGTCTTAGCAGGGCCTCCGTACCGCAGACGGAACCTGCTGGGGCGGCCCGTGCGTGCAACCGCTTTGCAGAATGGCTGCTGTGTGGCCCTGACTAATGCGAGTTCGACGCGAGGAAGGCGCTGGCAAGTGACTTTACCTTGAGCCCAGGTTCGGAATCCGAGCCGTAAGCTTTGTTTTGTTCCGCTGCATTGAAATCCCCTGCTCGGCTAGAGTCGATACAACTATTGGTCTGGCAAGGGCAATCCAGTTTATCCGGATATCTCAATCTTCTTTGACCCCGTCCGCACATCCATTTAGCGCCTCTTTCCCAACGACGGTGACCTTCATGGAAATGCACAGTGATGTTTTCCTAGTATTTAAAACAACTGTGTCTTGCAGATTGCGACGGGGGAAAGAGCAATATTGGTTTGCGTTGCCAATCACGAGGGTTTAGTGTTGATGGAACAAAATTAACCCAGTCAGGCCACTCCCCTAGCCTAGCTCTACTTGTTCTTTTAGAATATGCACGCAGTTTCTTAATAGTTCGCATAGGCATTATGGAATTTTTTGCTAACGTATAGGGTACCACCGAAAAATCACCATCCATTCCTGTTGTCAAGTACAAATAAAGCCCTTACAGATCACAACATGTACCGTACACAGACGGCACAGTAGTTACGTTACACAACAACCTGCTCCCTCAGCGTTTGGCCAACTCGCCTCTGATATTTTAAAACGTTCAAGCGAACATAAATCCGCAAGCGCATATACAGTACATACACATGAACCCCTTTACAGAATGCTGTTGTTCGAATCTGACCCACTGTTTTGCAACGCGTATTTTAAGCTCTATCAACCAAGTAGCTAAAGTATTATTGTTAGATTCCAGTGTGCCTTAAAGCACAATATCAAAAATCAACAGGGGGCGAATATATATCTCAGGAGGTAAGTTCTATGGTACTAACATGTATCTATAAATAGTATATAAACATCAAGCTTTTCATATATATAATGGAAAAAGGAGTGTTCTCGACCTTATACTGTGTTCTAGTAGCAGTAAAGAATAAGAAAGCTGCATAAAATTGTAGATCCTAACATGATAGGGACGGCTGAATATTAACATTATTCACGGTCAAATGAGCTCAGGGGGCAAACAAAACAAGTCACTGATATTCGAAAAGATGCCTCGGCGCTCTTGCGAAGAATAGTTTCTCAATATCAACCTGCCTAGAAATAAGAAATCTATTAAAGCCGCTGAATCAATCATACAGTTGTAGGTAGTTACAATTCTTTGAATTATCCAACTTGAAGCCAAAATTCCGTGCTGGACACTGAGAGGTATGTACATACACTACATGCGGGAATATCCATTATCAAAATATAACTGAATTTTGTGGTGAATATTTAAGCTAATATCCAACACCATGCATGGAACAAGAGTAGTTCTCTCGGGCAATCATCGGAATATTGAGCATGTAGTTACGATGATCTGTACAAGCCTCATCCATGTAAATGGCCAATGAACAATTAGGGCACAGGAAGAAGAAGCTTTCGCGTGCCCTATGCTAACCATTGCAACCCGTGATATGGAGGGGAATGGCGACACCTGAAGAGATGAAGGTTAATCATGTCCACACCGACATTACTCGGTTCAGCCAGACAAGATTGCACGATCCCAAGCTACCGTCAAATGAACCGTTACATACTTCCTATTTTGCATGGCAACAGCTTGATGAGGTAAGTGGCCGTTTTTTTAAGAGAAAAGAAAAGAAAAGAGAAAAGGAGAGAAAAAGAAAAAGCAAACAAAAATGATAGCCTTTGCTCGGTAGTTAGTTACCCCTGCCCGCGGAACGGCTCGGTCACCCTCCATGTCAGAATTCCGCCATGCACGCCATGCGATAACCCCGGTGAGGCTTTCTTAATCCTCGTGGTTCTGAGTAATACCATGCAAAAACATGCTGCCCATGGAGAAAAGAAGCGGGAAAAAAAAAAGAAAACGAAAAAGAAAACCCAATGGCTTGCGTGAAAGGTCCATGGGTGTTCCTGCATATTGCTCAAATAGGAAATGCTAAAGCGTCGTTGGCCCCAGCTAGTTGAGGAAAAATTCCTGCCGCTGTTTCCGAAGAATTTCGTATGATTCACCAATTCATGGACAAATTCCGATGCAGTGTGCATTTACTTGTACCCTGGTATCAATTGATGGACCTGGAGCAAAACCCTAGAAGCAACAATCACCTAATTTCTCATTGTCATTCAGCAACTGCTGCGGCAAAAAGAAAATAAATGGGAAAGATAGACTTCTTCGTTTTGCGTTTCTTGAAACGCGCTTAGGATCCGCAAAAACTTAATAACATCCTATGAGCGGGGGCCATCACAAGTAGTGCACGGGGGGAAGTACAGATAGCTTCCGCGGCAGCGGCCTTCAGCAAGAATGGCCGCTGGCAGGCCGCTCGTGGGCATCGGGCAATTAGCCTAGCGGGATTTGTGTAATCCGCTTTTTCGCAGGAAGGAAGCGGAACGTTGATGATGACAAAAGGAGATGCCTAGTGGAGCACATCATTCATTCAACTCTCAGCACCATTAAGTACCATGCAGGGCATGAAATTATTAGCCCACAAAAGATGCAAACCCGGGATGGTGACTGTTTTTGGTTACGTTCGCGCGCACCATATCAGACGAGAGAGAGGAGGAGCTTGAAAGTGCTGAGTAGTTCCTTTCTTCGTACCTCAGCCGAAGTTTTCGGTCAGCAAGCGAACTTTGCAAAAATGTTTGGTCTAATTCCGTACAATCTATTATTCATGGCCCATGGGTTAACTTCGCGTGGTTTGTAGATCGCCGGGGTTTCTACCCACAGTAGTCGGCACGTGTTGGTGAAAATTCCGGAGTATGGATAAAAAATATCCAGACAGGGAGCATCAAATTTCCGCAGCTGAGAACTTTTTGTTTCAAGGCTAAATATTTTTAGTTCATTATAAATTAAGGCTTACTCGGTACGGGTCGCTCCCGTACGGCTTCGTAGATCGGCAAAAAATGAGTGGAAACGAGATCGAAACGAAAGTTTCTTGAAAATAACAAAGAAAAGCTGTGATTGGACAGTTATTTCCCACTTTCTCAAAGATGAAGCTGGGAATATTCTTACAGGTTCTAGACTTTGCTCCAAACATCCCTGATCGGTTGAAAACCTCATCCACAAAATGTCAAGGTGTCCCCTTGCAAGTGCAGGTAGCCGAGAATGGAACGTAGCTCGGTGGTAATCATCGTTACGCACTTCCTCAAAGCATGTTCCTTCATTAGTTATCCCGTGGAAAACTCAGCACTAACTACCTGGTCATTGGTTGACAATTGCTCAACGTGACACGCCCTCCATGCATATATGTCTGAGAAATAGTGTTGAATCCACGAAGGTGTTTCAAGCAATGATTTGCTTAGACCATGGCGCAAGGTTTGAACCAAAACACTGCCGTTTTTAGCTACATGCATCGGCTTCTGCGTTCATTGAGCGGAGATCCATTTTTCTTAAAGCAATAGGGACATAACATCGTGTCACAAGCCAGCTAGCATTTGAGGCGGTTGAAACTTTGAATTTTGCAACTTTGGGGGTCGGCTGTCCTTTCAAAAGACAGGGATGTAGCGCATAATTTAATTGTTCTTATTGTGCGTACAAGGATATAAGGGTTAGCAAGTCTGGCCAGGCTTCACTCCTCGGCAAATCTTCAATATATTTTGCGTGGCATCAAATCTCAAAAGTGAGGACGAATATGCAGAGCCACAAAGAATTTTGAAGGCTATTGATGGAACCTGCAGAAAGACTGTAGTAATCGCATCAAGGTGGGTGGCGGAAGCGGCTGGGCTAAACTGGATATCAGTGTTGAATAAAAGGGACCTTTAAAGTATTATCAAAGTCATATGTGGAAGATGTAAGCCTGGAAAGAGAGCAGATCTGCGCGTGAAACCCGAACTTCCACGCCTATTGAGATTCTCAGAGTGGATGCAGCAGATTTCGAAAAGTGCTGAGAGCAAAGATATCAATCTGATAACAAAACTAGCTAACTCACTTACCAGTCGCAAATACTGTCAAAAATAACAAAGAACTTCAGTCCATTTGTTAGCAAGCTTTCCCAAGATGGCCATAGTCCCCTGCCTACTTACTCTATTGGTGGGTGGGAGCATCAGCCCGAGAATATTCTCCTGCTGAGTTATAATGTTGGGAGCTGGTTGGCTGCTTCAAATCATAGTTTCAGCTTTAACTACTCTGTATATCACACAGCCGGTATGTTCTTGCAGTTGATGATTTTATTCACAGAGTATTTTTCCGAAGGATTAGCGTCCGATTGCTTTGAATACCAGGAAATGGCGCAGACCTGGACTTGATGTGCAACGCATCAGTGTACATGTAGATACAAACACGATTACTTATCAGAGAGAGGGCTCACCTGCATGAAGCTGAAGACACTGTACATACTACAAGACCTCCTGTGAAAAACCAGTCAGAGCTGGAGCCGAAATTTGATAAAAACTTTATATCGCAGCCAAAGTTACAAGTTCAGTCTCCACTAACGGGGTGCCCACTGCCCCACTTATCCTTGGCCAAATTCCCTAGATAGGCATATACATGTAACTTGATACAAGATAAGATACCAAGAGGGAGCTGTGGGTTCTAGATCGCCTGAAGCCGGCGGGCCGCTGGTCAAACACTTCTGGACCGTGGGCAGACGCCCACCCGCAATCATCTCGGTCCAGGCTAGTAGCCGGGTCAGGGTTTTCAGATAAAATGCAGTTTATTATTATTATCTATCGAACTGGCAGCGTATTATCGAAGGAAGCCTGGCCCCTACAGCCCTAAGCTATGCGTGGGTGTTGAGAACATTTAGGTTTGCGTTGCCAGATAATTCATCAAGAGACGTCAATCGTAGCTTGGTAGTTCAGAGCGCAAAGAATAGTTAAGTTAAGTAACTCTGCAACAGGTAGCGAGCCAGACCAAATCTTTTCGAGAATCCCTAGGCTGGACCTGAAGGTTGAGAAGCTGAGGCTATCCAGCCCTTGAACATGGTATCACCAGCAATGGAAAACAGAAACAAAACCCTACTGCCAAGTCAGAAGCAAATATGCCAAAAAGAGACATAAGGAAGCGATGAAATACTTAGTGGGTTGAGAAATACAAACTCTTTACAACAGTATCAATGGATGACAGCTTTGTCAATGTGTGACTTTAGTTGTGTGCGATGCTGCCGGCAAGTTGCAGGTCCTGAGATGATTGACTGTAAACTGAGGCTCTTCAGAACCATCGCCACAGAGACGGGTCGCCAACGCCAACATCAGAACATTTATGGAGTACTCCTCCACCTTGTTAGTTTTGTTTCCACGGCGTATCATTGCCAGTCAGACAGCCTGTTCTTTTTTGCTCTCCATCCGCGCATATGAAAGGAACATTGTACTTTTACGCTTTCCTGAGCAAGGGATGGAAAAGGTAGCGGCTGGAGGCTCAAAAAGAAATACCCCAAAAAGAGCCACTGAGCGAGAGATGAGAGCTGGATTTCCACTCCAAATTTTGTGGGAACAAAAATTGGGCAAGCCAATTGATAACTAGTTACGGAGTACTTGAATTTCCGTAAGATATTTACTCGTTGTCAGTGTCATCAGTTCACCTGCTCTTCTCACTCCGCGTAGCTAACCAATGATGTATCAAACCACAGGGCTTGCCAGACATCTTGATATAAGCAGATCAATCTACTTCTCCACAGGCAGTGGCGCATTCAAATTGTTTCTCCCTTGTTTCTGCTGTGATTCAGCCTCTTACATCTGGCACATCTCGTTATACAGCTCAAACCCACCCGGGTTAGCGGCTACGCCTCGCCAACAAATAACGTCTCGTCAGGGAAGATCGCCACTGGGATCATCACATTTCATGGCCGCAACGCGCCAACGCGCCACTCTGCGCGGTGGGGAAAAGGGCAGACCCGAAAAGGCGTTGAGAAACGAATGGCGTTGGGATTCAAGCTCGGATTGCTATGGCTCAAGAAGTAAATTGTAAGACAGAACGGCCAACAAAGGAATCTAACATAACGCAGCATGTAACGAGGAAATGCAATAGGAGACTTTGCAGTTACCGCAGCTAACCAGAGGATAAGCCATACAGGCGAATTTGGATATAAAATAAAAGAAAGTAAGGATCCATGGAATAAGCCTTTCATGCATGATGTTCTACTTCTATCTCAGCGCCTTGTTTCCCACTTCCACAGTGCCTTGTTGCTTATCCTCTAAAAGGTACTCACATAAAGCATGCTCATTTGAACAGGAAAAATCCACTAGACCCTTGCCACAGAGCTCTGATCTTTTTATAAACAATGAGACGATCCTGTTGGCAATATCCATTTGCAGCCAATTTTTGGGGGGGATCGCTTGTGATGGGGAATACCATACATTGCCAGAAAGCTGATGTTCGCAAATGTGATTGGAACGGATTCTCGCCATCTTGTAGTTTGAATGGGGGATGACCATTCCAATCAAAGGGTCAGGCAGAGCATTTACTCTAACATGAAAAATATCCCTCGGCTTGGTGATTTGAGATTTTGGCAATGATTCGGAACTCCACCTGCTCTTCATACCAATCGCCCTTGTTTAACTTCTTGCTCAAGGGCCTGAATGCGGGCTAGACGTTATGTTCATCACCCGCAGGTGCTTCGGCGATTTTCAGTGCTAACTCTATCATGATTGGCAGTAACCGAGCAGCGAGGAACCAACCCGATTTCTCCTAGTACCTACCTCCTGTTGAGCCCACCTCAAGAGTTTTGCCGCCGCATGTGGAACGCCCGCTAATCGAAGCTCAGTGCAGATTGCTTGCGGACCACAGAGGCAATTGATAAACGGTGTATGTTTCAATTGATGGAATGTTCGGTGAAACTGGACAGTCCACTGCAACCTTTGCTCACCCCAGCTTCCACGAGCCTTCGAGTATTACTACCCAAGCACTTGCGATCATCCTCGCTGATAATCCTTGCTAGCGCTGGCATGTATGTACCATACCCCCTTGTCGTGGAAGTATGGTATCCATATTACCTTCAGCTGCATAAACACCGAAAATAAAAAAGCAAAATAAAAAATAAAGTTGAAAGCAACGAGCATAAATGGTAAGCCAACCGGAAAAAAAAAGAAAACCAAAGGCATAGAGTAATAAAAATTTGAAGAACTGGGATAACAATAGCTAATTTGGCAACAGGCAACTATTTCCTAGCCCAATTTGTTTTCTGTTGGTTTTATTTGCATATGATATCGACCTGCGCGTTATTCCATATGGGCTGTTCTCGGAGCTCCCCACAGCAAGGTTTTTGTATACCACCCCTCCCCCCAGTCATTCCTTCGTTTTCATGCTCCTCTGCTCCTCGCTCTTTATTAATCCGTACTATTTGGTTTATTTAATTCTTTCTCCCTCTTTTCTTCTCTTCTTCCAGATTATTTGTCTCATTCCCAACTATTTTCTCTATATCCAGTGCTTCTTCCACTGGGACTGTCGTTTCAATTGTTGGTGACCACGTTGGTTGACCTTGATTTTTATCTTTATCTGTCTTTATCTCCTTTTTGTTTATAGCTCCGGATCACTAGAATTTTTCCCCGGCGGCATTGTGTTTGCGTACATCTAAAGCTTCTGGGAAGACCACCCCAGCTCAGCGTTTATAATGGAGTTCGACAACATGTATATGCTTTGTTTTAAGATATTATTGTCAGTGCCCCTCACCCAGACAACTTCCAATTGGCGCTCACGAGCATTGCCATAGTGCTGAAGTTGTTACTAGAAACGCAACTTGATTAAAGGCCTTTTACTGATGCGGGAATGAAATAGCCTCTACCGTTACGTGCGTCTAGTTGTTAATCTAATTGCCGTTTGGACATTCCGGCCGATTCCACCACCAGAAAATCCGACCTTGACTTCTCAAGATGCAACAATTATCATACCTACTCTACAGGGCTGTGGGGATGAACTGGAAGAAACAATTCGAACCATTCTTATAAACGAGCCTTTCCAAATTATTCTTGTGACAATTGATGGCAACAAGGGAAACGCGGAGAAAATGCTGGAGAAGATGCCAGCATCAAAACACCGGATCAAATTGCTTAGCATCCCAAAACCAAACAAAAGACGACAGATGGTGCGCGCTATTCCCGAGGTCCAAACCAAAATTACAGTTTTTGTCGATGACGATGTAAGCTGGCCGCCGAAGGAGCTGCAGTGGCTATTGGCAGTTTTCGAAAAGGACCCCATTTACGGGGGGGTAGCAACTTGCCAGCGGCTAAGGCGATCAGATTCACCACTATTTTCTACGCAACGTGTGTGGGACTTCCTAGGAGCACTGTATCTGGAGCGCAGGAATTTTGATTGCGCCGCAACAACGCATGTGGACGGAGGAATGCCCTGCCTTTCCGGACGAACTTCTGCCTACCGAACGAAGATCCTTCAGGATCGGGATTTCACATATAATTTCACCAACGAGGAGTGGTGGTTTGGCAAATATGAATTAAATGCGGACGACGATAATTTCCTGTCGCGTTGGATGGTAACGCACGGCTGGGAGACATATTTCCAATACCACCCAGAAGTGGAAATCCAAACGACCCTTGAAAACAATTCAAAATTTCTCAAGCAGTGCGTTCGGTGGTCACGAAGTAACTGGCGGAGTAATCTCACAACCTTGGTCCAGGAGCAGGTTGTTTGGTAGTAGGTTTCCTCTCCCCCTTCTTTCAAACTAGCGTTACTTCATCATCCCATCCCTTGATTCTTCCCCCAACCCGAATTTGCAGGATTCTCGTTGCTTCCGGGCTTTGAGAGCTTTGCGATTTTCTTCCCGGAGTGGATTCAGTTCGAAAAATCACTGAATGCAACACGGGGAAATTTTATTCTATTTCAACATTGTGTTTTTTTCTTTATCTATTTTTTTCGGTTGCTATTTTTCTTTATCTCTTCTTTGCTTTTCTTTTCTTTTCTTTTCTTTTTCCACTTTTGCTTTTTACGCCTTGATTATGTGCAGACCACTTCGTATTTCTTTTTTTTGCTTAATTTTTTTTTCATGCTCTTTGTTTCCTAGCCCGTTCATTTCTTCCTTTTTTTGTGTTGCTTTTCTTGGCCTCTGAGGATCGAGCAATCCTAGTGGACCTAGCCCCAGCAAATCGCGCAATCAAAGCCCCTTCTCCTCCCTGGTGCCGAAGTTAGAGCTACAGCCCCATCCTTGTCACGATGACGAACCGCTAACATAAGGGGTCCGTGTTGGCACCACTTCCATTAGCCGCCAGCCGTGGAGTACCTACGCCGTTTATCTTACCACACTTTCGCCGCCCGCTTTCATTGGGGACCTCGCCCTCGTCGTGTTCTGCTACTACGGCACAAAGGAATGGAGTGAGGAGTCGCGCATGTTCGCACTCCAATCGTTAGCTTTGTGGATGTTTGTTAGCAAATTCATCAAGCTTCTAGGCCATTACATTCGATATCCTGTCGACTTCGTCCTTCTTCCAGTGTCAATACTGTTCGGATATTTCCACGGCCTGATAAAACTCTATGCTGCATTTACTCTGAATGTGGTAAGTCCGACTTTCCTTGTCCGTTCTCCAGCACAAAGTACAGACGCATGTGGGTCAGGTAACTTCCACCAACGTTACCTGGATGTCCTGTCCATAGTCCCTGGCAACTGGCCGGGATTGTTGGCAGTTGTTCTAGCCCTTCCTCTGTCCTTCCGAGAACAGCCCTTTCGTTTGCCCACCCTGCCAATCTCCACTTCAAACGTGTGGGTTACGGAGCCAAGTGGGTTTACCGACTTGGTTGGCTGATATTGTGCAGTCCGTCACAAGCGAGCACCATGATAGCGCCCTTCTCCTTCCAGCCCATCTTCCGTCTGTGTTTTTGTCCCTAAAGATGCAATGCCCACTCTCCTGCACGCACGAATCTCTCTTTTTTCCGTCGTTCAATCGCTGACATGACTGCGCTGTTGCAATTCAGACCACATGGGGCACCCGCGATGGTGCAGATGCCAGTGATGCCGAACGGATGCGGGAAAAGCCAGACGACGAAGAGCACACCCGGGAGAAATATTATTCTCTGTTCCAGACTACGAAGCAATAATATTTTTGTTTCGTACTGTATGAGCTGACATCCTTGGCACAAAAGTCAGCGAAGTGCAGAAATTTTCGGGCCCGGCGTATAAAATACAGTTCTTTGAATTGCGGAAATTTGATACTGCAACAAAAACTCCAGCTCTCCACACTGAGCCAGCACGCTACCTGGCTGGCCTCTCACGTTAGCTTATGGGCTTCAGGCCATCCACCCTGCCCCATGCTTCTATGCAAGCTGCCAAATCTGGAAGCAACGATTTTCTTTGTCCGAGCCACGATGGAACCTGAAAAATGCACGACATGCAATTTACTTTTTTTAAATACTTGTCCTTTTCAAGGATTGACCGACCCGTTCCGTTAACGGCCCCAGTTAGGGGTGCTGCGTTAACCAAGCCACGCTTGGGGACCCAGTTCCTCTGCGATAATAACGAATTGATCCCTTTCTGGCTCAAATTCCGGCTCAAAAAATATACCCCTATTTGATGTTTTGCCCTTAACGGCGTCTGGAGCATTCGTGATTATTGTCGAAGTCCCGCAACCTTGCAAATCGTTGCCATTTCCGATTTTTGATTTTCCACTTACTTTTATTTCTGATTCTACCTTTTTCGATTTTATTTTTTATTTTTTTTCTTCTGGTTTCTTTGTTGTGCTTTGATCAGCACTGATTTCCAAATGCTATGGTGATCACGAATCTCCCCATCACGATCACCTTCAGCATGTCACGACATCTTGGATAATAATGTGAAAATCGACACCAACCAGCAACAGAATAGAGCCTTGGGACGACAGCACCATATTTCCTTGTTTCCTTGTTTCTTTTCTCTATCTTCTTTTTTTTGTTTTTTTATTTTATTTTTGCTTTCAGCGATTTTGTTTAACTACCCAAAAGCACATGATTAAGGGCTGGGGAACTAATACTAATGTCACGACGACACAGGTTATTGGGAACAGACGAAGGAGGAATATTTTGAGCCCCAGCCGAGAATTCACCCCTTGATTGTATTCATCCTCTAATTAATTCCTCAGTACTCTATCCTATGTTCAATTTTCTTCGTTTGGAGAAAGATCCGATGACGTAATGGTTCGACCCTAACCACCTCGGATTCTTGTCTCAACCTTTTCTTTACATTTCTCTCAAAAAAGTTATGGATGGGCATTTACAAACTCCCTCTAATCTTACATTTGACATTTTTGTTTATGACTCTTCTTTTTCGGCCATTTTCACCCTCTTCAGGCTTCAAATACCTGAGTTTTGTCATGAGGAGCACGTCTCGCACAAGAAATTCCCTACTCCTCAAGTTGACGTGCTTTGGTCATGCAATGAACAATTCCCAGTGACTTGCTTATGATTTCAGTTTGTCTGCCTTTCTTTTGCACTATAAAAATCATATTACTGGTTGGGATAATGTGGTAATAATCAACGGAAATGGAGTCCGATATTGGCCTTTATTGGATCAAAGCATTGGAGAGAATGATGACTGGGCGGCCCTGGCCATATTCGAGGCGGTAGAAGGTCCCTAGAAAATGTTATTTATTACTACTTATACTTACATTTCTTTTCCACATTTCCATACCGGAGTGAATTTTGGCTGTCAGTCGTATTATCCTCCTAGATATACCTCCTTCCGCGTTTGAGTCTAGTGTTGTGATCAGGGAAAAATGCAATAAAACGAAGCATGTAAAACGTAAATGGAATGCTATAAAGCCAGTGTACGGGATTAAAATGCCTTCCACAGTTCCGCTTTCTCAAACGTGCTCGTCACAAAGGGAGGGTGTTTTCCTATTAGAAATTATTACCTATCCTGGACGAGGCGGAAAATCAAATCAGCTCCCCTGTCAGCTGCGGGATGGCATCTGTGGAAAATCCTATCCGTTCTAGAATAGCCTTTTTGTGTTGGCCGTCTCCGTTTCTCTGCAAGCCCTGGGCTAGTGTGGGGGGAAGGGGAGTCCACGAAGAAAGCACGGAATACTGAGGGCGGCCCATGTGTTCTGAGATGACCTTGAAAACCAATTCGACCACAAGAAAGCCGACTATAAAACAGCACAAGCCAAAGGAAAATAACGACAAGATCACCTTAGTCTGTATTTGTTTGTGCAGTGGTTGTCTGGAATTGTAGAACCGTTGTTGGTGCTCTTTTCTTTTTCTAGACTCATGCACGATCTCGTAATTTCCATGATCACTTCCCCAGCAGAATGGACGAACCCGCCCTAATGTATTCTTCATGCGAGGCATTGCATTCCTTATGCATGACGTGTGCCTGTTTGTGGGGTATTTCAGGGTTAATAATGGCGTGCAGATGCACTGCAGGTACCTTGAACGGGCTGTGAGATGTGGAGAGAGGTGCGTGTACCCATGCGTTAATTGTCAGTTACATACATTGTAACTAATTTCTTGGTCTCTTCTGCGCTCGGTCCCCTCCCAGGGGTGTTCATGCGAGTAATAAAAGGAATGCCGAAAAGTAGGCAGGCTGATGGTATTGGGGAATCCACAACGCAAGGGCCTCCACTCTCTCGTTCCCCCAAAGCTAGGTTGGTGAATCAGCGTAGATGATCCTCGCCTACTTGATAGTAGCTCAAAGAGACCATGATCCAGATGCAAAGGAACGAGGTGCTTTGGCCATAATGGTTATGAATTATGGTTTTAGGCTGGTCAGGACTATATCGTCTCCGCAGCACTCGATATCGCCAGGCCAAGAATCGAGCGTGACAGAGGATCTTGGTATGCGTGACATAGTGACAGCCCATTTTCTTTTTCTCATGGTGGCATGACTCGCTCGACAAGCATAATGCAGCTGTGAACTGCGCGAGGCGCGGTTGCTAGGATATTTTCTGCCCAAAAAGGAAATGCACGCCCGGGAAAAGCTAATGTAAGCATCAACATGGGGTGGGCTTTGGGATTAGCAACAAAAGAAAACTGTAGGGGCTACTCCTTGAATAATATCGATAGGGTACTCCGTGCCGAGTTCGAGACCTCGTTTCATGAACCGGGATACCCCATTTCTGATACCCTCAGTTCCCTTGACCTGATCCCGTTGCCGAAATTTCTTCCTTGTCAGCTCTGTTCCGTAAACACCGTCAATCGGGAGGCATTATGTTCTGCAGATAGAATTAGCTTGATTTATACTGGCAACTGCATATGTGGCGCTTCTCTTGGTTGGGAAACATATCCGGTAATACTTTGTTGAGCTCATTTGCTCAAAAGCCATGACTCATCTTATCTTAGAATCTTAAATGTCATAGCTTCATGCCACCACTCAAAGGATAAAAACTAAAAGCGGCTTGAAAGATAATCGTGCTGTTCAACCTGGCAAAGGTGTGCAGAGGCTTTGGAAGCATAATTAAATTAACCAACCAAGGCAAAGGCAGGCATCGCGTCTTTACTCTGGAAGAAAGCATCCGTACACAAATATTCGAAACTTTCTTTCGTCGTGACAAAGGCTCATTGACGCCAATCAGGCAATAAAAGAAATATTCCAAGATCGCTTTGAGAGTGAGAAACGTTCGGGAACGGACAGCTCAAGGTGAAAGACCCTAGCTGCTCATTTGCATTAGCTCGGTTCTTTCATCCCTCGAGAATCCACTTACCGCATACTCGTATCTTTGCCAGCTCAAGACTAAGCACAGATAACCAACCATTTTGTATGCTGAAACAATTGAAACACTGTTGCGTTGCTGAAACAGCCCTAGAAAATCCCATGTAACGAGAGACTACCACGCCCGCCCTCTTAAACGACACATTCCCGGTCAGCCTTATAAGGAGAAAATTGTGATTGGATTCTGAAAAAAGCAAACATATTTGCGTGAAGATGGTTAGTTTGATCATAAAGCTCAGATTTTAGCCTGGACAGGATATCCAAGTTGCCGCAGACGAGGTTCCAACACAGCAACAAATATTCCTGCAGGAGTCGAATCCATAGCGAAGCAAATATGCTAGAAAATGTTTGCTGTGTCGCTTAGTTCATGAGGGCTCAGCTACCTTAGCTTGCGGTGCTTTGAGAGCTTCAGAACGCCGCATGCTTGAATCCATCCGCGATCCATTGACTAAATATCAGTCACGTGAATTTAGTTATAGGTTACAGACACAGCCAATGGCTGCAGCCATTTGATAGTGGAAAATCACACAGGGATACACAGTCAAGCGTTGTAAGGAGGTGGAAATTATGACCAATTACATACACTTCTAACGAACCCCACCCTTCACAGACATGGCCCTGACTACACAAGCACACGAGTCATAGATTTCGGCAGTTCGAATGCTGCGGAATGGTCAAGTCAGGGTCGCGTAGCGTTCGGAGGCCAGTCAGCAAATTGTCAAACGGGGAAATTGTGTTGCAACATGTGGAAGATGGACAGGAAACCCTGTAGGCCCCATTAAAATGAATTCCTTCATGATCCCGGGTCCGTCATGAGCTGGAGTAATTGTTCAGCTACTTCTGGCCCCCATGGGCTGAGGGAGACGGGAGCGAATGATAATTCGATATCAAAGGCTGACAACGCACGCGGGACCATCTCGCCCTAGCCGCTCTACTCCGTAATGCTGCGTACAATTCGAAAATTTCATTTTTGAAGATATCATTCAGGGGTAATATAGATGTGTTACGGACAAAGCGTTTCCCCCGGCCATTTCCAAATGATCTGTGGTAAATTTGGCTACTTCCAGCATTCCCAAATTTTGCTCCTTAAGCGAGTCAAGACACTATCGTGGTGTAGCTGTTCATTATACAAGAGGGTCTCTGTTTTCCTTAGAAGATATTCCTCCGACAACGACTCTTCTGCTCAATTATTCAGCGCAACGCTCCAGCTTCACGGCAATAAACTGGCGCTCTGGGGCTAGGACGAAGTAGCTGGGAAGTAGCTGGGAAGTCCATTCATTGAGAGAAAAGCAATTCTTCCTCTGTTTAGCCAACATCGACCGCACCACCGTCTCCAAACGCTATTTCTCCAACCTTTTTGGTATTTGAAGGTGTTCTGGTGTCAGATATCATATCGGCTTACATAAACTAAGTTATTCAACTGGTTAACTACTAACCATGCTAAACACAACCCACTACCAGTAGTGAGTGCATCACAGCATATGGAAAATCACACTGTATGAAAAATATTCTGAATATAGCAATCTTCAAAAATTAATTAATAATCATCATCACATCTATCTATAATATAAAGATTATCTATATACTCATTAGAAGATGTAGAATTCACTGTAGATTGAGATTCTATAGAATTATCTTATTGTGATTGAGTGATTGTAGATTTTATAGATTTAATTTCAACTGACTGAAGATTCTTATTGAATATCTTTTTCATCTCATTCACTCTATGAGTTGTGATCTTGCAATTGACATTCTTAATAGTGAGAACTCTGTCTACTTGTATCTGTCTGTGAGAGAATTTGATGATCTGATATCTATTCACTTAATAATGATCTGCAAGTTCACTCTCACAGTACACATTCAATTTCATCTGAATTATACTACTCTTAAAGATCTTATTCAACTATCTTGTTAAATCAGATATAAGAGTATTCTTCACATTTTATAAGATCTTGATTACTGTATTGATTTGATGATGTAGTTTTACAACTGTCTTTAAGAAGATTAATTATGAAGAGACAGTTGATAATTAATCTGCAGATGATAAGATAAAGCAATTACATACATCATCATCATTATCATATATGTTGAGATTCAGAACATCATCAATGATAAGAGATCTCAATTGATTGAGAATTATATTGTAATTAATCAGATACATTCTGTGATCAGTTGTAATGCCAGAACATTGAAGAATCTATAATGTGGAATAGAAATCACAGAAACTTAATCACCTGAGTGCTCTACATCACATATATATATATCTACACTGAAGAAGATGGGGGAAAGTCTTTTCTCTTTCTTTCTTCAGTGATTAGCTCTGATATATTTGAATCTAACTGTAATACAATACTGATAGCTTCTTCTTATTCTTTTTAGATATAGTTTCTATTAGTTCTTCACACTGTTGAATCTACTCTCACAGTTCTAATCACTCAAAACTCTCAAATAACAGTCTGTTGAACAGTAGTAGCTATATCAACTCTTCAATCTTCAAGCTTAGCAGAGTCTGAGAATGAAAGTCAGTAAATAAGTAACATCTCTAGCTCTATTCTCAGAAATGCTCAAAATACTCTTGAAGCTATGAAGATGAAGAAACAAGAACTACTCTTCAAGATTAAAGAGTTGAAGATAAGAGAAGAGATTACTCAACTATACTGAAAGTATGAAACACTTCTGAGAAGAGTCTCAAACAGAATCAGATCTATGACAGAGATGTAAGAAACATCTGCACTCACAGTGAGAGATATAATAAGTATAGGCT